>CM023615.1:8870506-9470506 GCA_013358685.1 Antennarius maculatus
ATCTCTTAACACAGAAAACTTTGAACTCCAGCTGGCACACAGATATGAACAAAACATGTCTTAACTCTAAGAAGACCATCCCTCAATCCATTTTCTTGACCAGTTATTTTTTTCAGTGTCAAAAATGGCCAGCCTTAGGTTTGACATCAAATCAGGAAATGTGCCATTGTGTCACTGTGTCGTCCCTGAGCTGATTGAGATTCCTGAGCACGTGCTGGGAAAAAAAGGAAAGTTTGGATTGAAAAAACTGGCTGAGGCCATGCTAATTAATTTGAAATGAAGCATCATAGAAAAGAAGCAAGACTAACGTTCAAAAGAATATGAAGTCATTGCTGGGGAAAAAAAGGGGAAAAAAGTCTACTTCAGATGATCACTGTGACACAAACACACTTTCTCATCTGTAGTTATAACCCTCATGTGGACTCACACAAATACCACACACTGTAAAACCACATGTGTCAACACTTGTTTTTCAATCACACAGAGGATGAAACATAACATTGCGGTCAAGAAGACACTCCATGATTAGAACATGGCATCTCATATTATAATAAGGTAATAGATGTATTATTCTTCACTCACACCTGGACTCTAATGGTACAGCAAAAACAATGATTTGGGAAATTTGCTAAATTTACACTTTACAGTAAGCTACACTCATTCGGAGTAATTGAAAATAAAGAAACAATCAGCCATAAATGGCCAATATCCACAGTTCCCGTTTTCCCTACTGCCCTCAGTATTTTTGCTTTCCACTGCAACTCAATAAAGCCTATTCCCATCACCTGTTTTGCTGCAGCCACCTGCATCCCATCACCCCATCAGTCTCCACCCCACATACGCTCTGATCAACCCTCAGTTGGCTAAGGATTGTCCGTGGCTCTTCCTATTCTCCAGCATCCCTCTTCTTGCATTTCCGCATGTAGCTTTTGCTTGTTTTCTGGATTCTGCTTCTTTATCTATTTCCTGTCTGATTTGTCTACTTGATCTTCTGACTACCTGGTTTTGAACTCTGATTTGAATAAAAACTTTGAATTCAAAATGCTCCTCTGGCTCTGGTGTACTGCTTTTGGGTCCAATCCACACTTGTTACACCAATACAACCTGATTTTCTCCGATTCAGTGTGAACAACTCATAAATAATCGAATGATTGCAGCTCAAATTTCTGTGAGTGAGGCAGAGGAATGCAGTTCAAGGGTCTCTGGGCAAAACGCCCACAAGCAGGATTTGCCTGGCATTTTCCAATCATTTCCCATTAACACACATTCAAACTCTGGCATGTAGAGGTAAAGAGCCAAACACGGTCAATATGTTCATCCTTAGATGACCCATTTGGAAAACATGAGTTCAAATCTGCGCAGACACATCAGACTCACAGAGTATATGATTAGAACCTGATTTATTTTTACATGACATGTACAAAACAATATTAATAACAGCATATTAAGGGACTTATATTTTCTGTGGAAATGCTAACAACACTTTAAGCTAAAGACGATTACACTGAATAATTTATGGACAAGCAACTAGACTGATTTTGGATCATCTTTGGGGTGAGTTAACAAACCATATTACATCAATTGGACATTAACAGTCTCTATTTTTCCTCACCATGTAAAGAATTACTATACTTTGACATGTATGCATGTCCAGGTGTATTGAGGATGAGAACCCACTGCCATGGTGGACAGTTGATGCAACAGGAGTTTGGGTCTAATGGGATTTGACACAAGAGAGCTTTGATGACAGCAAATCATTTCAGGAATGGTACATTATGTGATTGTTATTTCAGGTAAAGTGCCCTCTTCTAAAAGTTACACTATCTCGTCCACATTGAACTGATTGCTGCAACTGTAATTCCTTCTCTGACCAAACGCAGAGATGCAGTTAAAGGAGGACTGCACGTGTAAAGCCTTAATAAAGCATGAACATCTCTGACTAAAAACCCATTGACAGGGATACTAAGCATGAACAATAAACACATTACATACAGGTACATGCATCCTTCCCTGGAGGGACAGTTCCAATTATGAATGTGTGGTGACAGAGACGTACCTGAGGTTTGTCCTGGGCCATCCAATTTGGATTCACATTTTGGAAGAGAGCAATCTAAAACAAAAACAGAGATTATAAAATTAGAGCATGGAAGTCTGATGAAGGAAACAAAAGACCGTAGAGTAAGAGAACTGAACAGTGAATGAAGTATTCTGTGACCCATGAGACCAGTGCTTCAACCTTCAATATGTCTTACAGAGCCTTGTGATTACAGACTACAAATGAAAGAGTGAGCAATTGTGGACCAGCTCTTAGTTCTGAGAATCTGGATAGTCCCTCCCTGGGATTACACTAGACATGCTACACGCAGATGCGTGTGTGCACATACATACTGTTTATGTTCACACACATGCATGTGTATGTGCACATTTTGTACGCTGTACATGAGCTCATAGAGGCAACATCTGAATCGAAACAGCTGTGCAGATCAAAGTGAGAGAACCTCGTGATTTTTATTTCTGGTCTTTACCCTGTGCTCTCACGCTTTGTCGCAAACACACACACACACACACACACACACACACACACACACACACACACACACACACACACACACACACACACACACATTCAGCAAACCAACTGATAAGTAAATATTTTAAAGAAACCTTGTACAGAACATCCATCCATCCATTAATTCTCTTGAAGACATAGTACAGTACATATCTGTCTCTAATGCTTCGGACATCACCTTCAGAGCGGTGAAGTGCTAAGAAGATTCAACTAGAATTCAGTAAATGCTTAACACTGCAGCGGGTGTTTGGTATTCTAAGTTTGTAACATTAGATCTGGGACACATCGGGTCCTACCTGAACTGCAATGCTAGAGTCAGTGACATCAAAATCAATTCCAGACTGATTAATAATGACTGATTTATGATAGACTCACACCATATTAAAGCCATCAGTGTAGGCTAGGGGAGGTTTAAATTAGATTTTGTGGAAATATAAGCCCTCAGATGACAAACAATGACAAACCAACAAATACAGTAAACACATGTGAAAAGACTAGAGGGGTCTCGGAGAGACCATACCTCCACCAAATCACATCAGGGAAGGAGAACAACTTGCCCTACGGTATTGGCATGACAATATAGTATATGTAGTAAAAGAATTTTGACTACACATTGCTAAATTCAGTTGGAGATGTTTCCCAAGATCTGACATGTATTTTTTCAGCAGACAGACTAATTGTCTTCCTGGATGACTGTAGTGAGACACTAGAGTGGCAGAGGATAAGAGAGGGACAGCAGGGATATGAGAGGCGGGAGCAGCTAAGCCCTTCTTCACTTGACTTCTCCTGGCTGCCCTTCTGAACCGCCTGGCATATGCTGCTGCCTCGCGAGGATTACAATAAGCACCTGTTCACGTGATGTATGTTTCATTTTATAAAATGTAGAGTAAGTTAAGTGTTAAGTGTTTGCACCAGCGAGTTTTCCGAGCCTTCAAATGCATCTGACACCAATTTCTCATTCACAAGGTATGTTTAAATCATACACAAATTTTGTTTCAGAAGTTTCAAATGTGATTAATGGCAAACATTATGATACTCAATTAGTCGTGACAGCATTGAAAAAATTTTGACCTGAAATTGCTTGGATAAACCATTGTCAGCAAAGGATTAGTTGGAAGCATGACCATTTGATCACGAGAGAATCAGTGGAGAAAATATAACAATAAATAAATAAAAAACAAAACATAAAAGTAAATAAATAACTAAATAAATACATATATAAATACATAACAGAGGTGGCGCAGTGGGTAGCGCTGTCGCCTCACAACACGGCGGACCCGGGTTCGAGTCCCACTCTGTGCGGAGTTCGCATGCTCTCCCCATGTCTGCGTGGGTTCTCTCCGGGTTCTCCGGCTTCCTCCCACCTCCAAAAGCATGCGCTTTAGGTTGATTGGCCGGTCGCAAATTGACCGTAGGAGTGAATATGTGTGTGAGTGGTTGTTTGTCTCTGTGTGGCTCCGCGGTACACTGGCGTCGTGCCCGGAGTGTCCCCCGCCTCACACCCTGAGACTGCCGGGATAGGCACCAGCTCCCCCGCGACCCGCATCAGTGGATTAAGCAGGTTAAGATAATGACTGACTGACTGACTGACAACCAGTGTTGGTCAAATTAAGTTATATGAAAGCTTGAAAAAAAACCCCATCTAGATCTAAACGCCATTACTGTACCTACCATGTATTTCAATAGTTAGCTTTAATGTCTAAAATTTAAAATAAATCTGACGTTGATTACAGGAAATCAGTGGAATACGTCTTTAGTGCAGGTGAATAATGGGATGTAAAAATCTGGAACAATTTTATTGCCTTGATTTCTTGAACATAAAGAAAATGTGTGCATTCTATTTGAAAAGTTTTAATTCCATGAGTGAAAATTGAAGCAACAAATAAATTTGAGTTCTTTTATTTGACCAAACCTTCACTACTTACAAGAAACATCATATTAATTCAGAATCATATTAAAGATCAAATTCAACTTTATTGATCCCCAACGAGGAAATAATCTTTTCACTCAAACTGCACATGCATATATATGTGTTAGACATGCGTTTATTAACATTGTGTAAAGGCCCCTAAAACAAACACACAACACACTAGGGGCCTGTAAGCATGCTAATTAGTACAGTACAGGGGAGGCAGAGTGACGGGCAGCGACTTTGGGGTGCGCCCAAATTGAGCAGCTTGTAAAGGGGACGGCACCTTGCTCAAGGGTGCCTCGGAAGTGACCGGGAGGTGAGCGCCCACTGTCAGCTCACACTCCGAAAATGGCTTGGCGGGAATCGAACCGTCGATCTTTGATCATAGGATGACCCGCTCTACCACTGAGCCACTGCCACCCCATATAGTTGAATGTAGTATGTTTTTCTTTGAGATACAATTTAATTGAAGGTACTTGTGCATGTCAATACGGCAGTGATGTATGTTTGTTATGCCATTTATAGCATAGTATAGTCTAGCATAGTATAGTATAGTATATTACTGTATAGTATAGTGAGGTACAGTATGTTTCATTATAGTACAGAATTCATTTATTCCCTCATTCTTATGGTGAGTCGGAGGCTATCCCAGCTGACTTGCACGGGAGAGGCGGGGGAAACTCTGAGCATGACGCCATGCAGTGCACTGGGGAGCCACATTAAAAGACAAACGACCACTCACACATATCCTCACACCTGCGGGCAATGTGGACTGATCAGCTAAAATCTAAGGTTCTTGTTTTTGGAGGTGAAAGGAAAACCTGGAGAAAACCCACACAGCCACAGGGAGAACATAAAAACTCCGCTCACTTCCAGCTTTTATGTTATTAATAATAATACAACAACGTACAAGAGCGCAATCTGTAAAACCAGCTGGCAATATGGAACAGTTCAAAAAAACACTAAAATGGTGGGTAAAACAATAAAATCTGTCTAATTGCAACATGGATAGTGTGTTCTCTCTGCAGCCTACCCATGTGTACTGATGACGTGTGCCATGTCAGTCAGATCATTTGAATTTATAAAATCTTTCAGTTTTTTGTTTGATGCAGCATGAGGCTTCTGGTGATTCCTGTTTAAATTTGGGTTTCCTTTACAAATAAAATCCCCTCCTAAAAACAGGTCTTCACCTCTGCTGCATTTCTGAACTTCATTATTTAAAATATTTAAAGAAGCCACTCTATCCGTGTCTACAGTTGGAGCATACACACAGATAAAAACCAAGGTCTTCCTTTCTACTGTGTTAGTCTGTGGCTCCGGGTTGGTGATTGGCGAGTCAGCGGGATACAGGGTCGGAAACATGCGGGGTTGCGGTGGTGGAACCGGGACTGCAGCACTGGAAGCCGCTGCAACCGAGTAAGACACGACAGGACTTTTCCTTGGTTCTGCAGCGGATGCTGTAGTCCCCATCTCCGCAGCAGTCGCAACTGTCAACCGTGCAGCGGTCATGGCAGCGGCCGCAACCGTGTGCCGCGCAGCAGCCGATGGCTGGTTCTCACCGACTTTCTCTGGACAGGAGCGGATGACATGTCCCTCCCTCCCACACTTGAAGCACTTCATGCTCTCAGTAGTGACATGAACTGTGTAATCAAAGTTGTCCACTTTGAACATGAGCGCGATGTTCAGCTCTTCATTGGCCTTTTTAGGGACCATCAGAACCTGTCTCCTGAAGGAGATGATGTGCTTCAGGTGGGGACTCTTGCAGTCGAGTAGGATCGTTTTTATAGGAGACAGGAGTTGACCCCGTCGGGACAACTCCTTCTCCAGGACCCCGTTACTGATGAACGGTGGTGCGTTCGATATAATCACCTTCTTAGCGGGGTTCACCATGGTGAGGATAGGGGTAAAGGTGTTATGAATTACCACAGCGCTCTCAACTACGTGGTTCACCTTCTCAACGCTATCAAGGAATATCACCACCGCGCTTTTCATTCAGGAGGCTGACTTTATGCTGCCGTACCCGACCTTCTCTCCCACCGCTAAACTCACCTCTTCCACCACGCAGCTTACTGTCGGTGCCAGTTTAATGGCATGGTGATGCGTCACCGGAGCTCACCAACATGTCGCCCCAAACATAACTTTGATTTAACAGAAATGTGAATAACCGTAAAAAAATAAGCAAAAAACAGAATAAAAAACGCACTCAGACGCCACATACTCCTCACACTTCCTCTCATGTCCTTTCCCAGCATGCACCGATAGAGAGAGAGAGAGAGAGAAAGAGTGAGAGACAGGGAGAGAGGGGGAGAGAGGGAAAAATAAAGTGGTCAAGAGGGAGAACATAACAGCAGAAGAGAACAAGAGGGAGCATGTGATAGAGAAAGAGCAAAGGGAAGTGAGATTAAGAGAGTGAGGAAGACAGGATCGAGAGAGTGAAGGAGGGAAGGGGAAGAGAAAGATAGGGAGAGAGAGAGGGAGAGAGAGAGAGGGAGAGAGGAGGAGAGAATGAATTCTTGTTGGACAAACTGAGAATTAGCCCACTTGTTGACAGAAAATTAGCAATCCCAGGGTCTCAGGCAGAACCAAAAGTCATGTGGGCAAATAAACACATGCACACACAAAGGCACACACACGCACACACACACACACACACACACACACACACACACACACACACACACACACACACACACACACACACACACACACACACACACATTTTGATTTTGAGTCTACTGTATATACTGCTTAATTCACAGCTTTTGTTTTCTATTTGACTCAGGTAAGATCTACTTGTCTGCTTCAACAGGAAGTCCCGACATCAGGCAGGAAACGTTCACTGAAACCTGGAGTTCTGAGGATTTGACTCAATGTGTGTGATATAACGGAGAAAATAAATCATTAAGAGTCGTCACTAAACTACCATACTCATGCAAAATTTAAAGCTCACAACCTTAAAACTAAACAAAAAGTCAGAAAACACATTATTAAGAGGGAAGTAAGGCAATGATTTTCTACACACAAGAAGTGGAAATGACTCATTTATCCATTGCCTGTCTAGCTGGGGTGTGACTTCTTCTGAGGACACAGGGCTACATCTAGATGGTATCCAAAATAAATCTGAAATATTCATTTTAACATTCTGATAAAAGAGGCAAAATGATGCTGCAATCGTTTCTATTTCCCTTCTATTAACTGCAGATAATGATATGTCACAGTACAAGTCTCACTTCTTTCTTTTCACTATATCACCAGCATTGCTATACGCACACAAACCCAAACAGCATCCCGGTGGACTTTAAAACAAGGCACAAAATCTTGTACTTTTTTATGATCTTTATTTTTCTAATTGAATGACGATGAGTGTCTCTTAAGGTTGACTGTTTTGGAGATATTCTTCCTTGCCTGAATGAATTTAAATCTCGGACTGAAAGATTTGCCTACAATGCGTGGGACCAAACTGAGGCCACGAGTAAAAAGCTTGAACTCTTTTCTGACACGGTCAAAAAAACCACTCATGGTTATTTGGATGAAAACAAACACAGAAACTTTTGGATAGTGTCAAAAATGACACAGAGGAAACCCTCTGCAGGTATTCTGTGAAACTTATTACAGGGATAACTACTGTATATTCATTAACTATTATGTCACCGATCTATGCCTCATTGAGACAGCCATAAAATGAAAACTCCAGTCCTGTCAGAAACTGCTGCCAGGATTGCCTTATGAGGAACTACAACCCACAAATGTGAAACTGGGTTGTCAGCTCTCGCTAGCATCACGACAGGAATTGTACTCCAGCCCCACACTGCAGCGCAGTGTGAGTCCAGCTAATAACATCCTTCACAATAGTCTGTGGGGAGGTGATGCTTTATCTGTTCACGTTTAATTTGCAGTTTGCAACTTGGGAACAAAATTATCTACTACCAACTGCTTATCAAACTCCACTGTGTGATGAAACACCAGGTTAAAAATATGTTTGGAAAAATTTTTAAATCCAGATTAAAAGCAAAATTGATTGGTTATTTAGTCTCGTGTTAACACATGACTGTCATACCACTGCACTGAAAGATCAGACATCTCAATTCTTGACTTGCTGACACTGTACTTCTCCCTCAGCAGGATATTCTGTGTCTCAGAAATCTAAGGTCAGTGGGAGTCAATCAACTTCAGATGTTTGCTTTGGTTTGAGGAAAGGGAGTTACAGGAGGAGCTGTGAGACATCAGCATTAAATGAACAGGGAGGACTGAAACATCTGTTGGAAAGTCATTAGGTGAGAAGAGAAAGGCCGAAGAAGGACGAATTAGGAATGCGAGAAATTTTGACATTTTTCCTGCATGTGGGAGTAAAAAGAAACAATCCTGGAGTAAATATACTGGTGGATTCAGGATTTTTTAAAATGTCCTTTAATATTACAATAATATATTTTTCACTGTTTCTGTCTATTATATAAAAACGTACTGTACCTGAACTTGGGAAAAAAATGGACAAGCAGCAAGAAAGAACAACTTTTTTTTGCGAATCTAGCATAGAGGTGGATTAGGAGGTTATCTTTTATATTTTGGATGATTTCGAGGTTTGCTTGTTTACAACATTCCATTTTTCCAAGGATCAGGGAAAAACGGAGGAGCCATTATTTTTTTCTTAAATACTGCAATATTACTTGGTATATTGGAGGAATTTTGAGGGCAGAAATGTATCTTGTTCAAATTTAGATTCTATCAAGATAAATTGGGTTTAATATGATTTAAAGGGACTATTAGATCTTGGTGGAGGTATATGCTCTTTAGATTGCCCTCCTATTTTAAATTATTTAATTGTACCATAAAATATTATACCTGTCAAATTTGATCTTCTGTATTTGGGTGCTCCATTTAGTGACAATATAGAAAATGAAGACATGTATTCACATAGACCTGCTATTATAAAAACATTATTTCAAAATAGACAAATCTGGGGAGAGGTGAGCAGAGGTGATGATGGAAGGCTATATGAAACACATGATAATGGATAGAATGAGTGGAAGACTACAGCTGACTGACAGAGGCTTCTCTTATCAGCCATGAGATTTGCAGAAGACACAAAGATCGGCCCACAGCCCATTTTTATGATTACAATCCTCCTATGCTTCCATCCGTTGTTTAATCACTCCATTCCTCCATCCCCCTCTTCTTGCTGAGAGGGCTTCGGGCGATGTGGGTGGGATGCAATGATTTATACCTCCGTGCATGTGTGGGCATCGTGTGCCTGTGTGTGTGTCTGTCTGTGTGTGTGTATGTGTGTGTGTGTGTGTGTGTGTGTGTGTGTGTGTGTGTGTTTGTGTGTGTGTGTGAGAGAGGTAATAACTAGCATGGCTACATATAGTATCCTATAAACACATTACCAAACTATTGAAATCCTTGGTTACTGATACCAGTACATCAGGCTTATCCATCATTACTATAGAAGAGAATTCAAATTATTCAAATAAAGCCAAAAGGAAAAGAAAAAAAAAGATGATGAACATTTGACGCCTTTGGTTATTTATACTCACAGGCGATGCAGTGATACTAAAAATGTGTTTATCAATTACATTAAGTTAGAGGGGAAAAACATATGAACACAAAACAAACTATAAAGTCCAGCAGTGCTGATCAAAAGTTAATGAGGTACCAAATGCAAAAAGATGGGTATACAGGAAATTAATGTTTGTACGTTAACAGAATAAAACAAAACTGACCTGACACTTGACTTTAACATTGTGATTTTTTAAAATTGGAAATTAAAATTGAGATTTAATTCAAAAAGAACGTTGGTGGAGGTACGTGTTTTACAGAAATCCCGTCTAGCTTTAACTGAGGTCGTCACCAGAATACACCAGATATATTTGCAGTATATTATGGGATGTTAGGCTTGCTTGTCTTGAGAATTGCCGGTAGTTCTAACTTTGCAATAAATGACGAGTCAAAATTTACAACCAGCTTCATTAAAGTTCAAACTAATATGTAAACATCTCTCTGAATGGGAAGAACAGAAAAGACAGACCACAGCATCTGTGTCGTCAATGTGACCCCTGTACATGGCATTTTACAAAAAAAAATCAATCATTTGTAGATGTGGGGGGTAATGTGTCCGTAAAGCACATTAGAACTCGGGAAAAGGTCAGAAGTCTCTGATGAGATCAATGAGCATGGCTGTAAAGTTGGTGATTACCTCACTGGGCTTCTTTCTTGATCATCCTCTCCATAAAGCTCTCTAATAAACACTCAAGGAGGAACCCGTTGTAACATGCATCCCAACATCTGGTCCTTATTGGGAGCATGCAGTACAATTTTTATAAGCTCAAGAGTAGGAGTAAACTACTGTTTCTGACTCACATATAGCACACCACAGACCTGGGATCTCTTATCTTTGCTATGATGCTGGCAGCTTGCTAGCCATGTCACACCTTTTATTTCATGATTTTTTTTAGGGGAGAAGTCTGAAACCTGTGCACCAGCTACCTGATCCATTTACCGGCACAGGAAACTGACAGTAAGATGTTTAAAGCATTTTACAATATAAAGAAACACCCACTAGGCTTGTTTTACAACTTTTAGTGCCTCAGGTAATTCCCTTTTTTGGATGGTTAGTCTGGAATAATTTGATGCTATATTACTGGTTCATGTGACATTGAGTTGAACTAATCTGTAATATAATTCTACATTTGTATTTATAATAATCTGTTTTACAATAATCTTACAGATTGCTGCCTTGCAGACAGTCATCTATTCTCTTTAAATAAGTGAGTGACAGGGCCAACTGTGCATGTCAGTGGATGATTTGGCAGTGCAAGCAATGCCAATCTGAGTTTATACTCTTTTACTCTGACCAAACTGCCAATTAGGCTACCCTTGGATGAAACCTCATGGGGAGTAGAGTAGTCTACATTTTGCAGAACGCACTCCACCCAAGTCTCAGTGCTATAATTTGCTGAGTGAATTCTTGTTTGTCCCTCTAAGTATGTCATGTCCTCTGCTTGAGAATCTTCCCATCTTTTCAATTTGTACTTTCACTTACTTCCCCATTCTTTACTCTGACTTTCTCTTCACAGAATGTACACTGCATGGCCTGTTGGACTATGCTACCTCATCTACATGATTATATGACTTTTGCTTGACTATGCAAGATAACATGAGACGTTTCTGCTTTCACCGACTATGACTGTACAAATAAAAATTGAAGAAACACTGTTCAGTGATTTTGTGCTTATTATTAATAAATTTGTTGTTCATAATGACACTGCCACTGTAAACCCTGATGTCTTGCTTTTACCCTCAATGCAGGGCACACAAAATGACAAGCCGCTTGGTCTGAAAAGAATGAAGAGATGCAGCAAAAAGCATGTATTTACCGTATTAATGTATTCCTTCTGTTTGCTTTCAGTTTTAACATTCCAATGAGCACAGTAAAAAAGGAATAATGGAAAATTTGTATTCAAGGAAAAAGGAGTATTTACTACTATAAAAAAAAAACTTAATTTGTGCCAATGCAAACTAGAGTTTTACAATTGCATACAAATATAAAAATGGCAGACAAGGTAAAAGTTTGTGAGATGCACACCTTCATGGCTCCTATAAAGCACGTCTAAGATTTAACTTAAATCTGCTAAGTGATTTATTCCCTGTTAGGTTCAGACATATAGATAGACAAAAAGACAAAGGTGACCCTATGCTGTGTGGTGCACTGGCTGGAGGCGTTTAAAAAAAACCATAGGGGTTTTCTCTAAGAAGAACTAGTCTATCATATTATTCTCAAAAGAACAATAACAAACCAGACATAACCACTGACTCTACATCCTATTTCTTCTTGCATAAAAAAATCTATATTTTAACACAGCTGTCTACATACATACTCTTACATGTACACCTCAAAGCCCGCAGCAATTAATAGCATGGAAGCTGATTTTACACAGCGTGCAGCATATCTCTGCCACAACCCAAAGCCGGTGCTCCACAGGTGTAATGACTGATGACCACTGTCTTATGACTGGTGCCGTTACGACTGAGGGATAGCTGTTCTGACAGTTATTTAATCTTGTTCCAGCATACGGTGCGTCTGGTTGCTTTTATGCCAATTGAGTTTACTGTGCAGTGCTCTACAATAATGCCATATCACAGCCTGGTAACTTCATTACACATCACTCTAGAGACTATCTATGAATTAATACCTTAGGAAAGTGAACAATAATGCATATGTTATTTTTAGTTGGAAAAACAAAGCAAAGCACATCCTCTGACTAAAGTATACTCCAGTGGTTAAAAAAGATCTGATGCATCTCTACAAATATGAGTAGGCCATAACTGCATTAAAAAAGTTTACTGTACTATAAGGTATGTACTTAATGTACATACTTTATAGTACCATCAAAGTAACCCAGTAACCATATCTTTGAACCAATAAGACACATTTACCAATAAAAATGACTTGAACTGGTTCTGACAACACAGCTCAGTCTGGGTTTAGACTTCAGATGATTAGATGATTTCTGTTTACTCTGCTAGAGCCAAACGTAAAGTCATGTGAAACAATTAGAACACCCCATAAATACCTATTTTTTTTGTTAGTTTTTACACATTTGGGCATATTTTTATAGCTTTCTGTAAAACTTAATTAAAAAATAATTTATGTTGAGAAAGAAATTTCATATGAATCTTGCTACTGTTGATGTGGACATGCTTGCCTCTACAATCAGCACAAGGTTAGCTTTCCTAGGAGGTGTGCAAGAAGCGAAGCTTTGCTTTTAAAGTGGAATTTGAACGCCACACTGAAATTTGTCAGAGTGAATGTAAAAGACTAAGGCTTGTGGAATAAAGTTCTTTGGACAAAGGATTCTGAAATGCAATTATCTGAACACCAGAATAGCGACACATTTGGTGTTAACCTGATAAACCTTCATAGAAAAAAAGCCTCATGTCAGCTGTGAAGTCTGGAGGAAGAAGTGCCACACTTTGGGGATGTTTTGCTGCAGCAAGACCAGTCCAGCTCACAATTGTAAAGTCCACTATGAATTCTACTCTATATCTGAGGGTGATTGAGAAATATGTGGGACCATCTGTAAATAAATTACAGCTGAAGCAGAACCAGAAAGTGTTACATAACAATGACCCAAAACATACCAGTAAAGCCACCGAGGACTGGCTGAAAACTACGGAATGAAAGTCCTGGATTGGCCGAGTCAAAGCCCGGATATTAATCCCACTGAGATGCTGTGGGATGACTTGAAACAAGCTGTACATGCAAGAAGTCCTGAAACATCTCACAGCTCAAAGAATTCGGCTGAATCCTTGGAAAGTGGGGAAAACTTTCATCAGACCAATGTCGGAGACTGGTAGATGGCTACAAGAGGCATCTCATTGATGTTATTTCAGCCAGCGGTTTAGGGGCAGGGTGTCTGCACACTTTCCTCAGTTGGAGTATAGATATTTATTATAACATGTTGACTGAGTAATACTGTATTAGGTATATTTTTGTTTTTTACCTGCAATCAAACGCCAGACTGTGCTGTTCATGAAGTACAGCAACATAGAATAATATTTCTAAGTCATCATATTGGTGCTATTAGTTGTATACTTCAAGCCAGGATAAAGACAGAGGCCTTTCTCTAAGTTATTATGGACCTGAATATTTGCTGTCTGTTATTATTTAACCTAAATATTGCAGGTCAGTGCAGTAAAAATTGTATTTATGGAAAATATTATGGCATTTTTGAAAATATACACAACATCTAATACAAAAATGATGTGTTATGCATGCTATAGTTCTTTATTATCACGTAGCTCAGTTAATTCTCCCACTAAGTATAAATAAACAATAAAAACGCTGGACAGTTACTGTATGAAGAAACAAAAAACAAATTGTGAGGATAAAACCAGGACGTACAAAAGTAACACATCACCCACATACTCAAGCTACTTTAAGTTCCTTTCGGTGCTGCTGGGTATTAACAGGGGGGCATGTTATTGATCTGCTGTGGGCTTGGAGCAATCAGCAGTATGTTGACTGATGAAAGCCAAAAAACAGTGTCTGATCAGATCAGACATACAGGTCTGATCAGCTGATATTGGTCTAACAGTGAACTGCAATTTTAAGCAAGCTATAGAACTAAAACAACTGTCACTGTGTTCCCTTCAAAAAGGTTTACATACTAACATTTGCAAAGCTATGGTGACACGTAAAAGTATAGCTAAACATGACTTGATGGAAGAGGATAAATGATGCTATTGTCTTCAGAAGGTTGAAAACAGCAGAATTAGATCTTCATCTTTAACTAGTTGCAACAACTTCAGGATTGGACGATTGAAGTCACGGCATGAGCAACCTGGGAGACTGACTCAGCAGCTGAGCTGTGATCCACAGCATCAGTGTGGGACTCAAGAAATGAAGCTCCATCTGCTCACGAAAATAACAAGCAGAGGCACATGAAATATTTCCAAGGGCAGACATATTAAGAAATGAAACCCTACTGTGTGATTAAAAAGTACAACTTTAAGTGCTTTGTGTTTAATGAAAAATGCCAGCATTGTAGCCACAAACAAACAAGTCAGTCTTTTTGCTGAGGGGGTCAAGTGGTTAGGCAGTCACTCATTCTCCTTCTTCAGTAGATGAATCTGCCACATTCTAGCCATCAGTGAAAAAACTGGGGCACAAAAGTGAATCCAGAACCCCAGAAAGAAACAAAGCACACTCAAATAAACACACACAGGCCCAGAAATAAAGTGCTTGGGATCAACGAGGATGAGCAGCTGTGTGCCAAGATTTCACTATACAACAAGCTGGCAGCAATTAGGAAGCCTGCTGGAGAGGCTTCAGGAAGCCGGATGATCCTTACTACTGGTCCTTAGCAGTGAAACTAAAAGGACGATTAACATGCGCGATCTGAAAGCCTGAGTGACATGAAAGACTGACATTCCATGTTAGGACAACTTACAGATGTAGAAATACTTTTGATAATGCACTAAAAAGTAAGAGAATCAATGGCGGGGATGTGTTGATAAACTGTATGACATAAATTATAAGTCCGAATGAACTGAACACATGGCATGGACTGATGAACTGATGATAACAATCAGAAAGGGTACACTCCATCTAAAACCACATTGAACAGAATAAATTCATGACATGCAGTGACTTTCTTCATCAATATGCTCACTAATGTGTGCAATTAGACAAGCGTGAAAGTGAGAACATGAATTAAACAAGAATCAGCTCTAAGCCGGAGGCATGAAGCTATTTGATAATAGGTATACTCTCAAATTTTGCTACCATTCTCCACTTTGACAACACGCACTTTTTTTCCAATGATTTCCTTTCATAATAGTCTCTTATAAACATTTCCTGAGGCCATAACCTATTTCTGCCTCCATCATGAATACTGTATGAACTGCATTTGCCACTACATAAACATCCAAGCAATCCAACCTCACAGCGAGCCAACTTTCCAGCCTGATACAACACAGCTATAAGGAAACACACCAGTGGCCATCCAATCAATGGTAGGTGAGACTGTAGCATTTGCATACAATCCATTTTGATATAATTCCTGACTTTCTGGAAGAAGTGATTTTACGAGAAAATACGGAGTTCATGTGTGCACATGTCAAATGTCAGCTGAGTTCATTGATTCATATGGTGGACATGTGTGAAAGCTGTCTGTTGTGTGTTCCTACACGTATGCCATCAGGGACGTGGTGAGCAGCAGACCCCAAGGCACCAGGTGTCACAGAGAAACAGCTGAAAGAGTAATGAAGAGGCAGCTGCTTCTACCGGCATGAATGAGAAGTGGGCCCGCAATCACAGCAACATCTTTGCCGACACTACACTTTTTTTATTCACGTGCACCCATCCACGGTTGTGATAGTGGTTGCTGCCGTCTTTAAGTGTTACTGCATAAAGTTATGGGGTTGATTGTGAGTAATGTGCAGTAGAGTGTTTGGTAGGATTGAAAATGATATCCAATCTCAATGTCAGTCACTGTTTGTCTCATAAATGTTTGAAGAAGCAAAAAAATAAATAAACCAAACTGATAGGGGGAAAAAAATATGGATGCCATCCTATTTTAGGATGTACACAAATCCTACAGAGATTCAGGTTAGCTTGTGACTATAACAGGTAAGTAAAATCATTACCATTAGACCAAGAAAGCACAATTCATGACTGACCTGTCGTAATACAACTATTTTATCAACACTAAGGGAATAATACGCATGACAGAAATCACCCTGTTGTACCAGGCAGCTGGACGCACCATTAGGATCCATACAAGGTGTTTGCTTTGGATGCTGGGACACAAGGTATCCAGGCCTTTTCAGACATGTTAGGGTGATGCCATCCCATCATACAGGCCCAATGTGAAGAGTGAAACCTATGGCCCATACATCCTCTATCAGTGTATTGTATCTGAAACCCGGGATCAGTGATGAATCCACAAGAAAGTTCAATATACACGCGCCGGAAAGGAGACATAGAATTTTAGATTTTGCTGCAAGACTAAAATAAGCATTGATCTCATAAAAGGTTGACCACCTTTTATGGGGTAAAACTATGAGAATACATGCAGACAAGAAAAAAATAACAATAAAAAAATAAATAAATAAATGTGTTCGGCCCACATCCAAGTATTTCGTCATGGATACCTCGTCTATATTGGAAACACTCGTAAGGCACCAGAGCTGTTACCCATCCACACCTTCCAGCCCTCTTTAGTCAACCCAAAGTGGAGACGCTGCCTACTAACCAGACGCACATTTATCAGGAGGTGTTGTTGGAGCTGCTGTCACCAGAGGCTGATGTGTGACATGTCACTGGACACAAATGTGCTCCATTAGTGGGCGCCGTGCGCATCTCCGACCAGTCCGACTGGCAGTGAGCATCTCGCCCCTCAAACCCGTCCATTTTTTGACAAGAACGAAGCAGAAACCACCGGTCTCCCAGTCAGCTCTGCCGTAACTCTATACCCCCCCCCCCCCCCCTCAAGCCAGACTCGCCCCTTCACGACTTACCGGATTTGAAAAACGCCGCTATGTCTGCTGCGTCCTTCGCAGCCTCATCCAGTCCCTCTCCTGCGCTCATGGCTCCGGCCGCTTTTTTTTTTTTTTTTTTTTTGTGTGTGTGTTGCAGAAATAGCGACAGAGATCCGCAATGGGGTTTATCGTTGCAATAATAATCAATTTGCAAAAATGTATCCCGTGCCTTTCATTGACGCAGATCCCGGTCATACAATCTGCGCTCTCTTCTTTAAACGAGAGTCTTCCTCCTCCATTTTGGCCGAGAAGGGAAAATCCTAGCGACCGATCGGCGGCGCTCCCGAGTTGGGACGTGAGGGCGAGGAGGAGGAGGAGGAGGAATGGGGGAGATAGTGAGAGAAGGCGGAGGTAAACGAGGAGGGGAGGAGGGCTGAGGGCGGAGGGCTATTCCGTTTCCAGTGGTGGGTGGGGTGGGATATCCTGGGATTCCGTTTTGAGGGTGGGTTTTGGTGCATTGTGCGCCACCCAAATTTAATGTGCGCCATAACAATCCGACAGCTCTAGCGTCACTCACTGCGGTGCTGATGCGGGCTAAGTCGGAGTCATTCTTCGGGGGGGGGGGGGGGTGTATGTGTGTATGTCTGTTATGTGTAATGCCTAGATATTATAATTCCACAAACACTACTTCACAGCTTCTGCACATAGCATTGGTAATCGAATAGACTTAATCGTGCTTAAAAGCCTAAATTCCTGATAGTTTAATATCCGATTGAGATCACTGGGTGCTGATGATTCATTATGTTGTAGTTACTGGATTGCAAACTGCTCAAAACGGTGGTCCAGTTTTCATTTTTGTGGCAGATGATTGCGTTTGTAAGCATAATATGGTTAAATGACAACAAGGGGGAGTGATTACCTTCATCTCCTCGCGATGAAGATGATGCTACAGTATGAGGTCATTTAGTCCACAATTCTAACCCAGTTCTCCCTCGCAGACGAAGCGGGGTCCCTGCTTCAAACGATAGCACAATGCTGCCATCTAGAGGTTAATGCTATTTATGTCATCTGCTGCGCACCCACTCACCACTATGCTGCATTCACAACCATAGTAAACGCGGCGATCCCAGGTTTGAAAGTCCAAACGCGCGTTTGTCGGAGACCAGCAACCTTTAAAACTGACTAAGCCTCTTGGATGAGAGGCGAAACGTTTTCAAGAAACTTTCTTAAGCTTCAGTAGATTGATTTAAACAGCTTTGGATAACCATGACCTGGATAACTGAGAATCTACACAGAAAACGTGCGTACATATTTAACTCGGAAATCCCGATTGTTTTCATGTCCATACATCTCATGCTGTCACGTAGGCAAATATCGACTATGCAAAGGCATTTCAGTAGAAGCAAAGCAAACATGTTATATGTGATGGCAAATACATTGTTTAAAATAAACGTTTAATTTTTTTTTTAAATTTTACACATCTGTTACAATCATTTTTTGAATTAAAAATTTAATATTATCACTCACAACTTTAAGCATACAATTTTAAGTTTTGTTAATAGGGGAAGTGGCTTTCCTGTGAAATTCAAAAACTACTGTCATGAATTCGGACCTGCATGAACGCAACAATTTCCCAAACAAATCTGGTTTAATTTCACGTCACCAGTCTGACGTTAATGTGCTGGCACACCTGGTAGCCGTATATGAACACCTATAATGATCGCTAGTTTTACAGAGTGAACTGGAAAGTAAAGTATGACATGTGGCCACTTTATATCCTTTCAACTTAATGAAGTCGTCATATCCAACTCATACAGCAATAACATTTGCAGATACGGCGTTAGCTTTGTAGCTATCATTTGTTACGTTGACAAAAAAATTAATTTAAAATGTAATAGTTATGGCCACACATGAACTAAAATGAGATGCTCAGTCACACTATAAAACAAGTACTTAGTGGCTTGACAACAATACGTGTTCGTTGCTTGTTATTCTTTCTTTTGGTATTGTCGACAGTGATTTCAGTGACATGTCCTCGGGCACTAGCCTCCAAACGAACACGTGACACAGCTCTCGTTACCTTGGAAACCACAAACATAAACTAACATAAAACGTGCTGTTGTCGAGATCGCATGCTCTTACAAAGTAAAGACATTCCATAACTTTATACCTCCAAATAAACACCACGGATAAAAACATCAGAGAGTGATCCGGACAAATCAAGACATTTTAAGCTTTCATCCACAGGAGGTGTTTCTGTGAGGGAACGTGTGTGCCATGTCCTTCGGTTCTAGAAACACCAAAGTCGGCTACAGGAGCAGACCCACCCAGCCTTCTGTCCCGGTGGAGTCAGCCAAGGAGATGCAGGTTTGATCCGCACTACTTCTACTGGAGACCAATTAGCTCGATTTAGCACTTTCAAACGTAGCTGCATAAAGAAAAGGGCTGTTTCACCCAAAGAGCCATTGGCTTCTTCTTAACATTTTCTCAGAAAATAATAAAGTAGGTTTAATAACCAACATACGTGCCTATGAAAATTGTGCAGTGGTCCATCTCAGGCAGCTGTTTGATTCGCGTTTTCCTCACAGAAGATGGGTGTATTTTTCAAAATCTTGTAACCAAAACTGACGGATGTCAACCGATAGCTCTACTTTCTATCTTGAAGAACTTTTATTTCTCATGTTCAAGTTGTCAACCTCCCAGCTGGACGTGCCAGGAACACCTCCCTAAGGAGGCATCCGCACTAGATGCTCAAACCACTCCTTTTGACACGAAGGAGCAGCGACTCTACTCTGAGCCCCTTGCGGAGAGCAGTGTTTCTCACCTTATCTCTGAGGGAGACACCAGCTATCCGCCTGAGAAAGCCCATTTCTGTCACTTGTATCTGCGATCTCATTCTTTCGGTCATGACCCATCGCTCATGATCATAGGTGAGGGTAGGAATAACGATTGAAAGGTAGATGGAGAGCCTTGCCTCTTGGCTTAGCTCCCTCTTTGTGACAACAGTGCGGTAAAGCGACTGCCATAACGTTCCTGCTGCCCCAAATCTCCGTCCAATCTCACACTCCATTGTTTCCTCACTCGTGAACAGGACCCCAAGATACTTAAACTCCTTCATTTGTGGGAGGACCTCATCCCCCACTCGGAGAAGGCACTCCACCGGTTTCCTGCTGAGGACCATGGCCTCAGATTTGGAAGTGCTAATCCTCATCCCCGCCGCTTCACACTCGGCTGTAAACCAGATCAGTGAGTGCTGCAGGTCACAGGCCTATGACGCAAACAGGACCACATCATCTGCAAAAAGCAGTGATGCAATCCTCAGGCCACCACACTGTAAACCCTCCTCACCACGACTACGCCTCGAAATCCTGTCCATGAAAATCACGAACAGAATTGGTGATAAAGCGTAGCCCTGGCGAAGGCCAACCGCCACGTGGAACAACTTTGACATACTGCCGAGAACCCGAACGCAGCTCTCACTTTGGGCGTACAGGGATTGGATAGCCCTGAGGAGAGGCCCCCTCACCCCATACTCCCGCAGTACCTCCCACAGTATATCCCTGGGGACTCGATTGTACGCCTTTTCCAAGTCCACAAAACACATGTAGACTGGATGGGCATACTCCCAAGCACCCTTCAGGATTCCTGCGAGAGTAAAAAGCCGGTCCGTTGTTCCACGACCAGGATGGAACCCCCATTGTTCCTCCTCAATCTGAGGTTGGAAAATCGGCCCAACCCTCCTTTCTAGCACCTTGGAGTAAACTTTCCCAGGGAGGCTGAAGAGTGTGATGCCCCTGTAGTTGGCACACACCCTCTGGTCCCTCTTATTAAAAAGAGAAACCACCACCCCAGTCTGCCACTCTTTTGGCACTGTCCCAGACTTCCATGCAAGAGGTGTGTCATCCATGACAGCCCCTCAACACCCTAAGCCTTCAGCATTTCTGAGCGAATCTCATCCACACCCGCAGCTTTGCCACCATGAAGTTGCTTAATTACCTCAGTGACTTAGCCCAATAAAATGTGTTAGAGTAAACTCTCATTCATAATTGTATATTTTCATGACAACAAAAATAGCACAAATTCAGTGGCATTAAGTAAAATTTTTGTGTTCCTTCATTCAAAAGGAATGATGATTCCAATTTTAAATTTTATTGGTTCTACTCTATATGGCTTAGAAAGAACTCTTGTGATTGTGAGTGTATAGCTCCCACAGGGAAAAAAGCTAAAAGTTGAGGAGAAAAGCGAAAAGCTCGCATCAAAATTTGCATTTGTGAGAATAACAAGTGATGGATTTAATCTGCACTGAATGTCCAACTCAAGAAGCCCTCGAGTCCTTTTTCATAATTGCTCTGAGAAGCACTTCCCTGGTCCACTCACTGGTCTCTCAGCTGGAGCCGAGCGTCAGTGGAGCAGTCAACTGTTGTAATTCCTGACCAAGTCCACCAGATGGCAGTGTAGTACTGTTTCTGTGAAAGTGGAATCGTATGTTTTTAGCTTTAGGCATCTGTTTCTGTCCAGGTTCAATCCACATTTGTATGTTCTCCCTGCGTCTGCGTGGGTTCTCTCCGGGTTCTCCACTTTCCTCCCACCTCCATAAAAATGCACTTGATAAAATTAGCCGTAGGTTTGTGTGTATGAGCGGTTGTTTGCCTTTGTTTACAAAGTGTCTGGAGCGTCTCCCAGCCTAATGCACGTAAATCCACTGGGATAGGCTCAAGCAACCCCCGTGACCCATAAAAGCAAAAGAAGCAGTTTAGAGAATGAATGACTATGTTTTTATCATGATATCAGCTTCTTCACTTGTACGTTTCAGATTCACCAAATCACCTCAATGATATTTTAAAGGTCAGCATGAAAGTCTTTTTTATCAACCGGTGTATGATATTTTTGGAAGGATTGAGTTATGTTTCTGAGAAATCGATTATGTTTTCTTCGTAATATCTATAGCACAGACTTTTTTCATCAATGTCCAAACACTCACACACATAATGAGAGAAATATAATAGTTTGTTCATACATTCATTTTCTTGCGCTTACCCTGTCCGGGTTGTGAAGCAACAGTCTCAGACAACATCCCCTACAAGTTGATCATTGGGTGCACGTGTGTGTGTGTATGTGTGTGTGTGTGTGTGTGTGTGTGTGTGTGTGTGTATAAATACAGTATATATATATATATATATATATATATATATATATATATATATATATATATATATATATATATATATATTTATATGATAGATAGATAGATAGACAGACAGACAGACAGATAGATAGATAATTAGATAGATAGATGCACACACACACATGCTAAATAACGTAACTTATAGAGTGGAAAAAATTATTTTGGCAATTTGACAAAACCTGACGATTCAACAACCAGTCATCTCTGTGAAAATATCAACATCCCCAAATATCTGTGGTTGAAGCCGTCATGGAGACTGACATAACATGAGGACCGGCACAGCAACCGATGTCATATTGTACCCAGAGATCTATCTTCCCCATTGAATGCTGTAAATACAGGCCTGCGTTTGATGTCATGTAAAGTGTCAAGGCAGGACGTGATGTTAACTACTTTCCATATTGGATGGACCCAGATTAGCATAGATAATACTGCTCTCTGTGGATCAGCAGAATATGAGACAAACTGTTTTCTTTACTTTGATCTATGTATCTTGTTATAGTCTTATAACATATTCAAAATAATATAGATTACATAGCTGCAGAGTGATATGTAATTATGATTTATTAGATGTAATTTTACTCCCAGGTATGGTTAGAACTAGAAAACAAAATCCATCAGGTATAAAAAGACAGTAGTTAAAATGCAGCTCTCTGAGCTGTTGCGCTGCAGTGGCATATTGTGTCGACTATATCTTGTTTCGTTTCTAAACAGATCTGGATAGCCTCTCAGTCTCCATGTGAGCGTCCTCTGGGAGAACAGTGGACCTCTCTCTGTCTCACTCACTCACCAGTCTTTCTCTTTCAGATCTCACCTGCTTATCATTTATAATTTACAGTCACTCTCCTATTTCATGGCATCTCAAAACCAGTTCAGCTTAGAAAATCAGTCATGACTTTGTGAAAAATTGATGATCCAGCTGCTTCTAAATGAAGAGGTTCACAATCTTTTTTTTTTTTTTGTGGTATCCAAACATCAGTCAGATCCTTTTGGAGAGAGCAGTATTTCTGGTCCTATGCTGGACACCACAGTAAAAGCTGAAGGAATCTAATATGAATTGGTGGAGTGTGTCTGTTTTCACTATGCGAAAGATTGGGGTCTCTACAATAAAAACTAATGACTTTCATTCTAGTCCATTTTTAATGACAATTCATTTGTGTGTAGGATTTAGAGGCAGATGTAATCAAATATTCATGATTATGTTTCCTATATAAACATAATGTAAACCCTTCTACATATCTATCTACAATGTCTACAAAGGGCACACATGCTCTTCCATAGAGTTTGGCATGTTACACTGCTGTGTTTCAATAGTAACTAAGGCTGAATTTAAAAAAAACAAAACTGCAAATTATAAATTTTCATGGAATGTTTTTTTTTTTTCATTTTCAAAACCTGCATTCACTCAGCATATTTCTGAAATGACACCTGTACACACTGAAAATAATATAGTTTGCATACTAAGGGAGTAGCTGGTGTTGTAACAGTACAGACTAAGATCACATTGGTGGTTCAGCAGATCTACATCAAAGGAGCATAAATAAACTCAGCAGTCTGCAGCACAAACACAACCGGACAGTCTGATGCTGTATTTTTGTTTTTCTAGTCATAGTTGGCTGCTTACTGTTTACGTACCCAAAATGACTGGCAAAGTGGATCTTTTTCATTTTCAAAATTGATATGACAGTGGGGGCAGCACAGTGGTGCTGTTACCTCAGAGCAAGAAGGTTCCAGGTTTGATTACTTTCTGTGTGGACTTTGTATGTTCTCCCCATGTCTCCGTGGGTTCTCTGCTGATTCTCTGGCTTTCTCCCTCCTCCAAAAACATGCAGCTTACATGAGATAGTCACTTACACTCACAGATGTGAGCAGGGTGTGTTCTATCAAAAATATGGGGGGGGGTTCCAATCATGAAAAAATTAGCAATGAGTAAGCGACCAGTAAGCACTATGAGCCTAAATTCCAACCAGTTTAACATTCATATTTAATACAATCTTAAAAAGACATGAAACATTTCTGTGCTGTCCATGATGTGGAAGATGGTCCATTAGACTTCGGGGACCATATATAAGGGCCATGTGTAATGTTTTGCTATTTGATGTTAACTATTGGCCCAGTTGTCTCCCATTAATGGGAGACGATGACACCCAAAGGGTGCTGCTTATTTCTAGTCTCCTCTGTAAATTTGTTTTTGTTGCTGTCACTGCAGAAAACCTTGCGTCACATGGATTTTGGAAATGGCAACAAGGCTTTCGGTGCGAACGTGGCAATCTCAGGGTATTTTGCCATAACTTTAGTCCCGGACACTGGTAGAGTTGTTGTCTGAAACGTACTTTTAAGGCTGCTGCCATTTGCAGTTGATCTTCCTGCATAGACACGCTGGATTCCCCTGGTTTGTTGGCAAATTGGTCGCAGATCCATTCTTTACCCGTTCGTGGATCATTTGTGATTGGAAAGTAGTGCTCGAGCTCATGTAAAAGCAAAGACAGGTGATTGTGCACCAGCTTTGAGAATGAAAGCTACGGCTCAGTCTCCATTCCTACAACTCCAGTTTTGCTCTAATGCAGCCAACTTGAAGACAACTGTCATTTTTCCTGAAAGTGACAGACTTTGTTCATTAAGCAGAATGAATATGTCACACAAGTAAGCCAGTTTTGTGTGTCATTGAAATGAAGGCCACCACAGTGATTTTTTTTCTGAAAGAAATCTCTGCAGCGGCTCTCATTATTCAAACACTCTGAGCCGCAATCTCCCTCGGAATGACCATCTTAATTCTGTATACAAGAGAAGGTCTCTGTGCACCGTATCCATCTACTCACAATGGTACTCAACCAGGAACTAGTTAAGGGCATATGTTCTGAGGTCTTTTAACTATATCATCCAATAAACTTTTGAGTTCCAATGGCATTTGTCTGCCGGCCAGCATTTCCACGTGACTGACACAATGTATAGGCACACTTTCACGTGCAACTTCCTTAATCCGAGCAGCTAAACCAGACAGCTGGTTTCGTCTTCAAGAAGATGGATGGATGGATGGATAGATGGATGGATAGATGGATGGATGGATGGATGGATGGATGGATGGATGGATGGATGGATGGATGGATGGATGGATGGATGGATGGATGGATGGATGGACATAGCAATGGTATGGTGGCAGTTTGAAAAGTTTCCATTATGAAGCCTGTTATCTGAAGTTTGATGACACCTTAAATACAACAACCAACAAGTTTTCCATTAGTGGGTGATAGGGTTCTCTTACCATTGTCGTGTAAACGACTTCTGAGCATGGACAAATCATATTTTCTTCAAGAGACGCCACAATGGGGACTTTGACGTTGTTGAGGAGCCACCAGAGAGGAGGATGAGATGAGGAAAAATAGGTAGTTGCAATCATATTGCTAGACACGCCGGACCTTTAATCTATAAAATCTCAGTGTCTCACTGCACTTTTTAAGACAGTTTCTGTCTTTATTAGATAGAACACCTTGAGAGATTGGGACAGGAAATAAGGCAGAAGAGTGGGGGAGGAAAAGAAAAATGAGTGGGAATCAAACACATCACCATTTTGAGGTCTTGTTTATCCACTTATCTCAGTGAATTATTAAAAAGCTTGTTTTATATTAAAACTAAGTCAAAGTTAAATTCATTTTATAAAATATACATATTAAATCAACAGAAATTGTTTGTTCACTTGGAGCATTAAAATATTTTTGGATTGTGACAGAAAAATGAAAACACAATATAAAAGGCTGACATACAGTATGTCACCATTTTATTCTTACTTGGGTGTCAGTACAGTCAAAGCATGACTGGTATGAGGTTCTTAGCACACAACAGTAATGTGTACATCTTACAATATGACCCACCCACGCCTAATTCCAACATGTGCATGACATTTCCACTAACCCTGACTCTCCATTGCATTGTAACAGAGTGTAAGGTGAGAGCAGAACCTTGATAATTACTTTGTAGACAGGTGGTCATTCAACACCACATTATCTAGTTAGCAGCCCCCTTTCAGGTGCAGCACTGTCATCATTTCAAGGACAGGAACCTTTCTCAGATGGCAAATAAGACGGCACACTGTAGCAAAGCCACTTGTTCTTTGTCTCGTCTTCTTTGTTGGAAGCTGTAATTTTCTAATGTCATGAAAAGCAGAGACAATTAAGACTGGAATGTCCTGAAAGGCAGTGTCAGACTGAAAGGCTGTAGACGATGTTGCATTTCAAACCGGACTATCAAAACAAGGTAAGATGACCCAAGAGGTCTGAGGTTACAGACAACTTGGCTTCATGGCTGTCAGCTTCAGCCAAATGTGATTCATTGTTAATGTGTTTTCACAAACCGCAAATGCATTTGGATCCAAAAGTCCAGTGGAGATGCTCAGGCAGGCTGTAAATCAGTGGTGTTTGGAAACCATTAAAAAAAATATTTTAAAAACCCCAGTAAGGGTCTTTATTCTGGTGTCATAAATCCAAATGGCAATCAGTAGCCGGCTACCAGGGACATAGTTGCACCTTTTGTTGGAATTAATTATTATGCAGCAGATTACCAAGAAAAATAAGTGAAATAAATATGAGATAAGAACAGTTTTATCTGTGGCTTATGTATTTTGGAACTTTGAAGAAGTACTATGAATTCATACACAATGAACATATACATGAATTGTTATTTTATCACAGATAATGACCGAATGATCACTGATCAAATCATTTGAGCACCGAAAACTGATGAGACAAAGTTAGATGAAATTTTTTTTTTCCAACATTCCTGGTACTTAAATAGTTGAAAATACTGAAATATAAATCTACTGTATAGCTATGTGACAAGTACTAATGCTGATTTGAGTGTTTTGAGAACTACAGTTGAATAACATTTCATTGTACCTGTCTTTCTCAAAAAAATGGCTTGAAAAACAGTAAAAAAAATTTGCTTTCAGTAAGAACTGAAAGCAAATTTAGCAGTTTTCTCTGCTATTTTTTCCTTCAGTAAAATTTAAATGGTACAATTTCAGAAGCTGACATGCCCAATATCTTTTAAGCAATTCTTGATGAGCTCCTGCATTTTGATTATTACAGTATGTCCAAAGTCAAAGGTATGAATACTGAAGGATATAGTTGTTTTGTGTTTCTTACCCTCACACCTACGTCTTTCAGTTTGTTTGAACCCTTTGTAGGATACGTCTAGACCGCAGTTGGCAGTGAAAACCCATACGGTATTGACAGGGATGACCATTACACTTCCAGCTAGAATAGCCAGTGTTCACCTTTGACAACTTGATAAGGCTTGTCTCTTCCATGGCGAGTGTACCTGTAGATTTAAGGTTTTGAAAAGGGCAGGCTGTCATGTCACATGTGTTCAGTAAGCAGCTCTGGAAGCAAACACTTTCCAAGGTCATTCAGGTAAGAGAAATCCTTCAGTACTGTTGTTGTTGTTGTTTCTGTTGTGGTGTCATTTGAGGGTTGTCTTTCCTTTCTCTGCACAACTCTAAAGTGTGCATCTTTCAGTTGCTAAAATGTAATATGGCAATTGATGAAACTAGACACAATACTTTACCTATACCTACTGCTTTGGCTTTGAATATGTGTGCCTTCTGTGTTCCTGAGAAAGTTTGGGTTCAAAATTTTCTTTCCTTGATCAAACTAGTTGGGCAAGCCATGAAAACACTCTGAATTGCTTTTTTTGGATATTACAAACAATATCAAATTGTATACTTGAAAGACTGGCCTACTTTTTTCTTTTTTTGCCAAGCTGTTTTTTACCAAGAAAGTTTTGCTACATCTTACCTCAGGGTGGGGCTTTGTTTGCCCCTGAAAGCTATTGTTGTCACATTTGCTGTCTGTTAATGCTGTCTGCATTATGGGAATATCTACATGTGGTTCTGTTTGGAGGTCTGCCTGTGTTTGTTAGATCCTGCATTTGTTGGATGCATCGTGTTTGTGTTTTGCATTCAGTAGCGACTAAGTCTGTTTATTGAATAATCTGGATCGCCCTGCATTGGGTTTGCATTGTTAGTCTTTGGGCTGAAGGCTGGGTCGGTTGTTCACAGTTTGAAACAGAGACAAAGAAGGGGTGAAATGTCTTGTTGCTCGGACACTCATAGCTTGGCATTCTTTTTTCATCGTCAACCTGTGGTTTCAGTGTTTGTAGAAAGTGTGTGTACATTTCCAGAGAATACGGAATTGGTATTGTTTTTGTATAATTGGAGTTTGTATTATCTGTATTACCATAATAAGCCTGAAGGACAATAATTGTTCAAAAATTCCTCATGCCAGATGAATGGTTTGTGGGCTCTTTGGAGAAATGTGATGTGTCTAGTCTCAGAAGACAGTGTTAATTGTTTCAGCTCTTTGAACACCTGCCACAGACCATTGTGTTAATGCTCTTGCTATCTTTGTTGACAGTCAGTTTTTTAGCTTGTGTGCATGCTTCACTTCACTCTGGCTTTGCTTGACCAACTCCCCAGGCTCCAACTAATAAGAATCAATACCCTCACTTGGAAATGGGCTGGCTCGTAGGAGTGACTCTTTCTCTTTAGTTATCTGCTGTTTACTTCTTGCTCTCCTTCCTGATCCTCAGATCTAACTTGTATTTGTATTTCTCAAATCATCTTGCTTCCCTTTTATGAAATGTTCCTCATGGTGCCCGACCATTCTATACTTCAGTATACAGTATACCTCAGTAAAGAATAGAATACAATAGATTAGAATAGAATATTGTCATCATACACAAACGTACAACGAAATCTTAAGTTTACCACTTGTGGCAAACTCAGGTGCAAAAAAGAACTAGTATAGAATGGCCGTCCACCATAGGGTTTGACTTAAGGTTCCTGCTAATCTAAAACCAGTCACATACACAATCCATACAAACTACTGCACAGGTGTGACTGCGTTACAACATATTCCCTCCTTCATGTATACTACAGATCTAAGCTTTCAGGTTTCATTTGAAAATATAAAACATCTAAAATTATTTAAGAATAAGGCTACATATTGGGGAAATAGTTGTGTAGAAAATAGAAATGGAGAACATGAAAACAGAAGACCTTCACAAAATTTGCCATTTACAATGCTAGTTTAATTCTATTAGTAATAACTTAATGAAAAGGTTGGTATATAATAATAAAAAAAACTTCTCAAGTGCTTTGTTGTTGACCTGGCCAGGATGTGTTCTGCTTTCTTGTAAAAGGGGGCTTTTAAAAGACACCCTGTCCACGGTGACGTCAATGCAAAATGTATTTCAAGTCTGAAATAGCCTTTCCCATCATGCCCTGCTTAAACTCTAGACAGAGTAAATGAAGGCTAAATGAGAGAATGTAAATGCACCCTGCAGTAGGCACACTCATGAAAACCCAGGTTTCATGTAATTTATTGGCTAACCTTGTTCCTGTGTTATTGAGGTGTAACCAGGCAACCCGATTTGGTTAATGTTCCCATCCCATCACCCTAACTGCAAGCTGTAAACTGCCTAGTTTTCTGCCTATTCTTTTCAAAGAAATTATTTTTTTTCACACCCTTTGGATTGTTGCTTAGACAGCTGTACAGAGAAATTGAAGCCTTTTATAAAATGGACTAAAAAGGTAGATGAATATTTGAAAATCTTGACAGAATACTGATGTCTGTATTTGAACATGTTCTGTTTGTTGAGGGGAGCTTTACATGAAGGACAGAGGGGGGATGTGATTACTGACATGCTGAGGACTCTTCTTTTTCATGTTCTTTAAAATGTTCTGCTTCTCATTCATCAAAACGTACTTACGGCTTTCTTTAAGTGGAATTGTTTTTTAAAATCCCTCTAAAGAAAAGGGGTGACCATGGGAACATTTCAATTTACTCGGTGCCAAAAACCTCAACATTGTTCCATTATGACATAAAATACAGTGTGTTTATGTTTGAATGGATCGATATCCTATTTGGTCATTCTATGGCATGTCATACTCAGTCACATCTGGGATTGAAATTCAAGACAGACTATGTTGTGGGCAAAATAGATACAATAGAATACAACTTTTTCCTCAATAAAATAAATTGGTGATTTAAAATGGGCCATGATTTTGACAGATGTAAATTTTTCATACAAAAAAATTAAAACATTATTTTAATTTTTTTTAAGCACTCACCATTATTTGTAGTAATTCATGATGTCATTCTTAATATATTTCATCAATTCTTACAGCTGTGTCTGTCTGAATATGTTGTTTAGCAAAAATTGAAAGAGGAACGTGAAGCTAAACGGGCCCAGCTGGATGGGAAACATGACTACATTCTCAGCATTGTGGCTTCATGCCTGGGACTGGAGAAAGCGGATGTGGAAGATTTTGTACTGGAGGGGAATCAGGTACCCTGTATTTGCACATTTTCACAAAGATGTGTTTGCATCTTTGGTTTTGTAGGAACTACAGCAGCTGGCTAACCCAGAACAATCTGGTGTGGAAGAGTTTTACATAATAAATTGATATTTATTATTTTTAATTTCCACTTTTAATTGTAAGATGAAGTATGGGGAAAGACAGAATACAGGATGTTTGCTATAGTTCAGAGTTTTATCATTCTCAGATTGTGTGTCTGTACATATACAGTGAGCACTCAATAACGTGTGATTACTCAAAATGTTTTTTTTTTTCACAGATTGACCGAATGGAGCAATTTTTTGTAGCAGATGGTTTTCCACACCTCATGTTCTTCTATCAGGACACTGAGCCGGTTGAAGCAGGTAAGTTGATCGTTAACAGCTAGTGAAAATAGAAACTTAAAAGCTCTAACGATGTTGTTTCGTATGGACTACACAAATTAATATACAAGGTCTGAAATCAGTTATAATTGAAGTGTAAGTGTTCCAGTATCATGAGAAAAGTAGTTGGGTTACTTTGTGATGTGTCTTTGTCTAATGTTTGTCTCAGCAGCAGCCTCTGCTCCCTCCCAGCTTGTTGCCCAGCAGCCTGGTCGCAGCAAGAAGTCTAAAGTGTTTGTGACAGATGGGAAGGATGTGGCACTCACTGGACTGTGTGTCTTCTTCACCAGAGCCAACACCTCTAAGACAATAACCTCTGAGAACATACACAGAGTGAGTCACTTTTCAAGGTGCAGTCTGGAAATTAACTCATGGCTTTCAGGGTGAACCAAAGTCAGTCCAGAATATAAAACTAAAAATAAAATGACACTGGATGTATTCAAGCTTCACTATTCAAATGCAATTTGCTTTGTGCCCATTTGTGTCCCTCAGGCAGACAACTTCTTAGCCTTCAGATAGTGAGACAGTGATGAGTTTGGCATGAGCACACTGATGTCAAACTATTGATTCTTGCTGATCGCCTGCTGTCACCAGTAAAGATAACCATAGCCACTAATAATAGGGCATGTTTTTGACATTTAGAGCAAGGGACGAAAAGAAAATGTGTGTGTGTGTGTGTGTGTGTGGGGGGGATGTATCTGTGTGTGTACTAAATTTAAGTGAATTTATCACCTATATTCAAGAAAAGAAGAAGGGCACGCATATAAATGAACAGGACGCTGAGATTTAGAAAGTAAGGTTTTGTATTATTTATAATAATAATGGATTAGATTTATACAGCACTTTTCTGGACACTCAAAGGCTGTTTACATTGGATCCATTATTCATTCACTCCTCATTCATACTTGGTGATGGTAGACTACGTGTGTAGCCATAGCTGCCCTGGGGCAGACTGATGGAGGTGTGGCTGCCAATCTGCGCCTACGGCCCCTCCGACCACCACCGGAACAATCACGCACATTCACACACCAGCGAGTGCCCCACTGGAGGAGGGTAAAGTGTCTTGCCCAAGGACACTTAGACAAATGACTTGGTGAAAGCGGGAATCTTACCGCCGATCTTGAATTCTCAGCATTGAATCATTCATTCATTCAGGTCATTCAATTGAATCATTGAATGACCTGCTCTACCACTGAGCCACGGCTGCCCCCTATTTGGGCAAATACTTTATAAACAATGTCTTTCCCAGTGGCTGATAATGGCTATTGCAATAGCTGACACCAGTAAGGTAGTTCAGATCTCACTGGTTTCTCTCATTCCACAAAGGGGAAGGGCAAGCACAAGTAGATGTTACAGTATTCTTCAATGGCCACAAACCCTCTATGAAGTTCCATTCTCAAAGGTGGAAAAGTTGCAGGCTGGTTATCTCATAAGAAATGGCTTTGCCTTCTCGGTGCCTCAGTAGCATTGGGTTCTACGGCAATGGCATCATACACCTATGTATTTCAAGTCTAGCAGAGGAATACAAGTACACCAAAGTGAGACTGGAAATGATGCTACTAGACTTGAGCCATCCACTTGTAGCACAAGCGGCACCCATCCTGGCCACTGGAAGGAAGTGGATGCTTCCAGTGTAACTGAGGAGGCAAAGACAGCACTCAGACACAAGGACATCTTGGGCCAAGTTCAGGAAGGGAGGAGTGGTCTTACTTTTCAGGTCAGTACAACCTAGAGCAAGGCCAATCCAGCTGAGTGATGTAAGCTGGTGATCCAAGAGATGTGGCAAGAAGAGGGAGCAGGAAGGTGCACGCAAGTTGTGTTGCAGGAAAAGCAAGGGCAGTAGATGGCATGGGATGGAGTGGAGATGATTAAAATCTTCTGAAAAAATCTGTGGGAGATGGAGATATTCAGGGTGAGCTTTACCATCAGGTCAGCCTATGATGTGGTGCTCTCTTCTTCAAACCTAAGCCATAGGTATAGCAAAGACCCAATGTGCCCTCTATGTCCAGTACAGTAACATTGAAACAAATCTTAGTGGGATGCGAGACCAGCCTTACCCAAGGCCGTTACAACTGGCTGCACAACCAGGTGTGAAAGTGTCGTGCATCAGCACTGGAAAATCAATGGAAAAAATGAATGCCCTTCCCCTCAGTGTCATTCCATTGGCAGCCAAAACCCTTTTGCCTTCGAGGGTCAAGCCAATCTCACCATCATAAGAGCTGACATCAGGCAGTTGGGCAGAGCACGGGACTGAAAGCTGCTGGCAAACCTGAACTAGAACCTCTGCACCCCAACTGAGATCACATCCACTAATCTGCAAGCAGTCTTTGTTCTGTGGTCATGCTTGTTCAAGCTCATTTACATCATAGAGGTCATGGTGCCTTGGGAGAGTGCAGTGGAGGAGACCTGCAAGCGGAAGAAGATGAGGTATGCTGAACTTGTTGCAGATGCTTAACTAGAAGGCTGGAAAGCAATGATATACCCAGTTGAAGTAGGTTGCAGAAGATTTGTATCCACCTGAACATCCAGACTACTCAAAGAGATGGAAATGCAAGGGGAGGCTCACAGGCAGGTGGTCAGGGACCTCTCCAGGGCTGCTGAGAAGGTGAAGCCAGTGGCTGTGAATGAAAAGAAAGGATTCAACCTGGGCCTTAAAGTGACCTGATGGCAGCTGGGGAGCAAACCTGGCACGCTGGGACTCACTGCTGAGCCCTCAGGAGGTGTCATGAGCTGAATAGTGAAGAATCCATGAAGGAGGGCGCCCACTTGACAATGTGAAGGATGTCATTGCTTATTTGAACTCCACAGAGACTCATCAGAGCATTTAGTACAAATCTGCTGAGGGATATGAACATCTGGTCCCAATCAACAGATCTGGGCATACAGCATGTTATCCTGTAAGGTGACTGCTCCTCATACTTCAATTAGGTTCTAAAAAGTGAGCAGAATTAAGGCTTGTACATGCAGTTTTGAATATGAATCAATCCTGTCCACCCACACTGTTTTATGAAAGAAAAAGGAAGACTTGGTTAAATGAATCAACAATGCAGTGTCTATTCTTTGTGTAAGAATAAGATGCCCCACTCTTTGTAGCAGCTCTGTTATCAGACAACTAGGGTGATGATCGTAACTGCTTGTAGAATAAGTATTATTTTGTGGTTCTCCTTTGTCTTCCCTGCTTGTAGGATGTAAACTTCAACATGTTGGACACAACAGAGGGTGGTCTGTTAAAAAGTGTGGAACAGCTGCTGTCTGAGATCTTCATCCCCACCTTAAGCAAGATGAACCATGGCTGGGGAGAAGTAGCCAGTCCCCAGGCCCAGGCCGTCAAACAAGACTTCATATCATCATTGGAAAACTTTGTGTCTGTTTTGGCAGGGGCACAGGAGACCCTGCATGAAAAGGTACTGAACAGACCCAGTTTCACAGTGAGGATGGGTTTGATTCATAATAAACAAGTTTTATATAGAACAGCACTAAAATTATTGATGACAAAAGAAAAGCGACCCAACATAATCAGTAACTGAAAGATTTTGCCATGTTTTTGCACTGAATTTTTGCCAGTATATATTGCATTAAGAAAAACAAAAAAATTTGATTAATAGATCATACCTTTTTGAACATCAATGGTCCCACTAAACCAGTGAACATGTGTTTATGTGATATTATAAATGATAATCTTCAGCCTGTTTTGACCAAAACGTTTTCTACTACGTATAAGCATATACAGGCACATACACTATAAAAATAAAATGACATAGCAGCAAAAGTAAACTATGTCTTGACTTTCCTCCAGGTTACCTTGAAAGAGTGTGACACATTTGACCTGCGGGTGCTTAAAGGCCCGTCAGACTACATGGCAGCAGCTAATAGCACAGAGGCCATAGAAAAGATTGAGGCTTGCATGAAAATCTGGATCAAACAGATAGAACAGGTGAGATGTGTTATGTAACAGGTAAGGAATTCATCTGTCTTATCACAGTTATTGTTTGCCTCAACCCTGTTGTAAGGCTGTGCTCCTCTATGTTATGTGGAGTAGCAAGATTTTGAACTTGAGTTATTCACAGCTATCAAGTTTCTTAACACACCTTTGAGTGTGCAGAATAGAATTTGTTTCACAAAGCTCAAAATGAGTGGTCCACTGACCAGTTTTTCTAAGTTACCACAGTAAAATAAATGACTGGGCACCATGAAATTCAGTGAAATCGAAGGTGACAATGCAGGTGTTTTACCAGTCAGTGGAGACACAGTCATGTGCTTTTTTCCTTCTAGGTTCTAGCTGAAAGTGACCAGCTGAGAAAGGAGGCTGATGACCTTGGCCCTCGAGCTGAACTGGACCACTGGAAGAAACGAATGTCTCGCTTCAACTATCTTCTGGACCAGCTTAAGAGCCCTGATGTCAGGGCTATACTGGGTGTTCTCCTAATGGCTAAATCCAAGCTCATAAAGGTCTGACCATACTATTTTTTGCTGCTTTACTAGATCACTGTTTTGATTCTTTTTTATTCATCCCATCAGAAAGTCAAGCTTGTTTCTGTCACATTTGAATGTTTTTGATATAAATTTCAACAATAATTATGAATTAATTTAGATGTAGTCTCACATTCAAAGCAGTATGGATTTGATCTGTCCAGATATGGAGGGAACTGGACATCAGGATTACTGATGCAGCCAACGAGGCCAAAGACAATGTCAAGTACCTCTACAGCCTAGAGAGGTTTTGTGACCCTCTCTACAACAGTGACCCTGTAAGAAAAACTGTAATGTCTTGAAAGATGAAGAGGGCTGCTTCACTACGAGCAAAACACATTTACAATATTCATGTTGAAGAATCCTTAAATTGTGAAAAAGGTTTTACAGAAAAAGTGTTCATTGTTGCACAAGGTCATCTACTTATAATGATATTCTGAGACTATGTTGGACAAACAACCTATGATTTTTTTTTTCATCTAAGGTGGTGATGGTGGATGCAATCCCAGGTCTGATAAATGCCATCAGGATGATTCACAGTATTTCTCGCTACTACAACACATCAGAAAAGATTACATCACTATTTGTTAAGGTGGGGTAGCTGCACTCAGTATGACAACAAAGAAGGATTATGATGTAATCACAAAGGTGATTTAGGAAGGATTTTTTACCTGCATTTTGGATATTGTCTTTATTCAAACCTTTCATTCCCTAATTTTCATGTTTTATTGATGAGTCAAACATTTCTGTTTGTCTATATTAAGTAAGTGGAGAAAAATATGCCATCACTAACGTCCCTGCGAACAAATAATGGACTGAAGTCGTAATTTATAATTAGATATGAACAGAAAAAAATCAGAATGTTTTGGGCATCGTTTTCCAGCACTCAAACAAATTGCTCCTTTTCAGTTTTTGACATCCATGCTCATTTCCATATCTGCATTTCTCCATCCCCATCAATATCTTCAGGTAACAAATCAGATGATCACAGCCTGCAAAGCATATATCACCAATAATGGTTGTAATTCAATATGGGAGCAGACTCAGCAAGTTGTAGTGGACAAAATCAAAGCTGCTATCCACTTGAATCAGGTACTGGGTTCTGCCTGTTGGCAGAATTATTTTTATTTTTATCAGCTGTCTCTTCTAATTTTCTGCATTTGCTTTCTTATCAAATGTGATTGTGAAGAGGGACTGGTTTTATTACATTTAACTGCATCCTCCAGGAGTACCAGCGACATTTCCACCAAACCAAGGACAAGCTGGAGCAAACTCCTTCGGAAAGACAGTTTGACTTCAGTGAGATGTACATTTTTGGGAAGTTTGACACGTTCCAGCGACGACTCTACAAGATCTTGGAAATGCTGAGCACCATTTCCATCTACTCCGCCCTGCAGGAGTCAAAGATCGAAGGACTGGAGACCACAGCGACCAGGTTTCAAGTGGGTATATGTTATCTTATTCAACTGTTTACTACTTGGAGCCTCTACAATGTTGACTTTTATTGAGCAAGAAGAATTTTTCTTTTCTCACACAAAAACACCTAGATTAGTCACATAAAATAACAAGTTTATTTGATTTCATTACAATTGTGTGATTGGTCTAAGATGTTTTTACATGAGTGTGCTGATGTCAGCTGATGTCTTTTTTTGTTTCTGCTTCATTGAATTATGCAGACTGCAGAAATGCAAGGAAAATGGGAGGTAAAGTCACATCACAGTCTTCAACCTGTTGTGAATGACTAATTTTTCATAGATATCAGCAAGCAGTGGTAAAATTCATTGACCAGAAATTTTACTAGTCTAAAACATCTCATAGCTTTTGACACTAATTGCATGGAACAGCAACAAAGAACTAATTCTAAACATAAATAACACACATTTCTCTGTGTTATTTGGTGTTTAATACCAAAGCTTTTGCATGCTATCCCATATACATGCTCACTTTCATCATTGTTCTCATGGCCAGATTAACTCAAATCAGAGTGAATTAGAGTACCTCTCCCTTTGAAGAAACTGACAGTTTACTTAACATAATGTACTTTTATTGAGGTCAGCTTTCAGTTTGGCATTCCATTTACAGAATTGTTTTTCAAAACCTGCACTAACTCCCAGATGAAGTTTACAAGGTCTACATTGGTGTGATGGTATTCAAAGCCCTGAAACACATTTGATCAAACCAAATGAGATTACAAGATGAAATTCAAGACAGGATAGTCTTCCAGCTCAGGATTGACTGCAGCAGAGCAACAAAGCAACATTTTTAGGGGATTTTAACTGTTTAAATGTTTAAAAGCTATACTTGTATGCCTAACCATCACTGTAATTTTGTGTGCGGCAGGCTATTGTGCAGAGCATGAGAAAAAAACACTACAGTTTCCTTGACCAGAGAAGAACTGATTTTGATGTTGACTATGAAGAATTTTGCAAGAGTACTTTTGAACTTCATGTAAGTTAAATCTTCCTGCCACAACTGTTTAAATAAGACAGTGAGAAATAAAAAAAAAAAAATCTCTTTTTACTAAATGTATGACCCAGTTTGACCCAGTTTGAGCCCTTTTGGTTGATTTTTAGTAACATTTAATTCATATTAAAGTTCATTACCTGATGTACATATAATTTTATTATTTGTCTTCCAGAGCCAGCTGAGGAGTTTCATGGATAGTACTTTTGAAAAAATTCAAAACACAGAGAGAGCTCTAAATGTGCTGAAGAAATTTGAAAGGTACCATTCTTAAAATCATATTATGTATACGGTATTACTTCAATTTTTACTGTGTATTATTGTCTTCTAGTCATGGAAAACTAATAGTTTTCTATCCGACCAGCTAATAATTGTTAATTACATTTACAATAATTTATATGCTGCTTTAAAAGTCAACATAAGGCAGTTCTTAGGTGACTATAATATAAATAAAAACCTATTGCTGTTTGTTAGTTTAATATCTTAGTTATTATACTTTTCTATCACTGGTTGTGCTTTTCAGTTCTGAATAAATGCAATTTTCTGTATTTTGGACTCCTGTCAACAGATTGGGCATCCCAGACCTTGGGATTGAGGAGAAGTATCAGCACATTCTGCAGAACTACGGCCGGGACATTGAAATGGTCTCCCGTATATTCATGATGCAGAAAGTAGACCCCCCCATTGGCCGGGACTTGCCCCCAGTGGCCGGCCGCATTATGTGGGCTCGGCAACTCTCCAGCAGGATCCAAGGTCCCATGGATCTCTTTCAACAGGTAAACATATGTTTTCTACCTTTATTAATTGGACCTTGGTGCATTTCTTTCCTACTGCATTTTCATCTGAGGACAGAGAGTACTGTAACATTCTGCCCCTTAGCATTCAGGAGTTCTTTCCACACCAGAGGCCAAGAGAATTATCAAGAACTACAACAGGGTGCAGGGGACCCTGTTGGAATATGAGATGCTCTACCATCATAGCTGGATGGAAAAGGTAAGGGGAGAAGACAAATAATATTGAAGTATATATATATATAGAAGTACATACTGTATATATATATAGAAGTATATATATATATATATATATATATATGTGTGTGTGTGTGTGTGTGTGTGTGTGTGTGTGTGTGTGTGTGTGTGTGTGTGTGTGTATATACTGTATATATATATATACACACACACACACACATATATATATTTAGATATTTATATATATACACATACATACATATACTGTATATACACATACATATATATACATAATTGAATGATAAAAAAATAATGTAAAACAATATTGTATTTTTTTAAAAATAGGCAAATAGAATATTTTCAGTGCCTAACCCACCTCCATTCTCCCCACGTAGATGGAAGATGCCCGGGTTGGCCTGCAGGCCTCTCTGTTGGTAAGGTCTCCACATACAGGGGAACTGTTTGTGAACTTTGACCCAGAGATTCTGACCCAAATCAAGGAGGTGAACTGCATGACAAGAATGGGTTTAGAGATCCCACCCTTTGCTGCTTTGTTGCAGCAGAAACAGTACACCCTGAAAAAGAACTACAACAAATTACAGGTGATTATTATGTAGTTATGCACATTTACTAATTTGAATTTAAAAAGTCAATAGAAGATGCTGCAATTATGATAACGAGCCCCACACAACACAGACAAAAATTGGAAACAACTCCAGGACAACATGGTTTAGTTCAGCAGTTAAAAGTATGTTTATGACAGAAATGATAATTTTAATCATTTTTATGTTATTCTTTTATGAGAAAATCAACTGTGTTTGTTGTGATTGAATACAGAAGCAATATTTTCTTTCTTCAGTTGATGTTAAGTGAAAACACCAGAGTACAGGGAAAGATTCAGAGTGTTTTTGAACATCTGGCCATGCCACACGTTGCTAAGGTAAGATGTGATAATATTAGATTTCATGATGCATCCAAACATAAATTTCTTTAGATCTAAAACCACCCTTTGGACAATGAGTAAAATGGTGGTTTTGTGCATTAGGTCATAGCATGAAGGGAAGATGGGACTAATTTGCATAATTAGTCATTCAGAAATTGCATGTAATTTTTTATGATGATAAAATGTCTATAAAGATACTTATGTGATGTGGTCATGATAATTCTAGCGGCTGTACCTGGGCTACAATATTTTTGTCTGTTGGTTTTGTCGCACAAATAACAGCTAGATTTAACATCTAAGATGTGAATCCATAACAAAATTAGACTAACTCGGCAGGTGGATGAAGCTATACAGCCAGGTCTGACCTCCCTCAGCTGGGCATCACTGAACATAGACAAGTACCTTGGCCGCATTGACAAAGCTTTGGGTAAGCAGATTAACTAAGTACTTGAAAATAAAGTAATTTGCTGAGTTTAAAGTATAGTACATGACAATTTGTGTCATTTTTTTGTACAATCTTTTAACCTCCTTTTTCCCTTCATCTTGTTTGTAGTCATGTTGTTATATTATTGCACACTCAGTTTATCAAACCATACATTTGTTCTGTGTGTTGTCATCCCTCCAGCTGACCTGGAGCTGTTGATGGACAGGGTGAATGACTTAGTGGAGTTTAGGATAGATGCAGTGCTGCAGGAGATGAGCACATCCACGTTGTGTATTTTGCCAGAGGACAAACCAGTCACCTGCGAGGAGTTTGTTCAGACCACCAGGGTAAATCAATACGTGTTTCACATAAAAATGTAGTTTTAGTAATTTCATCCATCTCAGTTATACAAACCCTTTTCTATAGTCTTATAGTTCTCATGTGAATAACTCATTCACTGTAAACATTGACTTTAATGTAAAAAGAATGGTGAGTCATTGAGTCCAGTACTGGGTAGAAATTATATAAATAATTGGAAGCAATTTGGGTTTTTCTCTCAAATAAGTAGATTAAAAAAAATTTCAGTTCATAAATACATATAATTATTGTTTGTTTGTTTTTTCAAGGTACATTAAAACTGGCTACTTTACTAATGTTTTTAAGTTGTTGACAATGCCATTGTGAATCCCTAAAGTTATACTGCCCTGTACTATCTCACTAAAGCATTTTAATTTGAAAGTCAAATATACATATATACATAGGACCTGTGCATAAAGCAAGCCCAAAGTCTCCACACCAAGAGCTCACTAGTGGAGGAGGCTGCTAATGAACTGATCAACATGCTGCTGGAGTTTGACCACAATCAGGGAGAGGAGCTGGACAAAACTGAGGAAGACACCTGCACAGAAAGAAGGACTATTGACCACAACAACAGTGAAGGTATGCCAACATTTTGTAATTTGTAATTTAATTTTTTTAAAATTTGCAGTGGTACAAATTAGGTGTGTTTCACGTTTTAAATTAGATTAATCAAAGGGGAATTGATGCATTAGAAATTCATTCACTAAATGCATTATCTTTTGCATCTCAGGTGAAGATGAGGGCCATTCAGAGGGCCACCTCTTCTCCAGAAACACTCTGCTCCCTTCTGCCAGTGTTGGCTTGTCCTCTCCCTTGGTGAGAAGAAAGAAAAAGAGGGACTTGGTGGAAATTATGGAGGAAGAAGCCCAGGAGCTGCTCTTGTACTTCAGCCATCGCAATGTGGATGCTTTGCTGAGATTGATACGCAACACCCTGGAGATGCTACGCAAGCGAATCCATAACTCCTTACTCACACATTTCTTAGGTGTGTCTAATATTATTACTTTTTTGTTGTTAAGGATTTTGATTATCTTATCATAGAATGTGAAAATAGTTCCAATACAACAGATCAAGCAGTGTAAAAGCAATGGACTTCGGTGCACTTTTTGATGTTTATTCATATACAAGCTAAATCATATTAAGCGTATAATGTACTCATGTGATCAGAAACAGAAATGTCTTATCATGCTGTCCCACCATGTACACAAAACAAATATTTAACACGTTAAATGAGAAACATTACCTCAGTTTACTTCAAGCATATTGTGATTTGTGGCCCATTCAGTCACTTTCTTATTAATGACTGTGGGTGGTTTCCTAATTAGATCATTGGTATTATGCAGGGTTTTGACATCTTTATCATATTTTATCTCACATTGATAGAAGTATAAAGTCAAAGTTACAAATGCCACTTGTCTTTTGTCTTAGGTGAATCTTTTCTTCGATTGAAAGAGTTAAAATCTGACCCATGAGGGTGATTGTTGCCAGCTGAGTGAACTGAAGTTGTGAATTGTTCATTTTTGAATCATATTGAACTGGAATGTCTCTTTTCTCACCTGTAGCTGAGAGTGATTCAACTAGTTGTGGCAAAAGCAATGATCAGCAGGCAATCTTCAGAGTCAATGTGATCCTGTCTATTCCTAACATCGCCATGGTCCCAGCATTGGAAGATGTCCAACAGGCTGTAAACCGGGCTGTAGAGTGCATTGTCAGTGTCACCAAAGGAGTCAGCCATTGGAGCAAAGAAAGGATCTCCAAGGTTTGAACCAATTAACTAGTGTTTTCTATAATAATAATGTGATATATTGAATATGTAAAATTATTTTATTGGATTTCTTTTATTGACTATTAAGGTCCTACTGATCAACACCTGATGTCTTTCCTTATATCGTCATCTATTTTCTAGAGGAAAATGAATGAAAGAAGGATGGCTGCTCTGAAACAGGACAGTTCTGAAAGTGAATCAGAGGATGGGGCAACAACATACAGGAGCCTGGCTGGTATGTGAGAAGGGGCGTCAAAAGTTCAGCAGTTTGCATATTTTATTCATAAGAAGTAACTTGTCCACATTTATCCAACACAGATGCCAGAGCGCTGATTATTTGGTACTGCATCCCAGTCAATAAGTTAATAATCTAATCTTAAACTTTCATAGTTAAGCAGAGCAAGTTGAGCAAAACCTCATATCGGAGCAGGAACTAGATGATTAAGAAAAGGATTTATCAGTGGCTGCGGTGCACTGGCGTCCCACCCAGAGTTTCCCCCATGTCAGAATGATAAAGGTTTAAAATACTGTATTGTATAAAAATTGTCATCTTATTTTAAATCATCTCTTACATTTCATCACTAAACAATTAAAATAATTCAACCACTTCATATCTGAACAATACCTAATCATTGCAATATGAGGGATGCTAGATTAATGTAAAGCTGTCCAAACAACACTTCACTCCATCTCATATCCTCCAAACTCTTCTCAGATGGCAGCACTTCAGACATTTCAGCGTCTGTGATCCAGGCCATCCCATTCCAGGCTAGAAACTACCACAAGACTGTGTCTGAGAACAAGGAAATAGTCAAGCTAGTGTCTGTACTCAGCACCTCCATCAGCTCCAACAAAAAGGTATGCACCCTTCTCATTGAGAATGATAATAATTGATTGAATATTAATTTGCTCAGCTTCATCATAATAAGAAGAAGCGAAGAAGCACTGTATTTTGTTGGTTAGTTTGTTTCTGTGCAAGCACAGTCACTGCAAATGGAGTTAGATAACAAATGTCATTTTTAATATTTTCATCTTTATTTAAAGCCTTTGTCTAATAAGGATAAATTATTTTCCCATTTTCATTCATTTGTTACATTTATGGTGTGAATTTGGTGTATAAGTTTTGTTTTATGTTGCTGAGCAGGAGGTGATGACTGCTTTGGAAAGTTTTAGTCGTTACCATCACATTTGGAGGAAGGACCGTGAGGACACCATGTGCAAGTATGACTAACTGAAATACTAAAAATCCAGTTTTCACACTGAGGACTGTTATCTTCTTTTTCACAGATTCACTCAGGACAATCCATTGCTGTCTGAGTTTGAGAGTCAGATTCTTTTCTATCGGGATCTAGAGTTGGAGATAAAGTCTGAACCAGAATACATCACTGTAGGAGCGCTGGCTTTGTTTACAGGTCAGCTATCTTTAGTTTTCTTTCTCTGCAGGAAAGGCAGCACAAAGACGATACTGACCTCCATTCATCCATCTCTGCATTCTTACTGTGTATGTATTTGTTTGCACCAGCGGATATGAAGATGTCCCTGACAGCCGAAACCAAGAACTGGATGGTGGACTATGGACTGTGCTGTAACAGGAAATATCGCTCAGAGATGGAACAGATCTTTGCTTTTGTCGATGAAGCAGGGAAGAAATTGAATCGACAAATTAAAGACCTGGATGACATTCGCATCGCCATGGCAGCTCTCAAGGAGATCAGAGAGCACCAAATAGCTATTGATTTTCAAGTTGGCCCCATAGAGGTAGCATAGCATTAGCTCTTTTATAGAATGTACACACAGTGTGGACATGCTTAGATTTTTTTTGGTGTGGATGAGAGGATTTCTAATTAATTTCATGTACATGAGCATCAGGCTTTGGAGATCATAAAAGAAAAACAGGAATTTCAATGTTGACTTTGTGTACAGTATTTCATTTTAGATTGATTGCCACAATGATGAGCACTGATCTACCAACATGAGAGGTAACAGACTTTTTTCTCTCTTTCACAGGAATCTTATGTAATGCTTCATAAATATGAATTGTCAGTGGCAAAAGAAGAGGCTGAGAAGGTGGATACGCTCCGTTATGCATGGGAGAAGCTGTTGTCACGCAGTACAGAGGTGCAGAATGAACTGGTGGCTCTGCAGCCCAACTTCAGAGGAGAGCTTGTCAGCAATGTGGAAACTTTTCTGGAAGACTGTAATCACTTTTACCTGGAGTATGAGAAGGTAAAATGACAAGACACATAATACAAGACGCATATGGACACGTCTCTATGTAGGCTTCAAGTATTCACATCAACGTGCAGTCATGTGTTATTTTCACCTCAGTTCAGTTTTGGTACAATAAATCACTCTTTGATTATCCCTCCCTCTGCACTTCTGTTACTTATATCTTCTCATGTTTTCAGTCATAGTGACTGAGATTTAGGGAAAAGACGTGTGAGGAAAGTCTGGATGAATGTACTGGTAGTAATCTCAGGCAAAAGTTTTACGTCGGATGCCCTTCCTGACACAACCCTCTGTATTTATCCGGGTTTGGGACTGGCACAATAATAAACTGGCTTGTGTCTTCTTGCGGCTACATTTATTCTCAGATGCATCTATAGACTTTTTCTTTTCTGATTTAGGATGGCCCGATGGTGGTGGGACTAGCTCCTCAGGATGCCAGTGATAGACTCATCATGTTTCAGGTGTGTAACAGACGATCTGAGCTGGGTGTATTAATCACATAATTTACTATTCTGTCAGGTGTGTGTGTAGCATTCTTATTTATTGTCCAGCTTCACAACAGAGATAGTGTAAATTTAAGGTTTTTTTGTTTTGTTGGTTTATTTTATTAATTCATTCTTTCATTCATTTATTCATTCATTCATTCATTTACTGTCATGTACCCCCTTTGTCTGCTGTCGCGAGTTGCGGGATGCTGGAGCATATCCCAGCTGCCAGGGGGCTTGAGGCAGGGTACGCTCTGGGGGGTGATGCCAGTGCACCACAGAGCCTGTTTGTTCTATGTATGTATGTATGTATGTATGTATGTATGTATGTATCTGTCTGTCTGTCTGTCTGTCTGTCTGTCCGTCCGTCCGTCCGTCCATCCATCCATCCATCCATCCATCCATCCATCCATCCATCCATCCATCCATCCATCCATCCATCCATCCATCTATCTATCTATCTATCCATCTTTTTATTTATTTATTTTTCAATTTTGGTTTTTAACTTACAAGTTGAAGAAATGTACTGTAATTTTAAGCTCTGTGTAGAATGAGGACACATATTATTGGGTCTACTGCCATTTTACTCCTGCTGTTTAGAAATTTAAAAAACAAATTCTTCAGAATCATAAAACCATACTCATGGGATAATTATTTCCATTTTTCTCTTCTTTAGAATCGATTTGACAACCTTTTCAGGAAGTACATGACTTACACTGGTGGAGAAGAGCTGTTCGGACTTCCTATTACCCAGCATCCGCAGCTTTTAGAAATTCGGAAGCAGTTGGCTCTGTTGCAGAAGTTGTATGGGCTTTACAACAATGTCATTGAAACAGTCAATGGTTACTACGATATCCTGTGGGCTGACATCCACATTGAGAGGATCAATAACGAGCTCCTGGACTTTCAAACAAGGTATATTTATCCTGATATATGATTTTTACTACATTTAAAGATTTGCTGGACCTCTAGTATTGCATTGGTTGTTTTTTTCTAGAATGGTCTCAATTTATATTTTTGACCATAAAGATACACACAGTCTAGTTTCAAGAAGATTGAATGCAAGCAGAAAAATTTTTCGTTAATAATTAATCCCCAAAAACATGTGTACATACTGTAAGTGTAGCTAAGACACCTAGGTACTTAGGAAGCGGAGATGTGAAGATGTTTTCCTCATTTTTCTGAAAAGATTATTTTCACACATACTTGTCAAGCTGCATTCATGTTGCTGCAGGAAGTGAACATCATCAAATTTGAAGAATCATACAGATATAACTAAAGGATTAGAAAGTGTCAGAAAGGGAAAATTAAATGATTATCATTAGTTTTTCTTTCCCTTTGCTTTTCCTGGAATTGTTCTATAAAATGTATTTTGAAAATTCTTCCATCAACGCTTCAAAAAATTTAATTTCCCTCCACCTTTATTTTTGCTTTGTTCCTAACGACAAGGGTTGATTTAGTAGTCATCTAAAGGAAATGTAAAGGGAAAGGGGCCTTATAAAAGTTGAAAGTATCTCATCTAGAGGAAATAGTCATTATTTATGTCTCCTCTTCTGTGATCTCTTGACAGTGTGAATCTGGTTTATACTGTACATCTAAGAGGTTTTAGCAGTTATAAGGGGAATATTTGATTACATCAAAGCTGAAGTAGGCAAAATGTTTCAGAAATGATTTTTACCAGTATTTAGATATTTGTTTGTCTGTGAAAGTGGTGTGGCATGTTTTTCACAAGGACAGACACATGCAGCTTCTAAAATTAGTTGGTTGTAGAATGAATTTGTATTTTGTTAGGACAAGCATTTTCTCTGATTTTTTGAATAATGAATTTAAAAAAATAAATAACAGGTGCCGCAAGCTGCCTCGAGCACTTAAGGAGTGGCAGGCTTTCCTGGACCTGAAAAAAACGATCGATGAATTCAGTGAATGCTGCCCGCTACTGGAACTCATGACTAACAAGGCCATGATGACTCGTCACTGGAAGAGAATTACTGAGGTCATTAAAACAAAGCCACATACAGTACATGCTGCTACAGTTTACGGTTATGGTCACCATCCAAATCTACCATTTAATAATTAGTAATTATACCTGTGGTCTTGACATTTATCACAAAAATAGACTTCCTTTTCCACATTCTTGGTAATCTATCTGGTTTTGATGAAGGTCACCGGACATACATTTGAAGTGGAAAATGACACATTCAAGCTGCGCAACATTATGGAGGCTCCTCTGCTCAAGTACAAGGAAGAGATTGAGGTAAGAGTGAAAAGATGGGAAACTACACCCAGAAAATTTGAGCATTGTAACTGATGGCACATAAAGTAAACATAAGTTGAAATAATGTGAAATACAAAATGTGTCTGTAAATTAAATTTGATACATTTTTATAATAATTATGCATTAAGGATGTATTTGTCATCATATATCAATCAATTTTCAGTCGAATATTATTTATGTATCGCCAATTCATAACAGAAATTATCTTGTGGCACTGATAAAGGTTATCTTTACTTATAGTGCTGGTCTAAACCAATCTCTCTGTATTTAATTCCCAAGTAAAGTTTATTTTTCTTTTCATTATGTGAATTATTATGTCAACTGAGCTTGTGTCATGGCTGTGAAATACAGCTAAAGCCAACAGGCTCCAACACATATGTTAAAAGTTCTTGTTTACGTGGATACAAATCATTGAGTCAGGGAAATCTCAGTAAGGTGGCAGAGAATCATAAATTTATGGTTCAGGCTTGTAAAAGCTAGAAATCAAGGGCAGACATGAAAAAGGTAATCTGGCACCAAAAAAAATGCAATAGTTGTAGATGGGTTGGGATGTTCAGGTAATCCTGGTTTAAGGATTTTTTGCAGGGCATCAAAAATACCAAAATGACAAAAAGAAATTAATGGGACAGAGCAGCAGAATTTCAACTACTGTATGATTTTACTGAAGTAAAAACTGCATCCACCTATATATGAATATCTCACTGAAGTTAGTTCATGTTTTTTATATTTCTATACTGCTGATTTTGCTTTGTGTGTTTATTATACAGGACATCTGCATCAGTGCAGTGAAAGAACGGGATATTGAGCAGAAGCTGAAGCAGGTGATCGCTGAGTGGGACAATAAGACTTTTACGTTCGCCAACTTTAAGACCCGTGGAGAACTGCTACTGAGAGGAGACAGTACGTCTGAGATTATTGCCAGCATGGAGGACAGCCTGATGATCCTGGGGTCCCTTATGAGCAACAGGTTTGTCACAAATCCAAAAAAAAGAACATTTCCTTTTATGGGCCAACTGAAAGTCATCACATCATTGTGAATACTTCATTTATAAAAGCTGTTATCTATGTGTAATATGATTTAAAACTTACATAATAATCTAACTATTGTCCAGGTATAACACCCCATTTAAAGCTCAGATTCAGAAATGGGTTCAGAATCTTTCCAACACCACTGATATCATAGAAAACTGGATGACTGTCCAGAACCTCTGGATCTACCTGGAGGCTGTGTTCGTGGGTGGAGACATTGCCAAACAGCTACCAAAGGTATATTCTCTCATAGTGGACACGTGAAGTGTCACATTTACTTATCTAATCTCAATTGAAATGTGTCGCCTGTGTTGCCAACAAATTGCCACTATTATATTGTCTCTGAACCATATTTAAACCGAATTTTAAGAGAATGTGCTTTGTGTGTAGTTGATACACCAGTTTTACTATCACAGTGATCAGCTGTTAAATATAAGCAGAATGAATAAATGTTGGGTAGAAAAAAAAATGCTATTCATTTTAATTTGCATTAATGTTTTCTTGTATTTAAAGTCAGTTACATATCAGTTACACTGTAGTTCATAGCTGCAACAGCAAACAAATATCTCGTGAATGTTGACATAATCAAATGAATAATGAACACATTTTTTAGGAAGCAAAACGTTTCTCTAACATCGACAAATCCTGGGTAAAGATCATGATGCGAGCCCACGAGATGCCCAACGTGGTGCAGTCATGTGTGGGAGATGAAACTATGGGACAGCTGCTTCCTCACCTCCTGGAACAGCTGGAGATCTGTCAGAAATCTCTTACAGGGTAAGAAACAAGAACCAAAATACTTGTCAACTCACATTCTCCTCAGATGTACACACAGGTTGAAGTGCAAGTGGTTCAGCAATGACTGAAAGATAAGCAAGGATTGTGGACAGCTATTTTAAATCAGTCTAGTCTATTTTCAAGGTCAAACTGCTTTGAAATAACCTGTTTAAAATTAGTTGTTTTTTTTTTTCTCCAAAAAGATACTTGGAAAAGAAGCGTCTTCTGTTTCCTCGTTTCTTCTTTGTTTCTGACCCTGCTCTTCTGGAGATCCTAGGCCAGGCCTCTGACTCTCACACCATCCAGAGCCATCTCCTCAACGTGTTTGACAACATCAAATCTGTTCGATTCCATGACAAGGTGAATTTTTCATGGAACGCTGTAAAGTATTTTAAACTTTTTTGTTGTGACAGACCATTATATCAGTACAATGGTGTTATTCAAACGTAGTGAAAATGAACTTTATATAGAACTCCAGATTTGGGAAAACCTAAATATGGATGTGTGTGTGGGGGTGGGGTGGGGTGGTGGATGGAGGTATTAAAGGAATTCAATCTGTATTGCCATTATCCACAGGTATACGACCGTATTCTGGCTATATCATCGCGTGAAGGTGAGACAGTAGAGCTGGAGCGTCCAGTTACTGCGGAGGGAAATGTAGAAGTTTGGCTTAATTCTCTGCTGAAGGAGTCCCAGAGGTCTTTGCACCTTGTAATTCGAGATGCTGCCTTAACCACCCAGGACTCCTGCTTCCAGTTGATTGACTTCCTCAACTCATTCCCTGCTCAGGTACATCATAATTAAACTATAAGAGCTATTATTAAAGGGGTCCTATCATGAAAATCTCTCTACATACAAAGTCTCTACATATACATAGTGGTCCTCCTTTACCCGACCAACTCCTACAATCTGGTAAACAAACACTTCCTGCATTAATAAATATTTGGAGATTTAGGAAGTCATGGCCCGGACTGAATCAAAACAATTGGATTTTGCTGGAGTGTAATTTGTGATGTCACAAACGGTGCTCTGTGATTGAACAGAGTGATTGACGATATTGATTGGTTGACATGTCCGCTAAAGGCGTATCCTCATCCTCATAGCAAACACAGCTGCGTGTGTCCACACCGCTCATAAACAAACAGCCTCAGCCTTTATTTACACCCTGACAGATATTTTACCGTCACCAGTCAAGGGTTACCTTCAATTGACGTAAACCCTGCATTAGAAATTATCCAGGCAGAAATCAAGAGGTGAACTTTTCACTCATTCCCAGTCTTGTGAGTAACAAAGGCTGGATACGTTCACACACACACACGCACACGCACACGCACACACACACACACACACACACACACACACACACACACATACACACACACACACACACACAAAAACTTTCCCTGCTCCCTGTGTTGTAAAAAGTTGAGGCAAAACCAGTAATCTGACTGAGACAGAAGTGACTGACTCCGTATTCATTGCAGGATGTAAAACCACTGCATTTTCCTCACTGTAGGTTAGTGGATGCAGAATGGGGAAAATATGGAGGGCGCCCGCTCAACAGCCAGTTCAGTATACAGTACTCAAATGCTTTGGTTTACCTTTCCCATGTTTCATTTAGACTACGATAGTTTCACTCCCTGCGATCTCTCATTGTCCGTTACGATTGTCAAGAAACAGAGTTAATTACGTCCTGTCTGTAAACATCTGTTGTCGTCGCCACTGATTTTTGTCCCATTTGCAAACACTGTGTGTTTTAAATTCTTCGCGATGTTTACCGATGGTCTCAATAGGATCAGCCCACGTAGTGTTTACACAATGAACAACAGAGTCACGTTCGGCTGAGAAAGCGGCTCAGCACAGAGAAATCAACAATTATTAACAAGAGAGACAAACATGAGAAAAAAATATGAACAAAAATGTGTAAAAAATAAGAACAAAATATGGCGTAATAAAGTTACTGAAAGTTAAAAAAGTTCCAGAAGGAACGCTATTGTGCACGTGTTCAAGTGGCTCATGCAAACAAAACGCATGTGAACGCGAGGGGGGAGGGATTTGTTGATAGAGGCAGCTCAGAGGGGGGAGGGGGGTGCCGATAGAGAGCTGAGAGCCACGCTGTCCATTAACATCGAGTATTTGGGGGCGGAAGTGATTTTATCAATATTCAGTCAAAGATATTGAGGACCACAAATCACTTTGGGGCAAGACATTTCAAATACTGTATAGTCAAACATCTGGCAGCTGAATGACATGAATTAAAAAAGCATAATATGGGACCGTTAATAACGTATTTGTTGATTATATGTATTTGTATTCTTTTGTAGGTTTATATATATTTAACATCAGTGTTGCACCTGTTTTTATGAAACATTTGTGAATTTTCCAAGTCAATTTGCTTTCCTTATTTCATTCCATATAATTATGAGATTTCTTATTTTGTATTCTGAGATTTAATCGGTAAAAGCTTCTTGTGGCTCAAAAAATCAATAAATGAAGTTGAGGTATCTCATTGTGCTTGACCGTCACTCAATGATGTGTCCACCAAATGTTATTGATTCAGGTTGGTTTGCTGGGCATACAGATGATATGGACAAGGGACTCCGAGGAGGCTCTGACCAGTGCCCGATATGATCGCCACATTATGGACAAAACCAACCAGCTCTTCCTGGATATGCTCAACACTCTGATTGACATGACCACAAAAGACCTAGGGGCTGTAGAAAGAACAAAATACGAGACACTCATCACCATCCACGTCCATCAGAGGGACATCTTTGATGACCTTGTGAGTATGTTGATAATTTTAGGGGATTTTTTTCTTTGGCTTATCATTATGAGGTAATTTTTGATTGATCATGACTGCTATACAACATTTTCCAATCAAAGGTAAATAAGACTGAGTGATGTTGTATTCACTTTGTTTCTACTTGGCCTTTTACTTGAATGACTCAATATACTAAATCCCAGCAGAATACCATAAAGATCACTATAAATTCAGTTCCTGTTTGTCTGATTTCCTTCTCAAGATAGCAAATACTTTGGAAACTTCCTTCATATTCAGACAGAATTACAAATTTAGCTTCAGCTTTATCAAGTCTATATGGGGTTTTCCTGATAGTTATCATCGTAATATCACTGTACCTTTGTTCCTATCTTTGTTTCCTGCCCATTTTTTCCAAACATTCTTTTGACCTCACTTTCCTCTTCTATGATATCCTCTCTTCTCCCTTCTCTAGCCATCCTCTCTCCTTGTATTTTTGTGTTTCACCTTTTGATTCAACCCCTTTATTTTTACATATTTTAATTGTCATTGATCTCTTTAACCTTTTTATGCCCTATCCTTTTTTCCGTTCTCACCTAAACTACCTACTTCCATCTGTCCTTACAGATGCTCAGACATCCTACCCTTCAAATGGCCCTTCTTTTTTCCTGTTTTCATCTCTTCTTGTTTCCATGCTCAGTGACTATCTCTCTCACCCATTGTCTCCATTTTATCTTGTTCCTCTGAACCCTTTTCCACACACTCATCCTTTCTTTCTCCCTCCAGTGCCGGCTCCATGTCAAAAGCCCAAATGACTTTGAATGGCTGAAGCAGTGTCGGTTCTACTTCAATGAAGACTCAGACAAGATGATCATCAACATCACAGATGTGGGTTTCATTTACCAGAACGAATTCTTGGGCTGCACTGAACGGCTTGTCATTACGCCACTGACTGACAGGTAGAGGTCTATTAATAAAGATATACACATAAAAAACTTATGCAGGCAGAAATGATAACTTGCCATAAAACACATCCTAAAATGAATCCTAAATCTTAAAAAGGAACAAAGCACTCATTGAATTATACTCTTTAACCATGGACAATCTTTTTTACAATGTTTCTCAAAACTCCATTTTGTAATGTGGAAAAAACAGGGATAATGGTGGAAAACTGAGTGATTTCTGCAGAAAGGCTCTTTGTTTTAAATTCTAACAATACAAACAATGTCAAACAAGAACCAGGAGCATAACCACTTCTGTGCTTATTTCCAGCCTTTATTTGATGCTTTTAGTTCAGTCCAGAGGGACTAGAGGTTGGTAAATTGGACTGTGACTAAGTAATATGTGATAATTGGTATGTTGGAAAGTCTTTGGTATCAAAGGGATATCGAAGGAATTCAGCAAGATTTATGTCACTTTTTTTTATTGTTGTTGAATCCAGACACCGATGATGGCAGCTGATGACTGATGAACGTAGAAATTGGTCAAGATATATGAGCTATCTTTTTTGACAACCATATTTGTTTGAGTAAAATGTGGTCATTTTCTATATTGTCTTCAGGCCTTAATGTTTTGCTATTAATAATTTTACCAGTGTGAAATAAACAGCTCAGAGCAACCCTAACCCTAAACATTGCAAGATACTGCTCAGAGATTCTTACTGATAACTGTTCTGTGTCATATTGTCAAAATCTTCATGTTCTCAATTCATATTTAATGGGTTACAGCTGACTATTGACCGTACTTCTGTAAAAACTGGTTCTCCACTTCTTGTTTTACTTTTCATATAAAAGCTGACGCTATCTAGAAACACGTTGAGGTCAGGAAAAAAATGTTCTACTTTTGCACTCGAACCTTTTGTGCCTTCCAGGAATTTTATTATTTTTTGCAGATCATATTTTTCTGTTATGGCCTCTTTCAGACTGTTGTCATTTTCGTTCTCAGAGCTACTTGTGTCAATAGGTGTCTTAGGTGTTTCTTTAGCAATTTTTTTCGCTTTATCCATTCTTGTGTTAGTGTTTTTCCTTTTAAGAGCTGTCTTTAACAATTCCTCGTTTATCACAATATCATCATCCTCCTATTCCTTCTCCAGCAGAGACTCTACCACCCTGACCTGGTGGCTTTCTCTCTGGTCCTTTCAGCGTTCACAAAATCACTCTGTCCATCCTCTGTGCTGTTATCCGTGTCCTGCGTGCTATTCTGGGGCTCTGGGTTGGCGACCTGCGACTGTTTAACCAGAGAGAGAGAGAGAGAGATGCTGTATGTTGCATGAGAAAAATAATTAAGAGGAGGAGGAAGCACTCTTGGACAGTAGTAGTCAGAATAAATGAAGAGAATCAGACTGAAGGAAAAGGTCATTTGAGGTCACTGTAACTGACACTAAAGGAAAACAGGAGATGAAACAGAGGAAAAGCAGATAGAGACAATAAGAAATGATAGCAGATAGTAGCTACCAAAAGACAACAGAGGGCAGTTCTTAACTATAGCATGCTGTGCTTGTGAATGGAAATAATTACACAGACCTGATTTTCTCAAAGCTGTTTCCTCTGACTAACAATAATCACATCTTCTCTGTTTTTAAGATATGCAGCTGCTTTACCCTACATAATTGTGTGTGTTTCGGTTTTCTCTGTTATTTTATGACTCCACGCTATCTGCCACTGCATATAGGTTTTAAATAAGGGACAACTGTGATTCAGAAGTAATGTACTCTGAAAATTTTTTTATCAATTTTATCCTATTAATCAGTGAAGGGTATGACATTTGTTGCAAGCACAATTTTACTATGATTTTGAGTAGAGGTCAACCATGCAAAGCAAGGACAGTTTACAGCCAAAGTCTCTGCGACAGGTCCTGGTGTCAGGCATCCTCTCCACTGAAGTGTCCTTGAGCAAGAAAATGAATCCCCACCAGCTCCCAGGCCATCATGGTCTTGCTGTGCCAGTGCGCCAACCTCCCCTGCAGTGTTTCATTGTTTTTGCACTGTGCTAAATTGAATGTGACAATCATTAAATCTAGAACATTCTCTGCTTCTGAGATGTAACCATATTTTTGTCTATGTTTGGTCAGGTGTTACATCACCCTAGCCCAGGCTCTTGGTATGAGTATGGGTGGAGCCCCAGCTGGTCCTGCTGGAACAGGTAGGACTCAAGCTTAAATTATTTACCTTGCAAAAAAGTATTTGTGAAATGCTGGTTTTACTAAATCAGGAAATATGACTGATGTGAGAGTGTACTGGTTGTTGGCTGACACTTTGCTTTCCACATATACAGCATGTTTTTTTTAAACAAACTATAACATGTGGTCTTAATGCACAATGCAAATATTCAGGGCTCATCTAAGTCCTTTTTGCTATAAAAGGTAATAAGTATACATATATTGAGGTGTATATTATTTGTGCAAAGTTAGGCACAACATACAACAAATAAATGATCGGAATCACCAGAACTTTTAAAAACAAAGTTATAAGGCGTTTCACAAGTTAAATCTATGCATCAAGCAATAACAATACAAAAACAGCAAATGTTAGGAAACAAATATGACATGGGAATTAATTAATTCATTCATTCATTCATTTTCTGCCGCTTCATCCGCGGGTCACGGGGAGCTGGAGCCTATCTCAGCTGGCATAGGGTGTGAGGCGGGGGACACTCCAGGCACAACGCCAGTGCACCGCGGAACCACATGGAAATTAATAAATTTATATTAGTTGCCTGTGAAAAGGTACTTTAAAAAGAAAATGATAATATAAAATTTAACAATAATAATAATAATAGAGGATCTTTTTTTCATGATACACTTTAAGAAGTGATATAAAAGATGTCACTGCATCTACTAGTCTCGGATCCTCAGGCAGTGAGTTCCATAGACGAGAGGTCCTCATACCTGAAACTTGGGCCCCTTCAGACAGCAAAATCATGTCTAAAGCTATGTGGCTTCCCAGTATATCTGGGGCTGAGTTATGAAATGCATTAAAATCCTGTAATCAGTAAAATCTAAAAGTGACTGGTAACCAGTGAAGAGAGGCTAAAATGGGACTGATGTGATCCCATCTTTTGGTGTCACATCAAAGAGGATCAGCTACATTTTGAAAGATCTGGAGGCATGTGATTGCTTTTTTGACACAGAATACAAAGAACTGTGTAAGTCCAACTGAGAAGTTAATAAAGCATGGATGACAACCTCGAGAACAAGCTCTGAAGCATCTGATCTCTGTATCAGCTGATAAATCATGATTGTACAATATTGTTTATGATTTTCAGATGTAAGGTCACTGTCAAATGTCACAGCCAGTCTTGATATTAAACCATTTTGATCATTATCATCTATTCCCTTTAAATGATGGGCGTGCCTGCACATTGTCCCTTGTGATTTTAATAACCACAAATGGATAGGTATCATCTGTTCCATCAGCAACTCCATTTCACAGCATATGAGCAAACGCACTGGTAATTAAGCCTGAACAAAGAGCTGCTGCATCTGTCTCTATGGGAAATGATGCAAATTGGGCAGATATGATGGGAAAATGATGTAATTCTGTCTACTAGTAAATGAGATCCATGTGTTGAAATGAAGTCTGATTAATGAGGGAATTATTGATGACGTTACCTGCATATATCCTTCAGCAGTGGAAATAAACCCATCTCTCCATTAAGCAAACTTCTGTGTGCACTTCTGTACAAGACACAGCAGTCTAACCTCTTTGATCATATAAATTATGATCAAAGAGGTTACAGTCACGATTTCTTATTGATGAATGTTCTTTATTCTCCTACACATTCAATACATAGAATCTATAATTTGTAATCTTTTTAGGTTGCGCATTATAGATTACGTTTTTGTCTCAAATGCTTGTATATTTATTGGGGTTGAGCCGGGTACTGGTTTCAGTATCTGGTACGGATAACACATTTTTAACGAGTACGAGCGAGTAAAACTCTCCAATACCCATGCTCATTCATTCATTCATTCATTTGTTTTCCTGATCGTCTATCAGCTTGCTCGGGTCAGGGGGAGCTGGAGCCTATCCCAGCTGGCATAGCTGAAGGAAAAGCCTTAGAACTGACTGTCTTCACGCTCTCTGATTGGCCAGTCACACACAGCGCCCGCCCCTCCCTACAGACACATCAGACTTCACTGCAGGGTGTCGCTGCCCCACTCTCGTACACACAGACATTGACTGATCTCTCTCTCCCTGGCTTTGATGTAGCTAACTTTGCTATCCTTAGGTTTTCTTCAGCTTGCCTCTACTTCGGTCTATTTAAGGTTACTTGTTTCTTGTTTTGTTTTGTTTCACGTACGCAGTGCATTTGACCAGACAGAGCTGAAAACTGCTTGTGTCACACTGGTCACCGCCTCCACTCCAGTTTTGTTTTGTTTTGTTTTTTACCTTCTTGCTCTTAGTTTAACACTTTCTCACTTCAGTTCAAATTAATAATTTATGTACTGTATAGATATTTTAATTGTTACATAGCACGCACACACACGCACACACGTGCTCTCTCTCTCTCTCTTTCTCTCTGTCTCTTTTCTTTCTCCCTATCACAGTCACTCAGTCACACATGCAGAGACACACACACAAACACACGCACACATACCTTTATAAACTTTTTTTTAACTTTGTGTGAAAAAAAATTGGCAAGAACATTAGGTGGTAATTATGGAAGCGTAGAGCTGCCAGACCAAGAGAAAAAAAAAACAAAACGGGACGTCATATCACGTTTTTCGTGATACGTATCACGAAATTTCGTGATACGTCCCGGTTTTTTCAATTATAAAAAATAATTGTAAAAAAAGTTTGATCATAAAAGTTAAAAAAATTAAAAAGAAAAAGAGTATGTGTTGAGTATGACAATTCTTGTTCATGCAATTCTAGTTCATAATTTCATATTGCATGCATTGTATTCATTAATGTACTTCATGTTCTGAGTCCATAAAAGACTGTAAATAGTTCCTTTACTATTGTGATCAAAGCATTGAATCTCAATTCTGAGGCTGTTCTGTAAATATTCATTCATACATGTAAGAATAATCATGTTCTGAGTTCATAAAAAACATGTTCTGTAAATAGTTCTCTTATTTTTGTGATCAACAACGCTGATTTGAATCTCAATTTTGAGGTTGTTCTGCAAATAGTTTTGAAATAAACAATAAATATAGCAACTTCTGATCAATCCATATCAATTTCAGACTTAAAATAATGTACAGATTTAAGCCCCATCCACTTCCGGCCAAACTACACTCCCTTCCAGTTTAAGTCCTGCCCATTCCATGTACAGATACAGATACAGATAATTTAGATGGTTGAACAGATACAGATACAGGTAGTGGTGTACTAGCTCATCCCTAATATTTACGGGCACTAGTTAGCAGAAGTTTTATCACTCAGATATAAAATCAGACAATCAGATGAGTAATAATCAACCAGTCATTCATTGGTGGAACTTATAGAAATATAGTCAGCCTATGAAAAGGTCTCACTGCTCTTCAGCATAAAAGTCAAGCCTTTCATTTTCATAAATCTGCCTTAAATCTTTAGGTAAGACAGAAACTATAAAAGACATGGGCCGCTGCCTGGGAAAGTATGTTGTGGTCTTCAACTGTTCTGACCAGATGGACTTCAGAGGCCTTGGAAGAATATTCAAAGGTAACAGTAGTGAGCAAATTGGTGCTCTCAAATTATTCCAAATTAATTGGCACCAGAAAAAGTAAAGGACTAAAAAGCCGTACAAGCTGAGTGGTGACGACCACAGAAACATTTTGAAAAAAAAAAATCATAATGAGACACTCCCCCCCCACTCCTAGGTCTAGCCCAGTCTGGTTCTTGGGGCTGTTTTGACGAATTCAATCGCATTGACCTCCCAGTTTTATCTGTGGCGGCCCAGCAGATCGCCATAGTTCTCACCTGCAAGAAGGAACGGCGTAAAAGCTTTGTCTTCACTGATGGAGACAGCGTGAATATGAACCCTGAGTTTGGCATCTTCCTTACCATGGTAACTCAACTTTCTTTTTGTATCCCCTTCTTAGGAGCAGGGTACAATTCACATGAAAGAAGCTTTTTAAAATGGAATGAAATTCACCTACTCTGTTCAATGAACTAAATGTAGCTTCTATTGCAACGATTGGATGATACACTTGAGTATAGGCTACAGTTTGTGCATTAATAAAATAAGAAATGCAATAAAGTTCACAGCAAAATGGAGCTGACTTGATATAATTACTTTCCTGTATAATCAGAACCCAGGATATGCAGGTCGCCAGGAGCTTCCTGAGAATCTGAAGATCAACTTCCGCTCCGTAGCAATGATGGTTCCTGACCGTCAAATCATCATCAGAGTTAAACTGGCCAGTTGTGGATTTATAGATAACATGGAGCTGGCCCGCAAGTTCTTTACGCTTTATAAGCTGTGTGAGGAGCAACTCTCCAAACAGGTAAAAACCAAAAACATGAAATTGGAGTGTCAATTTTGACGCCTTTATCTGTGCACCTCTCTTTATTTGCTGTCATACTGAAGGTGCTTACTTTACACTTTTATAATTGTCACAATACAAACATTGCAATGCTGCAATAGTGCCAAGATATTTAAGGTATGAGGAGAAATTAAAACTTTTAACATTTAAATTATGAAATAATAAAGTCTAGTAAACATTCATGAAAATTCTTGGGCTTGTAACAACACTAATTAAATCCCATCCAGGAAATACAACACATACTTAGTTTTCCAGGTCCAAACCATAGGAACCTCCAAAAATTTGACATTGGAATAGCTTGAATGAATCACTGCTCAGGGCTATTCCATTTTGATAAACATTTCCTCAATGAAGGTCTAATTAGCAACAGCTTGGCATTGTAAATACATGTTTTGAATCTGTTCAGAGTTTTTTCTTTTCCACTGCCATAATTTAAAATTGCAAATTAAGTTAAAGATTTCTTTGCAAAAGTGTTGTCTCAAGCTATAAACACTACGATCTGTTAGTCTTCTCTGAATTAGATGTTTCCTTTATCTGCAAGTTAGCCGGTGTATTTTTATTTCAAAATATTTGTTAGACTGTCATTTGCATTATTTGATTTTCATGTTGGCCTGTTTATAAACGCTTGTTACGAGAAGAGAATAAGTATAGATCAAGTTTCACAGAGTTGTCTGCAAACAAGATGAAAGATTCATGATGAATGTAAAATGCTATTTGCGTTTATCCAGGTTCACTATGACTTTGGCCTAAGGAACATTCTGTCAGTGCTCCGAACATTAGGGGCAGCCAAGCGTGCCAACCCCAGTGACACAGAGTACACCATTGTTATGAGGGTCCTCAGGGACATGAACTTATCTAAACTGGTACGTTTGGAATACAATAAAAAGAGCTGGAATCATCTTAAAATATCAATACAAAATTGAGTTTCATTCTTTTGCATTTAAATTATTGATGAGTAAGCATGACCAGAATAAGAAATTCTAAGACCAAAATATCACAGATAGCTTTGAGATGAGTTATCTTGGAGTTATGAGTTATCAGCTGTTTTGAGTTCGTTTTACTTCTGTGTACATGCATGTGTGTTAATTAGATCGATGAAGATGAGCCACTTTTCCTGAGCCTGATTGAGGACCTATTCCCTAGCATCCAACTTGATAAAGTGGGCTATCCTGAACTAGAGGCTGCAATCGACAATCAGGTAGAAATAATGAAGAGTGAATTTGTCTGTAGGTCTGTTTTCAAGGAAGAGTGAATTGAAAGAAGATAGAAGAAATAAATGAGAGAGAAGGACAGAAGGAAAAGTTAAGAGGGTGTGGGAGAGGAATGAAGCAGTTGAAAAAGATCAAGAAAAGTAAATTGACTGTGTGACCACTTTATTTTTCATGTCACTCCTAAATGCCTAAAGATAGACCACCAAAGGGATACAAATGGTGTCATTTAGCATTTGTCAAGGGCCAAATCAGTTTAACATAAACAGTGCAAAGAAAATAGAAAGTAAGAGAAACTGTAAAACCATAGCTCTTTAAGTTGGAGCAGTGTTGTAGTGGGTCTTTGTTTAATGAGAACTTGGGGTTACATGTTTGTGCATGTGTCTTTTTTAGAAACTTTTTGTGCAAATTTGTCCATACAGTAAAGTTACTGTCTGACGACTATAAATCAGTTTGCTTTATGTGCTAACATTCGCACTACGGTCACACTGCAGATGCATATACAGTACTATTATTGTGATTTCTCAGGTTGAGGATGCAGGTCTTATCAGCCACCCACCCTGGAAGCTGAAGGTCATCCAGCTGTATGAGACTCAGAGAGTCAGACATGGCATGATGGCTTTGGGGCCCAGTGGAGCTGGGAAGACTACTTGTATACACACCCTAATGAAAGCTATGACAGGTGTTATTTTGTGCATGTTTTAGGATGTACATTTAGCAAGAAATACAACTTGATAATATTGAAAAATGATTCTAAGTATGTAGAAATGTATGTTTGTTTTCTATTTGGTGTTTTAGATATGCTTACCTAACAAAAATTGATATCTCTGTCAGAGTGTGGTCATCCTCACAAAGAGATGCGCATGAACCCCAAAGCCATCACAGCACCTCAGATGTTTGGTCGACTGGATGTGGCCACAAATGACTGGACTGACGGCATCTTCTCTACTCTTTGGAGGAAAACTTTAAGGGCAAAAAAAGGTCAGAGAGTTACATACTCAACATTGCTTTTATTCACAGACGTGAAATGAGGTAAGGACGTAACCCCATTTCACCTTAGTAATGTAACCGTTACATTACTAAAGTTTAAAACATTAAAACATACAGTATGTGTTTGTTGTGGAATTTTCTAAGACACATAAAAGCCTGTCAAGCAATTTTATTTTGTTAATACAGTATTGAACTATTTTGACTAAACTGGAACTGCTGTGAAATTCCCCTTAATGTCTATTGGTATCACTTGTATGGTATTTACAATACTGACCAAATGTTTTAAAGAGTTTTAATTGGCAAAAAAGAAATCACAACTTCGTCATATCATCATCTTTTTTTATGTTAAATAGAAAAGTCCAAGATGAAAAAAGAAGAATCCCTGCTGCGTTGATAAAACCTCTGATGATATAGTCATCATTATATGGCTGTTAAGATTCAAATATTATATTTGAAGACATGAGGAGGTCAGAGATCCTAGTGCAGAGAAAGGCATTTGGTCCCTTGACAGCATTCGGACATCCTTTTATCCATATTTCAAAGCAGCACCAACTTCTGTTTTATCTTTTTACACAGATCATTAAAATGTATGGGATTGTCAGAATGAATATACATTATGTGTGTTTGCTTTTATCTGTGAAAATATTCATGAAGATATTCAGTACTGTATTCTATACTGTATGTTGATGTTGTTATGTTTTGCATACATTTGAGAAAAATGTCTGCATTTTCTGATTGCATTTGTGCATTCTTTCCTTTCCTGCTGTTTAATTTTACAGTTAATGCACTTGAATCCCCTGTAGAAGTCAATGCTCCTGAAAAGAAATGTCTAGTGAAAAAAAAATAACATAACAACCTCATATGTCTGAATTTCTGTTTAGATGAAGTTGGTGGTTCAAATGCACTTTATTGACAAAAGTATTTGGTCAGCTATCCAAATCATTTAATTTGCTCCCATGGTCACAGGTGTATAAAATCAAGCACATGGACATGCAGACTGCTTCTACAAAACAGAATGGATCTCTCTCAGGGGCTCAGTGAATCCCAGCATGGTACAGTGATAGGAAGCCATCCACACAATAAGTACAGCTATGCAATTTCCTTGCTACTAAATATTTTCAATCCACTGTTAGTAGTGGTATAACAAAGTGGAAGTGACTGGGAACAACAGCAACTCGTGACCACGTGAACTCAGAGTGGAGTCAGCAGCTGCACAATGCAACCCAGTAGAATCTTTGTGATGAATTAGAGCAGAGACTCCGAGCTAGGCCTTCTCATCCAATATGACCTCATAAATGCACTTCTGGATGAACGGTTAAACATTCTGATAAACACACTCCTAAACTCTGTGGAAAACCTTCCTGGAACAGTTGAAGCTGTGGACCGGGTGAACCGACATCATATTAAATCCTATGGTTTAGGAATGGGATGCCACTCTAGTTTGCATGTGTGTGAAAACACATTTTAAATTGTGCTACAGTTTAAGTCCCTCAGTGATCACAGATCTTAAACCAAATGTATTATATATAATGACCAGCAAATTTACTTGATAATTGTTGTAGGTCTTGATAGACAACTTTGTGTTACAGAAGAAGTTTTGGATTATTTTTGAGATCTTTGTGGTTTTTTTTGTTTTTTTACTTCTGAAATGTATATTTAAAACTTAAAATATACCTTGAAAAATACATAATAATAATGATGATATTAACAATAATAATATATACAACAGCAAGGCAGCACTTTAACTGACAACTTACTTTGACAACACAGCAGCTGATCGATACTTTCTACATACTGTATGTTCATATCATACATTACACATTCAGAAGCTATCACATCATTCACCTTACGAAATTATTATTGATCGCATTAAATAATTCAAATGTCATACACATATGCCAAGAAAAGAATTGTTTTTTGTTTTTTTTTCTCTTAGGAGAGAACATCTGGATAGTCTTAGATGGACCAGTTGATGCTATCTGGATTGAGAACCTCAACTCGGTTTTGGACGACAACCGAACTCTTACACTAGCAAATGGAGACCGTATACCAATGGCTCCCAACTGTAAAGTCGTTTTTGAACCACATAACATTGACAACGCCTCTCCAGCCACTGTATCACGTAATGGCATGGTGTTCATGAGCTCTTCTGTGCTCAATTGGAGCCCTATACTGGAGGTGAATAAGCATTGCATGCAATTAAGGTTTTTTATATAGTGCATGTGTATATAATGTGTACCTAGAGCAGTGGTCATTTCTCATATCATTGCTCATTTATCGTGAATTTTTATAGCCACCTAGCAGAGGACTTTGTCTTGGGATGGTAGGATATGTGATGGCTTTTGATCACCCACTGCCAAGCTTTGCTGTTGCTCTATTAAAAACTTCTGTACATGCTAGTCGATTCTGTTAGTTGTGTTTACGGAGCCCCTGCCTCACGGCGTCTCAGCTGGATTTGGCTGTCTTCTTCAGAAGACCAAAACCTCTTTCAGAAGATGGTTGGACTTCGGTTTATCTGGCCTGACTGCCATAATGCAGGCATTATGCTCATCAGGGAGGATTAGAAAAAATGTCAAAGAAAAACTGGTTGCTTAATTTAAAGATCAATGATAATCAGCTGGTTTATGGTTTACAGTTATGAAGCATTTTACATTTTGTTAAGGATAAAATGCTTCCTGATTGGAAAAAAAAAAGTATTTATCTAGTTAGTATTTCAACTAAGAAAAAGTTAAGGACACAGCTTGGCCATAATTAATTAAAATCACAAACAGCACAATTTGTGTTCTGTGAAACCAAAGTAATACATGTGACCTTAACTAATCACAGTGGTATTATTGTTCTTAGGGCTGGTTGAAGAATCGCACCCCCGAAGAAGCAGAGGTGCTGAGAGAACTATTCTCCTCTTCCTTCTTAGAGCTCTACCGCTTCACTGTGCAGTCACTGGAGCTCAAGATGGACATGTTAGAGGCCTTTGTCATCATGCAGTGCATCAAAATGCTGCAAGGACTCATACCACCAAAAGTAAGGCTACAAGTGTTCTTAATTACAATTATGAGACAGGCAGTGCCTGGAAAAGCACTTGGTTTTGTGCATGTGGGACATGTATATTTTAATGTGACGATCCTGTTTTTACTGTAGCTGTTTTTACCAGAGTTCATCTAAAGTAGTCATTATTCTACAGGAGCAGTGTGAGCTATCCAGAGAGCATTTGGAGAGACTGTATGTGTTTGCCCTCATGTGGAGTACTGGTGCTTTACTTGAACTGAATGACCGGAGGAAGATGGAGATTTGGATTCGAGGGAATGACAGTATCCATCTAAATCTGCCAAATATTCCTCTTGATAGTGAAGACACCATGTTTGATTACCATGTCACAACAGATGGTATGTATTTTTTAATCATTTATTGCCTATACATTTTGTGTCATTGAATATAGTAACTGTTCCAGAACCATTATGTCTGATGCTACCTTAATTCTGGAAGTGAAAAAATGATTGAAAAGTCATTTATCAAACATTTCTTCAACTGGAGGAACACTTGGAACTCTTGTGGAACTGTTATGTTTTGTACTTATCTCTGCACCACAGGTTTTTTTCTTAATGCATACATATTTATTCTTCCAGGTCAGTGGGTCCACTGGAGCACTAGAGTGGAGGAATACTTTTATCCATCGGAATTCACCCCAGAGTACAACACAATCATGGTTCCCAATGTGGACAATGTTAGAACAGACTTCCTTATTCGGACCATCGCAAAGCAAGGCATGGTGAGGTTTGCTGAAAGAAAACAATGAACATACAGAATATTGTGTATGTTTTGCATACAGAATTAAAGTCTACATTTACTAAAGTTGTATAAAATATACTGTACATGTGTAGCATAAATACAGTATATATATACAGTATGTATGTGATTTCTAATCAATATAAACACATTTGTATTTTAGGTGATACATGACTTGAAAGATGGGTTTGGAATTTGAAAAAGCAAAGAGGATTGTGTATAAAACAAATGAATCTAGGTAGCTTCAAGACTCATGATAAATGTTTTAGAGACAGCTTCACGTTTAATCCCTTCTCTGTTCAGTCTACAACACCTCATTCACTGCTGGTTAGAGCTAGCTGCATAGACAGACTGGCCTGACTTCAGTTCAATAACAGCAGCATGGCTAGATACAGCGAGGTATCGATATAGTACGGAAAAAGTAACTAAAAAACCAAAACAAAAGTGAGTTCAGTATTCAATATTCAACTTCAAAAGTAAATCAATTTCCTCACTATATGCCATCCACAAGAGCGTGTGTGTGTGTTTGTGTGTGTGTGTGTGTGTGTGTGTGTGTGTGTGTGTGTGTGTTTGTGTGTGTGCGTATGCGTGTTTGTGCATGTGCGTGTAAGTCATTTAGATTCACTGCCATGAGGAGAGAGCAGGAGACCTGTGTGTGTTATTTGATGATGATATGATGAAGCTTGACATCAGTACGTCGTGCATCTGCTACACAGGGAGCTCAAATTGATAATGCAGCATTTTTTGTAATGAGCTTTAATCTGTCAGGTTTCTGTGAGGTCTCTTTTTACAGGCTTTACCATTAACACCTTTGTTCTGACCAAATGTGATAACATGCAGGCTGCCACATTCAGGCAGTTGTCTTGGTTTGAAGCTCTTTATTTATAGATCATAATATTGCTTTTCTCAGACTGATTCACTGTCTGTGCTGAGATTTGACTTTGACTTGATTTGCTTTACACAATTTCATATTTGTTGTTGTCAGTGTGATTAATTAGCAGCAATAAGAAAAAAGAAATTAATAAGTTAAAGCAGTGAAGTAAATTGTTACCTTCATATAATCACAGAATTGGAACAAAAAATGTCAGAATATCTTTTTTTCATATTCTGTTTCTCCTTCTGTCTTTTCTCCGGAGGTTTTTATTATCATTAGAAGCAGCTTATAAACCAACGTGATTTCAATTGTCTTGCTATTATAAACTGTAAAATCAATGATTACATAATTTTAGGTTCCAAATTATGATATGCTAATGTATCACACTGCACAGAACTTGACCTATGCATTTTAGCTAATGTCACATAAAACTTCCCCTTGATTAAAAGAAATTGTACCTTTGCCTAGGCTGTTTTGCTCATTGGAGAACAGGGAACAGCCAAGACTGTTATGATCAAGAACTACATGTCAAAGTACGACCCTGAGACACACATGGGCAAGAGTCTGAACTTTTCGTCTGCTACCACACCGCTCATGTTCCAGGTAAAAGGAGAACAATCCACTTACCCTGTACTTGAACAGCTTGCTCCAGCCTTTTCACTTTTATTTGAAAATGGATGCTCACCATCTCTGCTACCTTGTAAGGATTATCATGAACTCCTGAAGTGGTATTGATTGCTGTCTGGTTTTATTTATCATGAACAGCCGGAGTACAGACCTCTGTCCTTTCCCTACTCATCAATGAGCTGCATATTGATTTAGCTGTTGCTATGGATTATGTCTGGGTGAATCTTCACAGATGCATTTTCTTGCCTCTCTCTCTCCACCACCTTCTTTTTTGTCTTTTTCATCACTCTTGTTTTGTCTTATTGTCTTTTTTTATGTCATTTATTGCTCTTCTGTTCATCTTGTAGAGGACAGTAGAGAGCTATGTAGACAAGAGGATGGGGACCACTTATGGGCCTCCTGCTGGGAAGAAAATGTCAATATTCATAGATGATATCAACATGCCTGTCATCAATGAATGGGGTGATCAGGTTTGTTTTCTAACATCAATGAACTGATAAAGCAAAAACTATTCTTTAAAAACTGTTAAATACAAATTTGTAGTTTTGATCAAATGGTCTTAGATTGATTTTTCATTTAGAATTAAAACCAAATTAAATTACGCAATAAAATATCCGACGATTGTAAATAGCAATGAACTAAACTAATCAGGAATAAACCTGTTCTTCATAGGTGACAAATGAGATTGTCAGACAGCTGATGGAGCAAAATGGCTTCTACAATCTGGAGAAACCAGGAGAGTTCACCAACATTGTGGATGTTCAGTTTCTGGCAGCTATGATCCATCCAGGAGGAGGCCGTAACGACATCCCACAGAGACTGAAAAGACAGTTCTCCATCTTTAACTGCACTTTGCCCTCCAATGCTTCCATTGACAAGATATTTGGTGAGTAAAGAAAGAAATCACTGATGTTGATTGATAGATATATATAGAGAGAGATTTTAAAGGGGATTACTATAATTATTTTTTAGAACATTAAATGATCAACCGTATGCATTGAATTCAAGTATTATATTCATTTAAGGAATCACTAATACTGATGGTATCACAATTCCACTGTACTATAATATTTATTTCAAAATGACTAATTTCCTTTAATGATTATGTGATCCATTGTACCTCCTCATGGTAATATCCATTTCTACTATATAACAACCCATTCAGTGTGTATGGGGCTTTATTCTATACTAATACCGGTACATTGATAGATAAGGATTTTGGTCATCTACACCACAATCAACCCTGTTTTTTAGGTGTGATTGGTGTGGGACACTTCTCTGCGAGGAGAGGTTTCATTCATGAGATTCAGAGCACTGTACCGTGTTTGGTGTCTCTGACTCGGCGCCTCTGGCAGTTGACCAAATTCAAGATGCTTCCAACTCCAGCCAAGTTCCACTATGTCTTCAATCTGAGGGATCTATCCAGGATCTGGCAAGGAATGCTCTATACGAATGCTGAGGTGGTCAACTCTGTCCAGGTGAGAAGATCCAAGTATGAAAGTTACAGTTAATACTTTTCGTGTTATCAGAAAAAAAGACAAACAAAGCACATCAAGAGTCTTTGTTCAAATGCATGTGAACCATGTAATTGCACTACCTAGGGTACCACATAATCACACATTATTTCTGCTAGTAGTCTTTTTTGGTGGGGTCTTAATGGAGCACAGAGTAAAAAAAATAGTTGTTGTGATGGTAGTTGTATCTACACCACTGTGATCATTATGCATAATAGACAAATGTAATATAGGAATACTGACAGAAATTGACCAAAACCATTAGTGATGTTCTGGAGTGATTGTATGTCTCCATATGTTACAATATTTACAATTTATAGAGAAACAAAAAGGTAGAGAGTTGGTTGACATGATGCAGAGGAGGAAGGCAGACATACTGTGTGTCCAGGAGACCAGGTGGAAAGGTAGCAAGGCTAGACGTTTAAGAGCAGGGTTCAAGTTGTTCTATCATGGTAGATAGGAAGAAAAATGGGGCAGGACTTATCTTGAAGGAGGAGTTTATTAGAAATGTCCTGGAGGTAAAAAGAGTGTCAGATAGAGTGATGAGTCTGAAGCTAGAAATTGAAGGTGTGATGTTCAATGTTGTTAGTGGGTATGCTCCACATGTAGGATATGAGCTGGAGGAGGAGGAGAAATTCTGGTTGGATTTTGATGAAGTGATGCAGAGCATACCTAAAAATGAGACAATTGTCATTGGTGCAGACTTCAATGGACATGTTGGTGCAGGAAACAGAGGTGATGGGGAGGTGATGGGCAGGTTTGGTATCCAGGAGAGGAATGCAGAAGGACAGATGGTGGTTGACTTTGCAAAAAGCATGTAAATGGCTATAGTGAATACTTTCTTCCAGAAGAGGCAGGAACATAGGGTGACCTATAAGAGTGGAGGTAGGAGCACACAGGTAGACTACATCTTGTGTAGACGGTGTAACCTAAAGGAGATCAGTGACTGTGAAGTAGTGGTAGGTGAGAGTGTAGCCAAACAGCGTAGGATGGTGGTGTGTAGGATGACTTTGGTGGTGAGGAAGATGAAGAGGACAAAGACAGAGCAGAGGACGAAATGGTGGAAGCTGAATAAAGAAGAGTGTTGAATGACTTTTAGGAAGGAGTTAAGACAGGCTCTGGGTGGTCAGGAGGTACTTCCAGATGACTGGACAACTACAGCTAATGTGATCAGGGTGACAGGTAGGAGAGTACTTGGTGTGTCATCTGGAAGGAAAGTAGATAAGGAAACTTGGTGGTGGAATGAGGAGGTACAGGGATGTATACAGAGAAAAAAGCTTAGCTAAGAAAAAGTGGGACACTGAGAGGACTGAGGAGAGTAGACAGGAGTACAGGGAGATGCAGTGTAACGTGAAGGTAGAGGTAGCAAAGGCCAAACAAGTGGCTTATGATGACTTGTATGCTAGGTTGGACAGTAAGGAGGGAGAGACTGATCAATACAGGTTGGCAAGACAGAGACACAGAGATGGGAAGGACGTGCAGCAGGTTAGGGTGATTAAGGATAGGGATGGAAGTCTATTGACAGTGTGATGGGAAGATGGAAAGAGTACTTTGAAGAGTTAATGAACGTGGAAAATGAGAGAGAACAAAGACTAGAAGAGGTGACTGTTGTGGACCAAGAAGTAGCAAAGATTAGTCAGGAAGAAGTGAGGAGGGCACTGAAAAGGATGAAGACTGGAAAGGCAGTCGGTCCTGATGACATACTGTACCTGTAGAGGTTTGGAAGTGTCTAGGAGAGGTGGCAGTAGAGTTTCTTACTGGGTTGTTCAACAGGATAGTGAGATAGATGCGTGAGGAATGGAGGAGAAGTGTGCTGGTGCCCATTTTTAAGAACAAGGGAGATGTGCAGAGCTATAGCAACTACAGAGGAATAAAGCTGATGAGCCATACAATGAAGTTATGGGAAAGAGTAGTTGAAGCTAGACTAGGGGCAGAAGGGAGCATTTGTGAGCAGCAGTATGGTTTCATGCCAAAAAAGAGTACTACAGATTCAGTATTTGCTTTGAGGATATTGATAGAGAAGTACAGAGAAGGCCAGACGGGGCTGCACTGTGTTTTTGTAGATCTGGAGAAAGCTTATGACAGGGTGCCCAGAGAGGAACTGTGGTATTGTATGAGGAAGTCTGGAGTGGCAGAGAAGTATGTTAGAGTGGTGCAGGACATGTATGAGGACTGTAAGAGAGTGGTGAGGTGTGCTGTAGGAGTGACAGAGGAGTTCAAGGTGGAGGTGGGACTGCATCAGGGATCAGCTCTGAGGCCCTTCTTGTTCGCTATGGTGATGGACAGGCTGACAGACGAGGTTAGACAGGAACCTCCATGGACTATGATGTTTGCAGATGACATTGTGATCTGCAGTGAGAGCAGGGAAGAGGTGGAGGAGAAGCTAGAGAGGTGGAGGTTTATCCTGGAAAGAAGAGGAATGAAGGTTAGCCGCAGTAAGACAGAGTACATGTGTGTGAATGAGACGGACCCAAGTGGAAGAGTGATGTTACAGGGAGAAGAGATCAAGAAGGTGGAGGATTTTAAGTACTTAGGGTCAACAGTCCAGAGCAATGGAGAGTGTGGAAAAGAGGTGAAGAAGCGTGTACAGGCAGGATGGTACGGGTGGAGGAAAGTGTCAGGTGTGATGTGTGATAGAAGAGTTTCAGCTAAAATGAAAGGAAAGGTGTACAAAACTGTGGTGAGACCAGCAATGTTGTTTGGTCTACAGACAGTGTCCCTGAGGAAAAGACAGGAGGCAGAGCTAGAGGTAGCAGAGATGAAGATGCTGAGGTTTTCTTTGGGAGTGACCAAGAAGGATAGGAACAGGAATGAGTACATCAGAGGGACAGCACATGTTAGAGGTTTTGGAGATAAAGTCAAGGAGGCCAGACTGAGATGGTTTGGACATGTCCAGAGGAGAGAAAGTGAATATATTGACAGAAGGATGCTGAGTTTTGAACTGCCAGACAGGAGGCCTCGAGGAAAACCAAAGAGGAGATTTATGGATGTAGTGAAAGAGGACATGAAGGTAGTTGGTGTGAGAGAAGACGATGCAGAAGACAGGGTTAAATGGAGGCAACTGATTCGCAGTGGCGACCCCAGAAGGGAAAAGTTGAATGGAAAAGAAGAAGAAGAAGAGAAACAAATGTTTTGTGGGTGTGTTTTTGGGGGGGTTTTCTTGCATGAAAGAATAGAAACTTATAGTGTTACAAGCTCAGTTCTTGCTAAGGCAGCCAACTACATTGGTTAAAGGCCTCAATGAATAATTGAATACAATGAAATACATATTTCACCTCTGGCTGTTCACAGTGTTGGCAAAGATGCTCGGCATCCCTGGTTAGGCTTCCTGGTTAGACAGTGAGACTAAGATTACACTAGAATGAATTTACGATAACAGCCTAAAATGAACAGACGAATATAAAGTGTAAATTTAACCAGCTCAGATAGTTTCTATTGAAGATAGTGTTTCCTTAATTTCCAGACATTGCTGGCTTTGTGGAAGCATGAGTGCAAACGCGTGATAGCCGACAGATTTACTACACCCGAGGATGTGCAGTGGTTTGACCAGACTTTGGCAAAGCTGGTTGAAGAGGAGCTTGGTGAAAAGCACAGTAACATAGTCGACTGTGGGGAAGACAGATACTTTGTCGACTTTCTACGAGATGTACCTGAGGCTACAGGTACAGACAAATCCCAGAGACATAAGATGAGGAATTTTCAATATTATCTTCAATTATCATCTCCAATTACACTGAAAAACACATTTATGTTGATATCACTTTAATGTAAAGGGTTCCTTTGGTCACAGGGGAAGAGCCTGAGGATGTAGACTTCGATTTGCCCAAGGTGTATGAGCCTATGGAGTCTTTTGGGAGTTTAAAGGACCGCCTGAACATGTTCCTTAGTCATTACAACGAAAGCATAAGGGGTGCTGGCATGGACATGGTCTTTTTTCAGGATGCTATGACACATCTGATCAAGGTAAATATAAAGTGAAGACATTATGGAATAGATAATAGATATTCCAAGCCTTTTATGCTACTGTAGAATCAAAAAGTGTTGTTGAGAATTGATGTAAGGTGTAATGGATATTTTTAAAAAAAGTGTTACAAAGCTCTATCCGACTCAAAACAAACCCAGACAGAAATGAACAGAGCCTTGAGACAAAGGTACTCAAGTGAATTTTTGTCTTTGGCTTTTTTGTATTAATTGTTGCATCTGAGAGCTCTGAGATACACAGACCTCCGTCAGGCCCCAGTCTGTGCTGGCAGTTTATGTTTAAGGCAAATTGATGTTTATAGCTTTTTGACGCTTGATCAATTACTCACACAAATGTCCCCCTCTGTCTTCCTTCCTGCTCCTCTTATTATTTGTGTGCTTGCAGGTGTCAAGGATAATCCGCACACCTGGAGGTAATGCCTTGTTGGTGGGTGTTGGGGGTTCAGGCAAACAGAGTCTGACCAGACTTGCCTCGTTCATAGCTGGATACAAGATCTTCCAGATCACCCTGACACGGTGATTATAGATAAAATGGAAACACACACACACATACACCCACGTACACAAATACATGCACGGACACATGCATGCCCACACATAGACAACACACACACACACACATATACACACATAAACACAGAGCAGTTATCCTTTATCTATATGCTTTCATCTTTACCAAAAGAACTGATTATTTTACTATATATACTATGCTCTATCATATTCTGACAATAATGTCTTCTGTTTATTATTGTCTAATTATATTTCTACCATCCTGTATTTTTCCAGAGGACTCATAATTTACAGTAGGCTGTAAAAATTCATGTGAATACAACAACATTCCTGTCTTTTGTCCTTGCTTGCTGTTTTACACTTTGTCTACCTTGTTGTTCTCTTCTTCACTCTTCACTCTCTCTTTCAACCTGTCAGATGTGCCTCTCCCACAGTCCCCATGTGCATTTGTAGCTGTTGGATTTCCTGTCAGTTCTTTCCCTCACAGATTTTATTGTTTGGTATTAAAATGAATGAACCTTTTTTCTCCTTGGCTGCCCGGCCATCCGTGAAGGAAACCAATGCCTTGATGCTTTTTTATCAGCTTTTTCCTGTCTTTCTGCTCACAAACATACCAGTTATCTCTTACTTTTCTCTGCAGTTATGTCTTTCTGTCAGGTGTAGACTCCATTTGACTGGCATTTGCTGCAACCTGAGTTTATATGTGAAGTATCCCTCAATATCTGTCATTGTCAATACCTGTGTTGTTATGCAATCACTTCAACACTTCCACCCTCTTATTTTTTGGCTCACATATTGAGGCATGTTCCAAAAAAAAGTAACTAGGTCTTTGCTGACATAGCTAGATATTCAAGTATCTGTTCCATCACAAGTTTAAAAATTCTGTGCGGTGCAACATGATTGTACAATATTAAGGATGAACGAGTACACCACTATCTGTATAGTTGAACTATCTAAATTATCTGTATCCGTATCTGTACTTGGAATGGGAGGGACTTAAACCAGAAGCGAATGTGGTTATATAATTTTAGGTTTGAAATTGATATGGATTGATCAGAAGTTGCTATATTTACTGTTTATTTTAAAAATATTTACACAGCCTAAAAATTGAGATTCAAATAAATGTTTTTTATGACAAAAATAAGAGGACTATGTACAGAATATGTTTTTTATGAACTCAGAACATGAATATTCTTACGTGTATAAATGAATATTTACAAAACAGCCTCAGAATTCAGATTCACTGCTTTGATCACAATAGTAAAGGAGCTATTCACAGAACAAGTTTTTATAAACTCAGAACATGAAGTGCATTAATGAATACAACGCATGCAATAGGAAATTATGAACTACAAAGTATGCATGAACAAGAACTGTAATACTCAACACAACTTTATAATTTTTTTCTTTTTGTTTTTAATTTTTAATTAAAAACAAAAACATAATTTTAATTATGTCTTTTTTTCAGTTATTTTTTATTTATTTTTACCACCTAATGTTCTTGCCATTTTTTTTTCACACAAAGTTAAGCAAAGCTTATTAAGGTGCTCGTTTGTGTGCGTGTTTGTGTACGTGTGTGTGCGCGAGCTATGTAACAGTTAAAATATCCATACGGTACATAAATTATTCATTTGAACTGAAGTGAGAAAGTGTCAAACTAAGAGCAAGCAGGTGTGTGACTGGCCAATCACAGAGCGTGAAGTCACTCAGTTCTGAGGATTTTCCCTCAGCTATGACAGCTGGGATGTGCTCCAGCTCCCCGTGACCCACGCAAGCGGATGAAGCGGTTAGGAAAATGAATGGATGAATGAACGATTACAAGTATATATTACAAGTTTTACTCGTAGCATGCTCGTACTCGTCAAAAATGTGTTATCCATACCGTATTCTCGTCTGAAACAAGTACCCGGCTCAACCCTAATACTGTAATTATCTATAAAGCCAGCTGCTTCATCAACAATTAAATTAATTTAATTAGAACCTTATATGCATAGAATTGAGTCCACGATAATGGTTTTGCTGCTTTCAGGACATAGAATTGTATACTGTGATGATGCCTTGAGATAAACAGCATAATGTTCTCTGAATCTGTTACTTAATGCATTCAGACATGCAAAAGAATAATAGCAAACTAACCTTTGTTGCATATTTGTTTACTATATGTTTTTGTTTTTTTACCAGCTCATACAATACAGCCAACCTCATGGATGACCTGAAGAATTTGTACAGAACAGCGGGCCAACATGGTAAAGGTGTCAGCTTCATCTTTACTGACAATGAAATCAAAGATGAGTCCTTCTTGGAGTACATGAACAATGTCCTGTCATCTGGAGAGGTCAGGAGAACACCAAAAAAACACTGAATCCATGTCCATGCTGTCAAATACATAACAGAAAATTTGAAAAATGTAATTTGTAGAGCTGATTGGAATAACTGCTTCTTTCCTAGACTAAATACAAGTAGAAACATAATAAGGGTTTATATTTCTCCATTAGTATTAATGCGATTCTCTGATTAATTAAATTCCATGAATACCTTGGTACATCTGAATTTTCATGATAATCAACGCTTATTATTTACTAATATATACTTTTTTGTGGGAAGTCAAAGGTGCTGGATTGACTCTAATGCTTACAATAACATGATTTTCTATGTCCAGTACAAAACCCTCGGATTATGATTTTGTTGTGCCGCTAAAAGCTGCAAACTTACATTCGCTCAAGAGTGAAATTAACATTTTTGGTTGTGATACCAAAGCAGCGACAGCACAGGCCTGAGGAAGAGAAAAACATTTTGTGTTCAACTAAGCTATGGGGAGTGCATTTTATCTTAGTTCAATTCAGTTAGACAATCAAATTGCATTTTCCCTGTCAATAGCATTTCACAATTATTTTCCCATGGATTTAGATGTAATGAAATTACGCTATAATTGATAAAGGAGAGAAAGGTTTTCTCTGTACTGCAGCACCCTATATTACAGCTGCAGAATGGCTTTGTTCCCCTTTATATTTGTAGAACAGCCACAATAGCAGCTGGTAGCCTTGCGGTCAAGTGCCACTGTCTGAATTATTCTCAAGTGCAGTCCCTGAATCACCCGCTTTACAGGATCCAGTAGCAGTGGTGATGCAACATTTCCAAACACCTTTGTCTTCTCGTCTCGTGTCCTTGCTGACTGCCTACCTCCTGTCTTACTCATACACCCAGCACCTTTACCTCACGCACATTTCACTTTTTTTGTGCTGTGGTACCCTCCATTCATCTTCCCCATTATTCTCTTTGTCCATTCACCCTTTCTCTTTCCTCTGGTTATTCATGTGCTACTGAGCCCCTGCCTCCTCATCCATATTTCTTTATGCCTCTTCAGATAATCCTTTCCCCTCTTTGCTTCCACTTCCAGCCTGTTTTTAGCTCTTTTATTTCTTTTCGGTCTTTTTCTTCCCCATTTAGTGCCAAAAAAGCGCCACAGCAATGACCTCATCATCGAAGATGCCATTTCATTAACAATACAGCCATCTGATTACAGTGCGCCCTCGTTCTTTGCATTTAATGCGTTCCAGGAACCACACGCAATTAATGAATTCCGCGATCGAGTGACAAATTATTTATCTTATTTAATCTAAACGTTTATGACCCTCACCATTCAGATATTAAACGACCTTTTATCTGTATTACTTTTTTTCCACACTCTTATCGACCGTTTAAAGCACTTTTGTGTCTCACGTAAGTCCGAGACTCACAGAACTTCCGGATGCCGTCAGCCAATAGAATGCGTGTATGGTATCACATGACTGCCTACCAAAAATCTGCAATGAAGTGAAGTCGTTAGTGTTGATGCGCACTCTATATTATTATTTTCAGCATCCCTAACCCTTAGCGATTCAAAGTAATTTCCGCGGTTTATTTACAGCTACTTTTTCATCGTGGTTCTACTTTTGCTACCTGGTGCTGCTGTCATTGATTAGTTTCTATGACCATTCTCCTCCCCTCTGTTGTTTACCATCACCTCAATTGCAGTGATGAGCAGCTTGGCCATCATACTGATGACTGCTTAGCACTTGAAGGGACAGATGTTCTGTGAAAGAGGTTATGTTTGTCTTCACATTGATTCCAGCAGCATGTCATAAATATTTAGCTTTCTTGCATGTACTATCACCACAGATATAGTCCCTGATTTCAAATGCATAGAATTTGAAAGTAAATTTGAGATGGATACGAGTTAGAATAACAGTCATAGATGAAAAATTAACTGAGGATTGAGCTTTGCTGTCAGATAAATTTGCAGATGTAACGAACAAGATATCTCTAATTCTCCCCCCCCCCCAAAGACACACACACACATACGCAGACTTTCTAACTGCTTTCCACCTCAGTTACCAATTTCTTCTGTCTCTAGGTAACTTGGGATTTAAGGTGCTAAAAGCAATGTGAGAAGATGCAATAACACTATCACCTTGAGTCCAACCTGTAAAAAAATGCTTATAATACCAGAAAAAAAGGTTTCTAGACTAAAATAGTATGATGAGGCCAAGCAGTACTTGCATATGAGTGCAGGTCAAACATGTCCGAAAGTACATTTAAATCAGCTTGAAATTAAACAATCCTGACTTACTGTTAATAACTTTAAATATTAATTATATTTGCTACTTTACTGTAAATTAGTGCTGTCAGGCGATTAAGAAAATTAATTAATTACAGAATTTGTAATTAATTAATCTAATTGCATTTTAATCTCATACCTGCTAAAGGCCCCCAAATAAAGAATTTGAATTCTAGGACATTACAAAATTATAGTGCATGACTAATCAATAGAATACACCAAGAAGAGAAGATTTGAAAACCACATTTTTATTGGTTAAGTGTGCTTTATAAATGAAATTCAAAAGAAAAAACGGCAAGCACATCAGCAAACCAATTAGGCCAGGTGCATTTCTCAAAAATGCTATACAAATACAGTTAAATAAAAGAAATAAAATTCAGAAATAAAATAAGGCTGAGTCTCAAATAGGCACATAAGCATACTCTCAATCAAAATGAATACTAAAGCTAACTCAATACAGCAATTCAAAATGAAGAGTATAACATGCCTCTAAATAAGGCAACTAAATAGCAAGATGCCAACAGGCTTTTCCTTTAAAAGGGTAAGCTAACGTTCAACTCTGTGTCCTTGACATGTTTTGCATTCAAATGATACGTTAGGCTGGAGCTGCTTAGGTGATATGAAAATTCTTTTACAAAAGGTATAAATAATAATAATAATAATGGATTAGATTTATATAGCGCTTTTCTGGACACTCAAAGACGCTTTACATCGGATCCATAATTCATTCACTCCTCATTCATACTTGGTGATGGTAAACTACAGTAAGTGCGTAGCCACAGCTGCCCTGGGGCAGACTGACGGAGGCGTCTACAGCGCAGATTGGCAGTGCAGAATCACTGTGTTTTTGTTGAGAGTCCCGTCATTTTTCTTTTTATAAATAAACTTTCCACCCAAAGGTCTGAGTGGGCTTGCCTCGCTCTCCTGTGTCGTGTCCATCTCTGTTGTCAGTCACCCTGCTTTTGACTAGTGGCGCAGGTATGAAGTGACGTGCCACAGCAGCCTACGGGTCACTCAATGGGCCAAATTTAAAATGCTTGCGCATTGACTTGCCACTCACGATTAATTGTGTTAATTTTTATAGCATGTTAATTTGCAGCATAATTAATTAATCTAATTAACGCGTTAAACTGACAGCCCTACTATAAATACCAAATCAATTATACGTGTGACGTGTGCTCAGAAATTTTTGTTATCTTCTTCCTGTTCTAACTCAAGGTCAAAGTCAAGGTTGATGAAATCTAATGAAAATAGATTGTAAAATTACATATTTTATAATATGTCTACCTTATGTTATGGGAAATGCTGCCTTTCATTCCTAAACAAATCAACATTATGTCACTAAAATACAGACTTGGTTGTTGTTAATTTTTGAGGGCTTAATTTCAGAGTACATTTTCTGAAAAACAACAATTACTACTAAAGTTGGCAAAATCCAAACTAAAATATGATGTGCCTTTATGTTATCTTAACTGATGCAGTTAAGTATTTTTAGGATATAGTAAAGATGAAGATGAAGGTGAAGGAGCATTTGACATTGATAGGCATGCATTTTTATGTGTTGCAGGTGTCCAATTTATTTGCTCGTGACGAGATGGACGAGATTCTCAGTGATCTCATTCCTGTTATGAGGCGAGAGTTTCCTCGGAGGCGACCAACCAATGAAAACCTGTATGACTACTTCATGTCACGTGTCCGACATAACCTCCATGTTGTTCTGTGCTTTTCACCTGTTGGGGAAAAGTTCCGTAACCGAGCATTAAAGTTTCCAGCATTGATATCTGGTTGCACGATGGACTGGTTCAGCAGGTGGCCAAAAGATGCTCTAGTTGCAGGTAAATTTCGTTGATTATTTTCATATTAAACTCAGACACTTACATAGATTTATATTTGTAATCTTTGTTGTGTAATCATTCTTTGTGTTCCCACTTAATGATGCTCTCTTTCATTCCTCCACATCCAACTGTCTGCCCTTTAGTTTCAGAGCACTTTCTGTCAGTCTATGACATCGACTGTTCACCTCAGGTTAAAGGTGAAGTAGTCCAGTGCATGGGTTCCTTCCAGGATGGCGTGGCAGAGAAGTGTGTAGAATACTTCCAGAGGTACTCCATTTTAGTAAGCTCATTGAGTCTCAGTATCTGCTGAGGCATCAGTCAAATCTTGCTACATAACCTTGTTGCAAATGTTCCTTTAAAATAGAGGAGCAATTTCAGGTCCAAATGGGAACCAGTGGAAGAATATATTTAAAACAAAAAAAAAGTCATATTATATGAACATAAATGAATGTCTAATTGTTATTGAATTGTCAGAAATTATTCTACGACTTTCTTGTATTACGTGAAAATAATGCTCTATTTTAAATCTAGATACAGGAGGTCCACCCACGTCACACCAAAGTCTTACTTGTCCTTTATTCAGAGCTACAAGACCATCTATAAAGAGAAAAGGTCTGAGGTCCAGACTCTGGCCAACCGGTAAACACATTTTTTTTTTAACTTTTAGTCACAATATATGTTGTATATTGCTACACATTATTACCTAACTTAAGCTAACATCTACATTGTGTAGCCGGTTTTGCCATACTTGTCCATTAATATCTCTGCATTGTATAATGAAGGACCCTGGACATGATGGTTTGACCTGAAGAGCTGGTGTATTTATTCTCTGCACAAAATGGAGTGACATGGTCACAAATCGTGAACACAAAGCAGGACAGAGCACACCAATCTGCAGCAAAGGAAAAGTCATTAAAAAAATTGCAGCGGTGTCCCTGAATCTTTCCTGCAAAATATACATACTTCAGACATCGACCAAACACTCAACTTGTGACAAAAACGAAACTCAACACAACAAAACAAAAAACTAAATAATAATTCTTACTTTCTAAGACGTTATCTACTCGACAGGCAAGAAGCTGATGTGACTTGGAAACTCCTGATAGCTTGAGTAACTCTTGGTTCCTTGTTCCGTGTGAATGCGTGCTGGTAACCCATACACGCAAAAGAAATTGTCCCACAACCTCTTAGCAACCTGCTTGGCAGATTTATTTAAACAAGGGAATGCATGGGCCAACTTTGTGAAATGGTCAGTCAACACAGGAACATCCACTGAGCAATGTTTAGTATCCTCTGCACTCCAGATGTCCAAACACTCTCAAGCGAGGCTCTGGCAGAAGGGTCTGGTGTTTTAGCCAGTATGCATGTCTGACAGGACTTAACATTCTCCTTGACCTGATGCTCCATCCATGGCCAAAAGAAATGCTGCCTTGTCAAATACATTGTTCTCGCCTGTCCTTGATATCCGGCGAAGTCATGTACACCCTGCAAAGGCTTGTCTACCAGATTTTGAGGTAAAACAAACTGATGTCTTCTCTGTTTACTAAAAGGGTCTTTGGTGACCCAATAAAGAACACCATCAATGACCCTAAGCCTCTCCCATTGCTTGATAAGTGCCAAGGCTCCAGCACCCAAAGCAACATTCTCTCTCGTTCTCCTATGGCTCAGAAAGGGCAAGACTTTTGAAATGCTGGAATCAACTTCGTGAGATTGTTGGAGCTCCTCTAAGGACAAGGCAGGGAACGGATCTTGGCCTGGCAGTATGAGCTTCTGAATGGATTGGGCCAGTTGCATAGCTCTGGATTCTGCTGCTGTATCCCATTGACCATGAACATCAAGGACAGCCTTTACAACTGAATGGCTTGAGAGGGGCAGAGGATGGCACTGGGCGACAGCAGTGTCAATCCCTCTTCCCAATGACACCGGACTTTCAGGCGGAAGACATCCTAAACCCCACTCTCACCAAATCCATAAGATTCGGTGAGCAGGTTATCATAGCTCTCTGTGATGAGTCTATACCCGATTGTTTTGGCAAATGGCTCCCAACTGAGGGCATCAGGCACGATGTTCTTGCTCAAGGCTTACTTGTGAAAGCTATAGACTGTGCCTTACTCTCACCAGCTGATAGCTGTGGTAGCACAGTTCCAAGCTCGTCTAAAGAAGCATCAATTGACAGGATTAAAGGACGTGTGATGTCAGGGTGGGCAAGAACTGCACAGTCCAACAGGCTCGCTTTCAACCAGTCCACAGCCATGTCACACTCCCAAGTCCAGTCAACGGGTTTGAGTTTTCTGTATGTTCCTGACTTTGCTTTTGTTTTACCCTTTCCTCTCCTCTTCTGCCCAGCAGTAAGAGTGAAAAGTGGTTTTTGCAATGGAAAAAAAATTAGGAAGAAAGTGCTGGTAATAGAGCAACATGCCCAGAAAAGATATGACCCTCTGTACTGAAGGTGTGCACCCATCATCTTCCATGAGATCAGACTTTGACATTTTAGATTTCACCTCAACCTTTGCCAGATCTCCTGCCATTCCATTACCATTTATGACATGGCCCAGGAAATTAACAGACATTCGCATCAGATGACACTTTTTAGGACATAACTTGAGGTTATGGTACCGCAGTCGCTGGAAGACGACCTCTGGTCTGAGAAGGCCTCAGACCAGAGATGGCGAGGCCTTCAGACGGTGCGAAAGTAAGCATGTCGTCTAAGTAACATAGTAAGCTACTGAAGTTCAAATCCCCAAATATGCTCAACATCATGCGCATGAACGACGCAGGGCTATTGCATAATCCTTGAGGCATCCTGTTATATTCATGGAGATCTAGTGGTGTAGTGAAAGCAGTATATTTGTTGTCCTCTTCAGCCATGGGAACGTTGTAAAAACCAGACATTAAGTCCATTGTGCTGAAGTATGTCTTCCCTCCCAAGGCTGCTAAGCAGTCGGACTGGTGTGACAACGGGTGGGCATCTTTGAATGTTCTCGCATTCAACTATCAAAAATCAGTATAAATCCTCAGACTTCCCTCTTTTTTCCATACTATCACCAATGGTGATGCGTACTCACTCAAAGTTTTCTGTATGATCCCTTGCTCTTTCATCTCTGTCATTTGGTTTGTGTGAGTTATTTTGAGTGCATTGTGTGATTTAGAATTTTAACTCTAAATCTCATTCCTCTTAGTCCCCTAAAATGATGAGTTACAAAAGATAAATAAGTTCATTGAAAAGAGAAGGAAGTAACAGCCATTTTCAAAGGCAGTATTTTGAAAGGACTGCATCACACATCAAGCCCAGTGTTTGTCAATATTTATCTCCTAATGGGAGTGATAGATTAACCTCATGCGTGGTAATGGAGGAAGCCACCGTCAAAGAAGCCAGTCAGGAAATTTCCATTATGAGTCACTTTTGAGAAGGCAGCATATAAAAACTACAGAATTAAAAGACATGACAATTTTTTGATACATTTTTGAGCTCTTTTTCTTGAAGATTCTGATCTCATATCTCCTTATCAACTGCTCCCGTGTTTACACATTTTCATTGGTGCTTTTTAATAGAATATCCTGCTGCTTCACTGAATCTATTTTCATATGTCTCTTGTTTAGGATGAACACTGGGCTTCAGAAGCTGAAGGAGGCATCAGAGTCTGTAGCAGCACTGAGCAAGGAGCTGGAAGTCAAAGAGAAGGAGCTACAGGTTGCAAATGATAAGGCTGATATGGTATGTTTCTAATGGAAGATGGATTTTGTGTGTGTTTTTGTCACACATTGTCTCTGAAAATGCATCAGCCATCTGCTCTTCTTTCCACCAGCAGATATTTGTACATTGTTGTGTGTAAAGGTAGCAATGTTACAGTGACTCAATAGTAAAAAAAAATAAGAAGGTTGACTTTTTTTCTCACTCCCAGGTTTTGAAGGAGGTGACAGTGAAAGCCCAGGCAGCAGAGCGAGTGAAGGTGGAGGTTCTAAAAGTAAAGGATAAAGCCCAGGCCATTGTGGACAGCATCTCAGCTGACAAGGCCATCGCTGAGGAGAAACTCGAAGCTGCCCGGCCGGCACTTGAGGAAGCAGAGGCTGCACTGCAGGTACAAAAGTAATTGTTGACTTCAAAATAGACTGTGTGAATGAAAGAATGAAAAACCCACTTGGGATGGGTAATAAAGCCCTAAAATAATACAACGAAATGTCAGGGAATTTTGTCGTTAATGATGATGATACTTTTGTTATATCAAAAATATACAATATTTCGGATATGACAAATTTATCCTGCACACAATTTGACTGGATACATAATTGTGTACTTAGGTGCTACAACCAACCACATATGTTTAAAATTGTAGAACTTCACTATATTTATAAATCCATGAACTGCATGAACATGTATTTATATGGTGTATTTACATGCTCCTGTTTTACTGATAATACTTTTCTTTAATTAATCGAGCAGTTCTGATCATCTCAACGTGTGTTCCCTCTGTACACTACTTGTCCTAGCATAACTAGACACCTTTAAGGACAGCTAGGGGATAAAGATAGTCATCAGACTGATGTTTTGGAGCACAATATTGCGTTTCCTCTGAGTGGCTTAATGATTCCCATGCTGATAATTTTTCTCACATTCTCACTTTATGTTGCTGGAGAATGTCATCTGGAGCACTCTGTGACTTGTATGTAGCTGCTTGCAGGCTTACAGCCTTCTTTCCATGCTGTCTCTAAAGCTAGCATGTTGCACTGGGGCCATGGGGCCATTTTGAAATTAAAGCCAAAGTCCTGGGTAGAAGGTACACTACAGATCTACTATGATGGCAGGTCTCTGGTTAGAATTTTTATCCCACTGAATCTGATGAAATCTTTTATTTCTAAACAGGAAACCCTCTGGTATGCCATTTAAAGTATATAGATTTACTGATTCATTTTGTTGCATTCTTTGCTAAAGAGGGATCGCAAAATTGGGGGGGTTTACTATGGAACTCAGCGGTTCATCTTGAAGGAAAGATGTGATATTGATTATGATCAAGAAAAAGAATAAAGAAATAGAAAAGAAAAACAATGTAATGTATACAAGAAATATCTATTTGTTTTAAACCACAGAGTTTTGGCTAAGCTAAGGTGAATGATAAAATTTAGATTAATTGTGAAATTACATACATTTTCAAAAAATGTATAAAGATGAGAGAAATAAAGAGATTGAAAGCGGATAAGTCTGATTGTAGATAGATAGATAAGATAGATAGGTAGGTAGGTAGGTAGGTGTTTGATCATAAAACACAAGATGTGATATTCTTTGTTTATTTTTTTTTAATCTCAGATAATTTTATCTCAGGTAATTGTCTTTTTAAATCACTGGTCAGAACCAGCTTTATTTCAAAAGAGTCGTATTTGTTTTTACGTGGTGTAAATAAAATTTAGCTGGTTTCACATACAAAAAGACATGGAAATCTTAACACTTGTGTCTGCATCCTATATTTTATTGGCATAAAATCCCTCACATTGTTTTTCTCTGTACCCAACACAGACAATCAAACCTTCGGACATCGCAACTGTAAGAACACTTGGTCGCCCGCCACACCTGATCATGCGGATCATGGACTGTGTGCTGCTGCTCTTCCAGCGGCGGGTCAATGCAGTGAAAGTCGACCCGGAGAAGAACTGCAACACACCGTCGTGGCAAGAGTCGCTTAAACTCATGACAGCTGGCAACTTCCTGGGTAGTCTCCAGGCAAGTGATAAAACATAAAAAGGAATATACTGTATATAAAATGAGACTCAAGTCAGGAAAGGAAGACTTGCTCACATATCTTGACAGCACATGTTGGCTGGTAGCCTGCAGAGGTTTGTACCATATTTATCATGAAAAGTATAAAACCCTCCTACATGTGAAGAGCAAATCAATGTATTCTTTCTTTCTTTTAAGAAATTGCAAGTTATACATCAAAATGATTGTAGTGATTTTGCTGTTTGCAAAACATGGAACAATTATATATAAGCAGGTATAGAAGCGAGTAGAAAATGAATGAATTTATTGTACAGTTCAGTTTAGATCCGCATGGAAAATAAAATTCGAAAAGAGATGTCAAAAATGTTTCATTTACTTCTCCTAGACAACTATGAGATCTGTAGGGTGCCAAACTGAGGCTAAGGCTTATTTCTCCTGTATCTCAGTTTTTTCTCTGGAGCAAAAAGATGCACTAAATCTCACTTTAGTCTCCTTTTAAGTTTCAGAGGCGATCTCAGCAAGGCCTAATTTAATTCTCAGAGTTTCTAATGGTTTCACCCATTTCTCTTTGTGAATATTAGGAGAAACATATGAGAAACATTTTATACATAGAAACTAAAAATGAGATAGAGGTGAGAATCTCAAATTTGTCTCCTGAGCTATAGAAGAGCAAGCTTTGAGCGGTAAAATTTTCTACAGTTTTGTGTCACTAAATCACACCAATAACAGTTCCTTTAATATCCCTGCGGGTATCAGAATCAGTATATAAAATTAAAATAAAAAACATTTTTTTAATGAATGACGCTTGCAGCAAGTATCGTTTGTTGTGTTTATCTTAGTTACTTGCCTTTTTCTCTTGATATTTCTTCTTACCCTAATCCCCGTCTTGCTCCGCCTTGTCTTTTTTTCTCTCTTCCTACTACACTTTTCCTGGTCTCGTGCTTCTCAGGTCTTTTCCTCTCCAGTGTTTACCACCTTCTTCACTTTCAGTGTTTGATTCTATCAATGACCACAATGACCTCTTTCTTAATTTCCTGTAGTTGTACAACTAATGTACAGTATATTATAGTCAAGTCAAACATGCAGAGTAGTTTTTTTTATTAAAGCTTGCATGATTTTGTTAATCTATTATTCACCCCTTATTTTTCTTTACTACTCTGTATTTCTTCATCTTTATGCCTCTTTTCTTTTTGCAGCAATTCCCCAAGGACACCATTAATGAGGAAATGGTGGAACTCCTACAGCCTTATTTTGCTATGCTTGACTACAACATTGAAACAGCAAAGAGGGTATGTGGTAATGTGGCTGGCCTCGCATCTTGGACAAAAGCTATGGCCTCCTTTTTCTCCATCAACAAGGAGGTCTTACCTTTGAAGGTAACGTAACAATATAGTAACTGACTGCATAGACAACAATGTGCCACATGCAGTTGCAGTTGCACTAAACTTAAAAACAATATGTTAATAAAAGAACATTATACAAACAACAATAAATTCATACAGTACTTAATCATGATAAACCTCCTACATGAATTGTAACAGACAATTACGACTGTGACAAGCAACAATGTTAATGAATTAAAAATATCAACTGTAGTTCATTTTTATAAAAACACAGAGATAGTGATGCACCTGTCAACAGATATGTGTAATAGTAAAAAGTAAACACACAGTCCCAAGTCAAAAACCATGGCTTCCTGTTTTGATGAATTAGGAACAGTTCTAGTGGAAGAGAGCAGTTGTTTTTCTCCAAGAAAGCCCCAGGCAACAGAAATAACACAAACTGTCTCTGATATGAATATGATTTGTTCATATTCCCTCATTTTGGCAGCCACATTCTGTTGATGGTGAGACCACTAGAAATACCTCAAAAACTGTCTGATGGAAGTAGAGTTTCATCCATTGATCATGATCATGCAAAAATTAAAAGTGTCTCAGATAAAGCTCCCAAAGCATGTCTGAATTCAATTTAAATGAGTACAACCCTCTAGGCAGACAGCTTGTTCATGAAAGTCTAGTCACAGTCATGAGTCCTGAGTGTAAATATAACATATTAGAAGGAACTTTTAATTATTTTCTGAAAGTTTGTAACATTAACTTGTGGCGAGATAAGAGTTTAATTAATGTGTGTGTGAAAAGCAGTTTCCTTTGGATGATAGCCTTCTCATCTCTATTATTTTGTCATTGTTTCATATGGCTAATGTTAAAAACTTAAAGATGTGAGCATTTTAAATTCAAAACATTCAAAAGCAAATTGTATTTGTAAAAATAGTTACAATATGTAATATGAAAACTTTACTTACAGTATGGGCTGTTTACACCAACATGACTGCATTTATTTTACACTCCAGCAGCACTAATGAATTACGTCAATCTTTCTGGCAGGATTTATTTTTCCTTGGAATGATTAATTTCACATGTACAACAGAGAGGTGCAGAGCTGAATGTTCCGTTTGCAAATTCATTTATTAATTTGGCACACACACACACACACACACACACACACACACACACACACACACACACACACACACACACACACACACACACACACACACACACCACACACACACACACACACACACACACACGCCCTAACTCAGTGATTTTTATGTAAATGTCCTTTTCTTTCCTGGTTGCTTTTCTACCAGTGGAGTTTGTCAATGCATGACAATAATTTCAATGTGAATGAATGTAGTGATTCTATAATTTACTAGAATATCTGCTCTCAATTTTTCAGTTTGTTTTTATTTACTACATCTTCCTTATTTCTTATTTTAAATTCTAAATTAATCCTTCAGAACCCCCCCAATCCCCCCCCCCCCACACACACACACAACTTCTCTAAATCCTCCATTGTTTTCTTCACTTCTGTGCTACACAGAAACTATCCTGTGCTTCTCCACTGTAGTCCTGCCATGCCTTGACCTTTCGCATCATTTCTGTTTACTTTACATCTTGGGGCGGCAGTGGTTCAGTGGTAGAGCGCCATATCCAGTTTGTCTCTAAAAGCTTTAAGTACCTTCATCTACATCGTTGACAGTCACTTTTCTAGCGTGTTATTTTTTATAGTTTTCTGATCTCGACAAAAAGTAGATCTTTGCCCATTCTTCCCAATACTGCTTTTTTATGTTAAATTCCCTCCAATATTTAAATGTCTTCACTTTATTATTTTTATCTTTCTTAGTCCTCTAAGGTAGAGAAGTAACCATGAACCTGTACAACAAAGGCTTAATAGATCTGTCTTTTTTCCTATCTCTGCAAGGCGAACCTGGCAGTGCAGCAGAATCGTCTGTCCATTGCTAATGTGGACCTTCAAAAGGCTCAGGCTGAGCTGGATGCAAAGCAGGCGGAGCTGGATGTGGTGCAGGCGGAGTATGAGAAGGCTATGATGGAGAAACAGGTCAATAGCTTATCCATGTCCTTTACTTATATACACAAAACAAACATTAATTTGGTTAAAAATTGAACCAGATGTAAATCGGATGCGAAATATCTGCACCTGCTTTCATCATCTCTCAAGTTAATTTTGGTTCATTTTTAGGGATAAAACACAAAGGTCCTAACCAGTGTAAGTTTCTCAGCATCTGCAAGATTAGTTTGGTTCAGAAAAAAGAAACTTCCAACCAGAGTGTTAGATCACCTAGCTTTCCTAGAAGAAATGATACTTTCTATTTTGCTTGCAAAATGTTTGGTAAAAATCTCACATGGAATTTGTGAATGATGATGTCAAAAATCTCAGTAGAACTAAAATCTTCTTTCAGTTTACCTGCAGCACACAGGGGGAACTAATGTGCCCAGAGGAAATTTGACAAATCTATGTCCTTAGTGCCCCTAATGCCATTTACAAGAAATTACTAAACCTGATTCTGAACCACCAATCAGAGCCAAGAGGATGGTCTGCCAGACTGCATGTTGTTCGCAGACATCCTCTTCCTGTGCATGCATAGCTGCATCGTCTGTGGGAGGGGCTTTGGAACTGGCGCTGGAGCTGGGTGTGGATGTGTGGGAATGGATATGGTTTTAAACTCTCAGCTCTTTCTGAGTGTATTTCACATTTTAAATTGTTTGTGCTTCATGAGAGTTGGATTGAAGAATCAACAATATTTTAAAATGCTAATTATGTTTATAATTTCATTATTATTTTTGACACAATAATTTCTAGCAATTTATGGATTGGAGCTTTTGGTACTAGCTTGCAACAAAAATGAATAAATATGAAAATCCATGAGTAAGACATGTAATGTGGTTTCTGATGAAATAACCAGTTTCAATGAAACAGAAGGTCTGTCTCGGCAGGGAGCATTTCTGTAATGTCAAACATTAGTATCAATCCCAGCCAGTTTCATTCAGTATGGCATCTGGAGGGTTATGACTTCATCACATCACCGAGGTCAACAGTAAAACCTTGCTGGCATTTCACAGCTGAGTGTCAAATGAAGCCGTTGGTACCAGTCACTTTGAGTCGTACAGGGGTACGTTCTTTGCAATACATACAAGGTTGACACATCTGTACTAATAACTTATTCATAAATTATTCAGAAATTTCTTAAATTTGACTGCCGTAGTTGCTCTGTAGATTTAAATGTCAGCCAATGAAACTATGACACATCCGACAAGATCTGGTGGATAAACAACAAATAAAATCAGACTCAGGTTACAAAACTACAGAACCACTTTAATTGTGTTCTTGTAAGTTTATCTAGTGTGTCTTCATCAATTTCACCATGTTATTTGAACAGCATGTGCATCGACACTCATTGATGAAGACATCAGCCAAAATTGACTGTTTTTAAGGTTTTGTGAGTTTTTCATCTCCAGGAACCAGGAGAGCTTCTTAAATAAGAGAATGTCTGCACCAAACAGTTTTCATCGATGAAACAGATATTATTGCTATAGGGAAAAGAAACTCAGCATTGCCTGTGAGCTGCTGATAAGAGGAAAAGATGCATCTGCTGACCTCTTATCAAATTTAAAAAAAACAACAACATTATTTTGAAGTCAGAAAGGACAAACATGCTGATTACAATGTAAAAAACTAACCTAGCATGCATTATCTCTGGACAAAAAGATGCATTCACATTTCAAATTGTCTCATCTGAGTAACATGTAAAGAGTGACCAGGAATGCATTAAGTGTGTCCATCATTTGCAATACGAATCATCTTATATTGAGTCTTTTACAGATACAAATGACAAGAAAATATTTATTTCTGTATGTGTATTAACATTTACTCTTTATGAACACACTTTTGATGGAAATAAACATAATTTGGCATAAATACAGACATAAAGAGGTGTGTAATGTTTGAATGAGAGTTGGAGGAGTGAATAAATAGAGTTGGAAAGACAGACAAAAAAAACACATCAACCTTCTGACGTGTCTACTTTCCTTTAGATGCTGCTAGAGGATGCTGAGCGCTGTAGACACAAGATGCAGACGGCGTCCAGCCTCATCAGCGGTCTGGCTGGTGAGAAAGAGAGATGGACAGAACAGAGTAAAGAGTTTGCAGCACAAACCAAACGTCTTGTCGGTGAGTCATGAGCCAGATGTGAATGTTATCAGCGAAATGCTCCTTCATGAATTTAAATTTCTGTTGTCTTATGAAGAAATAAACATTTCTTAATCATGAATTAACATAAACCAACACACCTAGTGCTGTTTTCAGACTGTTTTTATCCTGAATTTTTTGAAAGAAATATCCACATATGAATAAAAGTATTCCTCAGCTTACTTGGTTAATTGGTTCCAGGAGACATGACTTAGGTCGAAAACAGCGTAAGTCTCTTTAACTTGTCTCCAGGCTAAACAGAAGATAACCATTTCCAGTTATCTTATTTATGAACCTTATTTATGAACATTTTTCTCTAATATGTGTCTAATACAAATCTATTTTAAGCTTAAAGACAATTAAAAAATTTTTTTTTAACATAGCACAGAAAAACCGTTGCCGTCTCCTATGTTGCCATCTCATCTTCAGCTGCTTCTTCCGCATTGCAGGTCACAGGGACTGCTAATAATATGATATTATGTGTATTTATTCTCATTTATTGTACAGTAAAATGATATTTTAACAGTTTACTAATGTTTTCACATTACAATAACAACATAAACCGAATTATACCTGTACTTTCCCCCTTCTCCAGGTGATGTTCTCCTGGCTACAGCATTCCTCTCTTACTCCGGACCCTTCAACCAGGAGTTTCGTAATCTCTTACTCAGTGACTGGCAGCGGGAGTTGAAGCAGCGTCACATCCCATTTGGAAACAATCTCAATCTGATTGAGCTACTCACTGACACACCCACTGTAAGCGAGTGGAACCTGCAGGTTGGTGATTGATTGTTCTGTTAGCTACTGATCATCAAATATTTTACTGTTTATTGAAGTCTTTTTGGTATCAGCATTGTTTCTTTTTATATTTTTCTGCTAACTAATAGAAAAGTTAGCATTAACAAGTGATAGAAATACAGATAAATATATTCAACATTTTTATCCAGAAGAGAAACATTCTTCTTCCTGGGAGTTTTTCTAGATCAGTTATTCGATTATTGTCCATTGTTATTAGAGTAGAGAGTAGAGTAGGACTTTATTCATCCCTTCAGGAGGTTCCATCAGGAAAATTAATTTCTCCGTCACATTACACACAGCACAGTAGGTACACAGAAAGAAAAGACACACAGAAAGTAATGCCAACACCAAATAGAAAGAGTAATAAATAATAACCCACCAGACAGAGAGAATAATAAATAATAAGTAACCCACTAAATAAAGGAATATACAAATACAGAGACCTGAATGGGCTTAGGAATAAAGGGCATGAATAAATAAACCTGGATAGGCATGGACTGTATATTGTTTACATTGTTTGGTGCATCCCTCCGCTCTCGTGTGAACTCCCTTTTCCTTCATCTCCCCCAGAGAGGAGTTGAGCAGTTCAATGGCTCGGGGGATGAAGGAATTCTCCAGTCTCTGGCTGCTCAGGCTTCCCAGGCTCCTCTGGTTACCAATAACCAGAGGAGCCTGGGAAGTTAATTAATGCAATTAATTAATGCCTTAATTGATTGTCACTCAAAATCTAAAAAAGAATGAACACACACAGAATAAATATCATTCATGTAGAATTATTAACTATAAAGATTATCAATAATAAATTGCTGGTGTTTGTTCTAGAACATATCCTCATTCAGTTGTGTATCTTCCGTCTTACAGGGCCTTCCCAGTGATGACCTGTCCATTCAAAATGGCATCATTGTGACCAAAGGTGCTCGCTTCCCTCTTCTTGTTGACCCCCAGACTCAGGGTAAAATCTGGATCAAGAACAAGGAAGCCAGGAACGAGCTGCAGGTTTGAGATTTTTTTTCTAGTGTTTATTTGAAGCATGTGAACTGTAAGAATTGATAATGATGATGATGATGATGATGATGATAATGACTGTATGTACACGGTACTGTATGTACTGTATGTGTAAATAGATGGATGGCAGGTCTCTGGTAAGAATTTTTATCCCACTGAATCTGATGAAATCTTTTATTTCTAAACAGGAAACCCTCTGGTATACTATTTAAAGTATATAGATTCACTGATTCATTTCGTTGCATTCTGTGCTAAAGAGGGATTGCGAAATTGGGGGGGGGGGGGGTTACTATGAAAGTCAGTGGTTCAATTTGAAGGAAAGATGTGACATTGATTGTGATCAAGAAAAAAATAAAGAAATAGAAAAGAAAAACAGTGCAGTGTATATAAAATAAATATATATTTGTTTTAAACCACAGAGTTTTGGCTAAGCTAAGCTACTGTAAATGATAAAAGAGCAATTGTGAAATTCCATATGTTTTCATAAAAATGTATGAAGATGAGAGGAATAAAGAGACCGAAAGCAGATAAGCCTGATTGTAGATAGATAGATGCAGTTAATGTAACAGTTTCCCCGCCTGTCATTTTATATCTTTATCCATTTTCTGACATTGTTTGAAATAATAGATGTTCAGCCTCTACAGACTTTTGAATTTACTGCAGAGTTCTCATGCATAAAAATATCAGCCAAGGTCACTGGCCTTGTTGCGTAACAATCTCTGAGTCAGGTGAATGCGTTCGGCGCTCTTATTATATGTCTTGAATATACACACACACACACACACACACACACACACACGCACGCACGCACGCACACACACACACACACACACACACACACACATACACACACACACACACACACACACACACACACATACATCCACATTGTCAATCATTAATGTCTCTATTGTTCTTCCAGATCACTTCATTGAATCATAAGTACTTCAAAAACCACTTGGAGGACAGTTTGTCTCTTGGGCGCCCCCTTTTGATTGAGGACGTAGGAGAGGAGTTGGACCCCGCTCTCGACAACATCCTTGAAAAGAACTTCATCAAAACTGGGTCCACTTACAAGGTAACAGTGCTGAAATGACCCTCTGGAGACCTTATGTCCCAAGTTTTTTTCTTTTTTTGTTAGAAGAGTGTGAAATTTACTTGTGGTGTTTTTGGCTCTGGTTGAGATGTTGGGACAGATCCCACCTGCCACACCAATTGTCACATATGTGCTGCCACAGATTGATTAGCTCAGACTGGGGGGTCTCTAAAACATAGCAACATTGTTATGCATGTTAAAGGTGGCAAAGTTCTTTGACTTTGGATTTGTTTGGAGGGGGATGAGTGAGTTGTTTGTGAACTGCTCGTGAATTGAGAACAATTCAGTATCCACATTATTAGGGCATTTAATAAGCACTTGAAGTAATTTCAAATGAAATTCAGTAGACAAATGAGTCTACATTTAATAACTGGACTCACTCAAACAGATTTTCAATGGCAATTCTAATAAATTACTTCATAATGAGTGTCTGATTAAACAAAATTATATTTACCTCATATAGAGTATCTCACAGGGCTTCAGGTCCAATTCAATCATGTGATATTGTGCTTCCATTCTCTCAGCTAGTATTTTATTTTCCTCTTTTCATTGATGACATTGGGTAGTCAAAATAACTTCTTTAAACACCATCCTAATTTCCTATATTGCACAACTGGAGATTATTACTTTTTTAAATTGAAGTTGTGGTTTGCAGGGTCCTTATTTTGTTAGCAATTTACACTGTATGATTAAAATTATGTCCTTAGTGAAAGCTTTATAAGTGATCTGTCGTTACTACAGGAAATACTGAATTGTGCGTTTCAAGAAGCAATAAACAAATTTGAAATCTCAAAGGGATATTTTTATCACACAAATTGCTTTTTTGGCTCTACTTTTAGACAAGTGAAGTCACCTGAAAGGCATATTAGTTGTGAATTGTTCTTGTCCAGGTAATGTTGTTTTTTTGTCACTGCACAGTACATCATGAGAAATGAATTAGTCATCGTGATCACTTTTTCTTTCTGTGAGTCACACATCAAACCTAATCAGACACAGTTAGAGGTTGCGAGAAAATGACTGAGTAAAAGTCTGCTTTTAGGCATTTCTCTCACTCATAATTCCCTCTCAACTCCTGACTGACACTGATTTTTCAGCAACTGACACTGCAGCTGCCACCCTCTGTCTGACTGTCTCACACTCCACAAAGCAATCACACAGGCACACACACTGGAGCCGCCATACTAAGCATGCACACACATTCATGCCTAAAATCACTGGAATAACACGTCTCATGCAGACTCCTCACTTATCCAGAAATCTCTCAACTACCTAATGATAGGCTTGATTAGAAGGTTCTATGCTCTCCTTCCCTCGCTCTCCTGAAAGCTTAAAATTCTATTAATATCCTGATGTGAGGAGGAACAAAGGTGTCTGCACCAGCAGCTCCAGGGACAAGCGTACAGACGGATAATTAGAAGTTATACTGCCATGAGTAATTAAGACGTATTAATTTTCATTAAGTGTGTGATAATGTCATCTTCTTAAAGTAGTTTAGAGCGCTCAATAATCAGTACAATAAGTTTTCTTCAGTGCATTTGCTTTTGATACATATACATATTTATGGGCATTTTATTATGCTGACTTTAGTACTTTTCATTATGTTGACAATATTATGCACACACGGTTGAATGCTCTGGATGTCTTTCCCTCTCTCCATTTTGTGTTTTTCAGGTGAAACTGGGTGATAAGGAGGTGGATGTAATGAAAGGCTTCAGGCTGTATGTGACCACCAAGCTACCTAACCCAGCTTACACCCCTGAGATCAGTGCACGTACCTCCATTATCGATTTCACTGTCACCATGAGAGGGCTGGAGGACCAATTGCTAGGCAGAGTCATCCTGACAGAAAAACAGGTATAGTTAAAAACAAAATGATCATTATAACTGTAATAAACATCTTTCGGTTGCAGATTTGCATTAGTTTATGCTGGGATATTAAATTTCAGTATATTGTAACAGACTAGATATATTTTTTTGCTCAGTGCAAATTTCTTAGATCCTTATAGTCTCCTTGAAAAGCCCTTGAAATCCATTTGAATAAATGTTTGCAATGCCTGCCCTGTACCTTATCTGCACCTCCTTTTTTTCTGGTAGTGTCCTCTGACACTAGCAGTGTAGAGAATGTACTACATAACCGATGATTGCATGCATACTAGATATTCATGAAAAGAGACTTTTGGGCAATTGATGTCCATTATAAGGGTGTCCAATGCCCATTGATTGCAGCCAGGAATAGACTAGTGCTGCTGTATCGATACACCATTTGCTTCTAGTATTGGCTGATGACGTCATTGACTTATTTTCTGCAAACACAATATAGATTTAATCATAATGAAAGTCAGTGGTGAAAACTACATTGTCACAGTTCATGCAGCACCGAGAAATCCATCCTCACAGATCAGTTTTGTGTGATAACTTTGTTTCAGTTTGTACTCAACCTGTACTCAAATCAAGGCATTTACAGAGATATGAATGACTTGACTAGAGAGCTTCCTGGGATAACAGGACAGTTTTGATCGTGCAAATCACTTTGTGACCCCGCATACACACTATGTGTTTCTGGTACCTCACTTTTATACCAGACAGCTTCAGTTATACATGGTATATTTATCTAGTCTCTTTTTTGACAATATTATTACAGTGTTAATGAAAATTTTTATCCTTGAGCGTATTTATCTGTGTGTCGGTCCACCTGACTATTAGGTAAGCTAAGATAAATCTTGAAGGTAATTTACAATTACCTTTTTCACTCTAAGGTGAAAATGTCAAACGTCAAGTGTCTCATAATCTAAAAGTTATTACCTTTCTTGTTACCAATTTGTGATCATTCAACACACTCTGACTCTTTGAACAGAAGGACATCTTAGCCTTCATTCTACCTGACGTTACAGTTTTATTATGTATTATGCGTGCGTGTGTGCGTGCGTGTGTGTGTGTGTGTGTTTGTGTGTGTATTTGTAGGAACTTGAGAAGGAGAGGACAGACCTGTTGGAAGATGTGACATCAAATAATAGAAAGATGAAAGAACTAGAAGACAACCTCCTCTTTCGACTGACCAGCACACAGGCAAGAAATAATACCTAAAGTAATGAGATAATCCTGTCAGTAGTCTTTTTACATATGAAGAAAGTTTGATTTCAGATGCTTCTTCACTTTATGAAGGAACTAGGAAAAATAAGATGTTCTGAAATTCATCAAATATCTGGCCATAATTAAGTCATGTAATGGACAGAAAATAGGAAAATGTATCTGTTGCAGCAAACTCGCTACTTCCAGATAAATTCTAAGGATAATGCTTATATTTTAATTCATTCATCTCCATGCACTCATTGAGGTAATTGGGTTGTTTGTAGGGCTCACTGGTGGATGATGAAAGTCTGATTCTTGTCCTTGGGAACACCAAACGCACTGCTGAAGAGGTCACCCAGAAGCTGCAGATTGCTGCTGAGACTGAGATCCAGATCAACACAGCCAGAGAGGAGTACCGACCTGGTAAGTCATGACAACTGGCTCAGGCAGTTTGCAATTTAATTAACCTTGATCACGCAAAATTGGTTCATCTTTGGTATATAATTTACATCAGTGATCAAACATTTTGATCAGCTTTACCACTAATGTATTTAATATCGCCACAATAAGGCAGAAAAAGCAGACAAGACGATTACGATCGTCTCGTCTTCAAGATCATTGATAGTTGGATGTATAGGCAGAAGTGGGTATAGGACTTTCTGTAATATTTCTGAAACATTATTTTTGTCTTTATTTTCAGTGGCCACCAGAGGCAGCATCCTGTACTTCCTGATTACAGAAATGAGTATGGTTAATGTCATGTATCAAACCTCTCTGAGACAGTTCCTCGGACTTTTCGACTTGTCTTTAGCAAGGTAAGAACACGTATGTATTGATTCTGTGGGCTTAACCCATACATTATTTCTTTACAGCGACAATTGTTTTTTTTTTTATGAGTTGAAACACAAATGCTTGTGGAAACAGTGTGAAAGTCTTTGTCTTGTTAAGCTGATTGGGTACTTTAAAAAATACCAAAACACAGATTTTCAAAAAGGTCCAAATTGTATTGCAGGAATTTAAGACATATCATACCTTATAATTTAAGTTTCCAAAAGACAGATAATTTCATCCAAGGTGAACCAAGTAATCACTGCTTTGTTTTTGTTTCAGTTACTCAACATTTCCACATAGGGATAACAGCACCAAAGAAATACTGACATGTGGTGTCAGAAGTTTTAGATTTGTTCATAAAGAAAGGAATGAATGATGATGGTTATACTGCACCTAATTACCAAGATTCTAAGACATAAATTTCATTGTCTGTCCTCCCCTTCAATTGCAACTTGGCATCAAAAAGAAGCATTGTATAATTTGCATGCAGTTAATACTTTCTCTTCTAACATGTGAGGTGGGGGAATAACTTTATTCCCATGAGAAACCGATGATTTTCTAATGATTTCTGGAAAGTTTCCTGTCATTATAACTAATGCTTAAGCATTTCCCCTGTCTGCATCACAGTTTATACACATTTGTTACATGTATGTGACTGCGATGGAGAGCAACCAAATCATTGTTACTGCAGATTAAGCTTTCCTTTGACTACAAAGCTCTCTTTTTTTACGACTTTATGTTCTTTGCTGTTACTCCCATGTGTTTGAGGTGCCTTTAATCTAGTGAACTGTTTCCTTAAGAGTAATTTCTCATCAGCCCTTTCAGATAATTATGTCAGTATTCCCAATATCCCAAATAGCTAAAAGTAGCTTTAAATTTGCTCCTAGGCTCAAAGTCTACTTATGCCAAATACAGAACACAAAAACAGAATGTTCTGTGCTCATTAGGTTCATCATGCTGTTTGGCTTTAGTCTTGTCTTTTGGTAAAAAAAATGAATTTTTATTTTATTTAAGGAGTGCTCAGTGACAAATTATCTGCAAGTTTGAAATTAATTACGGTACCTAAAATGAAAATCTCTTTTAATAGGTCCTCCAAAAGCCCCATCACCAGCAAACGCATCACTAACATCATAGAGTTCATGACCTTTGAGGTGTATAAGTATGCAGCGCGGGGTCTGTATGAGGAGCACAAGTTCCTATTCACCTTGTTGCTCACTTTGAAGATTGACATGCAGAGCAACAGAGTCAAACATGAGGAATTTCTTACACTTATTAAAGGTAAGAGGAAAACGTTATAAGAGTTCTTGTGTCTTACTTCCTCTTGAACCTAAGAGCTATTTCTTTTTTTAACTTTGGTATCTTGAGACATTAGTATGTATCAGTATGAAACTTCAATCTTGAAGTCACTGAAGCCTGTGACTATGTGCTTCACTGACATCTTCAAACTCCATAAAGCTCTTCAATGTACAACTAACCGTGACTTTATCCTAACCTTCCTCAAATTCTAAATCCCCTCAAGGGCAGTGGCCTGAAGTGGTGAGTTTGAAATATCTAAAATGTTTCTAAATTTTGGAAACTTTTTAGACACTGACACAGAATCAAGCAGTGTATCTGTCAAATATAATTCTTAATGTTTGCATAACAGTTGAGCTGCTGGAAACATTTATAAAAGCAAACGTTTCCAGGAATACACATGTAGCCATACAAATTGGCATGCCAATTGTCCATCATATTCAAAACTCAACATAGAGCTTCAGAAGCTACAAGTTTCATGCCATTGCGGCTCATCTCAAATGAAACTCCTTATACCTGGGGTTGGATCTTACATATTATGTGTGCTGTTTATTCACAGATTATTTACTTGGTGACCAATTAAAGCTTAATTTTAAGTCCATTGGTCCTGTAGTGGGTCGCTGAGTCAAGGTATGGGGTGCCCCCTTTCTGCACAGATGAAAGCCATCTATGGATGCTATTGGGGCCAAAACAGACTGTGTGCTACATCCATGCAGCTTTACCATCTGTCAGCTCCAATCCACTGAACCTGGAATCACACAAAGGGTTTCATGTATATTTCTGAGGATTGTGATTTTATATGTATTTATAGATTTTGTCATTTAGTATTTTTGTATTTTATGTAATTATTTTGGCAAATTTTTTTTTTTTCACTTTTTGTTTGTGCGCTTGTGTTTATGTTTTCCAGGAGGTGCATCTCTGGATCTTAAGGCCTGCCCTCAGAAACCTGCCAAATGGATTCTTGAGATGACCTGGCTCAACCTCGTAGAGCTCAGCAAACTGTGGCAGTTCTCTGATATATTGGATCAGGTAACACACTTGTGCAACTTGAGCAATTTATTTTGGCCCTGACAGAAGTGTATTACCATTATTTTAAATTTTACTAAACTTCTAGGTAACATTACCAATATTTCATCTGTCAAACACACAGACACGCACCATCACAGCCTGAGGAACAGTTTATCGTGATTATAAAATATTTTGCAGAGGTCTCCTTTGCTCAGTTAAGCATGTCATTGTCAGCTTTATCATTTATCGCTTTTACACATACATGCATATCCATCATAGCTGACAGTCCCTCACTCAAAAATACATACACCCTTTGGAGAGAACCCTTTGGACACCCTTTGGACAGCTTTGTGACTTTCATGGAGTAGGTCCACTGGTCTTTGGAATGAACCTTGTTTGGACAAAATTCTAAACCTATACTTTTGCGACAGCATGGGAATGCACGCAAATGGACATGTGTGCGCTTTCTTGTATTACTTCATATACACAAATTATTCTGATTTAAAGGGAACAATGTAATTGAAATACTGTCGAGGTAGAACTAAAGAAGGAAAGGATTATGATTTCAGTTCACCCAGAGCAGAGGGACAAAACCACCTCAGCCCTTATCTGACTGTCATCATGTTACATGCAAAAATGTTTAGTTCCTGTTTCTCACACTCATCTTCAGTTTCCAAATGTGTGTGCGGAATGTAAACATGCAGCCTCTCCTTTATCAACAAGTATTGCTAATCTGTACACCTTTATATGTTAATTGGCACTGCTAAGTGGCTGATAGATAAAGTCTAGCAACTCATAGTTGTAAACATTCTCAACTGTGAATTTACAGCACGTTAATGATTTAGATCACAAAATAAAACATTAAAGAAGCCAATTGAAATCTAAAATATTTACAACCTCACAAAATGAAAGCCTGAATTACATGTACACATGGAAGAAACTGCGTTTTTCAGTCTTGTCAATCGCAAAAAAGCACATGAAGCTGAGATCATCAATACATTTCAAATAACCTTAAAACATAAAGTTAAGGGTATTTACAATTACTAACAAGCTTCAGATTAATAGCAGTTACACATATACCAGGTAGAGCACATACACGGTAAACATACATAAACATACAGTATATGGTCTTCAGTCAGTTTCTTGTGTGCATGTAAACACAGTGATTAAGACACAGCATGATCACATTATCTTTGCATATGTTGTGCTACCATGTTGTGCTACCATGCTTTCATGTCACTATCTCTAAACATATTGCGTTTATGCTGATTCAGTACAAGCTACTTTTTATGTGGTCAAAGTAGACTGTGAGTTATGTGAATAACACATACATAATAATCAGTTTGCAAATATTGTGTCAATTAAGAAATGTCTGGATAATGGTCCTAAAGTGCATACAATTATAATTCCTGGTGATGTGCAAAGAGCTGTTTTTACTTTTCTTTCAGATAAGTCGAAATGAGAAACAGTGGAAGTCATGGTTTGACAAGGAGGCTCCAGAAGAGGAGGTGATCCCAAACGCCTACGACAAGACTCTTGACTGTTTCAGGCGCCTGCTCCTCATACGCTGCTGGTGTCCTGACAGAACCATTGCCCAGGTATCTGTGTCATGTTGATGTCTGGATGCAAACTTGTTGGCTTGGACTTTTAATTTTCAAATCATCATCTTCACTGTACATTTGTTTCCAGTTTCAAAACTAGACAGTAGTCAGAGGATGTGTGCTTCAAACAAGGCTGCTCGTTTTTCTGTCATCGAGCTCACCTTCACAGGAGCCCAATTCCCCCTCATAGTTCTTCTGTACTCACCTCTCTGATGAATACCTTAAGCAGAACCTCAAACCAATCATGTAGTCAACTTTCAAATCCAATACTGAACTGCTAATGAAAGAAATACCAGTACAGTGTAGTAATCAAAGGTAGTGTTTTCTATTGTTAGGTTTAGACAAAAGATGATAATGCATTTCAAACATTAATTTTTACTTGAGACTTGATTCATGAAAAATATATTTTTTTTTGAACAATTTGCTTTTTCTTTTATTTGATAGAGACATCTGAAGAGTTGACATGAAATGTGTGAGGAAGGTAGGCAGCAAATGGTTGTGACCTGTGTCAACCACTAGAACCCTGTACCATCAACAGAGTGATACTCTCACCACTCTACTATCTAGAGAAAAAAACACTCTTAAACTGAACTATTAGATTGGCTATGTTTTTCACTGAAGGGGAAAATTTTAATACAATCAGTCTAATCTCTCCTCTCTCTGAAGATCATTGAGCAGGAATATCTCTGATTGTTAATGGACAGTCACATCATGGGCAGGTAGTTTTGTTGGTTCCTGCAGAAGAGTGGTTTGAGTGAGGTTTTTTTTGTTGTTGTTACACTGTGATTCATTCAATGTTTTTTTCTGTCCTCAAACTGCTCACTGAAAGAGTAAAAAAAAAACCTCCCGGCTGTTCAGACAGAATATTTTTTCCAATTAAATACCACTTGCATTAATATGTCTACTTTCCCCAATTTATTTATTTTCTTCTCTAGGCCCGTAAATACATAATGGATGCAATGGGTGACAAGTACACAGAAGGAGTGATGCTGGACTTGGAGAAGATGTGGGAAGAATCAGACCCACGAACACCTCTCATCTGCTTCCTGTCAATGGGCTCAGATCCAACTGATTCTATTATTGCACTGGGAAAGAGGCAAAAATTTGAGATCAGATATGTTTCAATGGGACAAGGACAGGAAGTCCATGCCCGCAAACTTCTGCAGCAGACCATGGCTAATGTGAGTCAGGAATATGAAGTTACTGTCCGTTGTCATAATGTGTGAATTAACACCAAACCACCTACTTCACCTTGCTTGTTAAAATAGACAAGTGCTTCCTCAGGAATAGAAGTGTTTTCAAGACTACATCATCACTTTGCAGTCTTTTATATTGATGATAACAATTTCTCTTCTGTGTCACCTAGGGTGGCTGGGCCTTACTTCAGAACTGCCATCTTGGTCTGGACTTTATGGATGAGCTCATGGACACAGTGATGGAGACAGATTTTGTACATGAAAGCTTCCGCCTTTGGATGACGACTGAGGTTCACAGACACTTCCCCATTACCCTTCTACAGATGTCAATCAAGTTCACCAATGAGCCACCACAGGGCCTCAAAGCAGGGCTTAAGAGGACATATGGAGGTTCGGCCACTTTGATTAAGTTTTAAAAGAACTAGTGAACTTCACATGTTTGAGTTAAGAGAATGTGGTATGTGCTTTTTAAGTATGGATGCCCACACATGCATGCTTATACATGTTCACACACATACACAGAAGCACATTCATTCATTCATTTCACGATGCATCAATGACCTCAGATGCATAATCCTTTTTAAATAAAAAGTAACCAATAACTGAAAGGATGAGTGCATTTCTGAGGGTAAAGGTGGCAGGTGGAAAGATGATAAACAATGATTGGCTGTTTTATTCAGTGAAAGCTGACGCAGAGTTTCTGTTTTTATTCAAGCTTTAAAGAACATGAAGAAGAAAAATTATTAAATATTCATAAGCCAGCTGTCTTTTCCTGACATACGGAATAAGTGCAGCTCCTTGAGAGACTTAGAACACATTCATCCCCATCACTTAAATCCTTACTGTCAAATTGCATTTTTTCATATCAGGGAGAAAATTCACACTTTTTTTTCTGCAGTGTATTCATATTACATTTTTATTTAACCTATTTCTCAGAGGAACTTTTCCTATGTTATCAAGAATTGTTTTTACTTTTCTCTTTGAAAGTGAATCATCTATATTTGGAAGAAACCAAACCTCACACTGACAGATCAGTCTAAGGTTTTTAAATCAAAATTTATATTTCATATGGGGTTTTAGCTCACTTCCCCAAACTGTTATCCAATTCAAACTCAAATTTCCAAAACATCACTAGACCTCAAGAAGAACCTTCTGTTAATTATGTCCTTGATCATTAAATATTGTACCTAACAAATACTGTACCTAATCATTGCTTACGTATTTCTGGTTAGATGCAATCTGCATTTCATTGCTTTGTACCTGTGACATATGCAATGACAATAAAGTTGAATCTAATCTAAACACATTTACTACACACATACACTCTGTATAATATTTTTTTGGATTTTTTAGTAAGAGGTATAAGGTTTGAACTGAGTAGCATTTGCCAAGTGTTCAAATACATTAAAATGCTGCTGCAACTCTTGAAACAAAGCTACAAATATTGACCTCAAAAGCTGATATGAGGATTTTTGTGAGCCTGTACTTGGCTTGTCTTTGTGTTCGTCACTAGGTATAAACCAGGATCATCTGGACGTCAGCAACATGGTTCAGTGGAAACCAATGCTGTATGGAGTGGCATTTCTCCACAGCACTGTACAAGAGAGGAGAAAATATGGACCTCTGGGATGGAACATTCCCTACGAGTTCAACCAGGCAGACTTTAACGCGACTGTCCAGTTTGTCCAGAATCACCTAGATGACATGGACATTAAAAAGGTAGAAGTGACAGTTTTAAGTACTTTACAAACTCCACATGTTCAATAAAATAAATAAACAAATGATACAAATAAATGGATTTACTGCATGATAGATTTTAGCTGATGGAAGAAGACTAGTTGTTACGTCTTAATCTCACACATTTTACTAGAAAAAGTATGTGTACTCTTTAAAAGTGTGTATACTAAATAAACAATAGAGTGTATTAAACAAATATTAACTTTAGTTTTGTGTATAATCCTATAAGATTCAGGTAATGTGTGTGTGTGTATCTTAAAAAAGATACGCTTCTGTACATGCAGAAAAGTGTGTTATGTATATAAAACATCTATTGAACTGAAAAAAATAGACCTGCCCTTATTGCACAGATTCTGATATATACAAAAAGAAAGGATTTTCTTTAACAACATGTCAAACAGAAGGCATTGTTTCTGTACTGTTTCTTATCTTCTTACAACAATGACACATTCATAAACTGCTTTTGCCAGTAGTCTGTTCACCAGCCATAAACATTTTCCTGATTTTTGTTGCTGTTGTGCTGTGTCTCTACCTTGTATGTCTTCAGGGTGTGTCATGGAACACGGTGCGATATATGATTGGAGAGATTCAATATGGTGGCCGCGTGACTGACGACTACGACAAGCGACTCCTGAACACTTTTGCCAAAGTGTGGTTCAGTGAAGACATGTTTGGACCGTCCTTCAACTTCTACAAGGGCTACAACATCCCAAAATGCTCCAATGTGGACCAGTATCTCACATATATCCAGGTGAATCTCATCTAGATGGCTGATCAGCATCATGTAATCCTAACACCCTAAAGGTTGAGCAGCCGGTGGCCACAGCAGATTGATTGATTGCATTCACAAGAATCAGGAAAGACCAGAGACGTTAACACGTCGAAACATTAAGATGGATAGAAATGAGAAATAAACTTAATTTTAATCAAGGGTCGTGACATGTCCCTCTCATGAAAGTTTCATAAAAGATGTCTGTGTAAGTTCTCAGTTTTTCAGGTCATGGTTATCCAAAGCTGTTTGAATCAATCCACTGGACTGATTTAAACAGTCCAAGGATATCTGGCGCGAGCAAGAATCGAACCGCCGGTGTCCAGTCTTAAGACAGCTGCTCTACCTCTGAGCCACTGCCGTCCATACTTTTTTTAGCCCATACTTTCTGGGTTTACTGTCTGATTAAGCAGTGGTCACTAAGAGGGACGAGCTGCAGAACAAACCTTACATTTATTAAATTATTACATCCCGCAAAGCGGTGACGTAATTACCAGTGTTTGTGTGTTCATCCGTTCATACGTCCACCAAATATATCTTCACAACTGTTGCAGATGGAAAGATGAAAGAAAAAAGGGGATGAAAATGAGATGATGACCTTGACCTTGAGAAAACTGGGTCAAGGTCAAATCTCAACTTTTGTCCATTTTTTTGCACATATCTCAGGAACCGGATTAGATAAAAAGACAAAACAAAAGGTGTTATATTCAGGGAGGCAAGGGGATGAGAATTAGATCACAACCTTCACCTTGAAAAACTAGGTCAAGTCAAATTTTCACTTTTGAACCTTTTTAGGTACACATCTTTGAAACCTGATAAGATATCACAAAATAAAAAGCAACATTTTCAGGAAGCCAGAGGCACAAAAATGTGACCTCCACCTTTGGAATACTAGGTCAATATCATACTCGATAGTACATTACAGAATTCAATTTTGCGACCATTATTAAAATTAGGTCAGGGTAAAATTTTTAATTCAGGGGTGTCGCGGGATGTTGCAGTCTCTGACTGCCTTGTTTGGGTTTTGGTTGACATTATATCAAAAATATATGGTTATAATGGAAGTGAATTGGGCCAAATTGGACACAAAGGTAAAGATTGTAGATAAATTAAATATCAACTAAATATACACGTTTAGTCACAAAGGCACCTTGAAGATTAAGCTGCAACAATCCTCTATCCCTCCCTCCATCTGTCCTGCATGCTTATTGCTTCCTGCCCTTTCAGCTCAATGATCCACTTGTAGCCTCCAGTGGAGGAGTTTAAGAAGCTTGCTCATCACTCTTTGTGGCCTCTACATTATACTATCTGCAGGGAGTGATTAAGGCCAGAGTTTAGACACCAAACCAAAGCTACAGCATTTTCTGCCACTCTGATAAAAAGCATTTTGGATGCAGGAATGTAATAGTCTCTGATAAGCAATTCTATTGAGGATTTCATGTATACTTCCACATGTATTTCACATGCATTTCTACATCTACTAATAATTCTGCATGTTTCATGTAATGCTGCTATGTTAGCAAAACGATGAACACTGACAACATGGAGTGTTGGATAGGGTTGAGCCAGGTACCCGTTTCAGACGAGTATCCGTTACGGATAACGTATTTTTGACATGTACGAGCATGCTAAGAGTAAAACTCGCCAATACTCGTGCTCTTTCATTCATTCATTGATTTTCCTAACCGCTCCAGCTGGCATAGCTGAAGGTAAATCCTCAGAACTGACTGTCTTCACACTCTGTGATTGGCCAGTCACACACAGCGCCCGCCCCTCCCTACAGACACATCAGATATCACTGCAGGGTGTCGCTGCCCCACTCTCACACAGTCTGTACACACACACAGACACTGACTGATCTCTCTGTTCGTGGCTTCACTGTAGCTAACTTTGCTTTCCTTAGGTTTTCTTCAGCTTGCCTCTATTTTGGTTTATTTAAGGTTACTTGGCGAATTTGTTTCTTGTTTTGTTTTGTTGCACATTCGTGGTGCATTTGAGACCTGAAACTTGCTCGTGTCGCATCGCTCACCACCTCTACTCCATCGTTTATTTTTTTTACCTGCTTGCTCTTAATAAATGTAATAATCAGTAAAGTCCTACTCTACTCTACTCTTACTTTTACACTTTCTCACTTCAGTTCAAGTTAATAATTTATGTACTGTATAGATATTTTAAATGTATGGCGAGCGCACACACACACACACACACACACACACACACACACACACACACACACACACACACACACACACTCACACGTGTTCTCTCTCTATTTCTCTCTTTCTCCCTCCTACACAGTCACTCAGTCACACACACCTGCAGAAACACACACAATCACACACACTTTAATAAACTGTGTTTAACTGGGAAAAAAATGGCAAGAACATTAGGTTGTAAAAATACATTAAAAAATATTGAAATAAAAATAGCTTGATCATAAGAATTTTAAAAAAATTAAAAAGAAAAAAAAATTAGAAAGTTGTGTTGGGTATGACAATTCTTGTTCATGCATACTTTGTAGTTCATAATTTCCTTTTGCATGCATTGTATTCATTAATGCACTTCATGTTCTGAGTTCATAAAAAATTGTTCTGCAAATAGTTCCTTTACTATTGTGATTAAAAGCATTGAATATCAATTCTGACGCTGTTCGTTAAATATTCATTCGTACACTTAAGAGTATTCATGTTCTGAGTCCATAACAAACATGTTCTGTAAATAGTTCTCCTACTTTTGTGATCAAAAACATTGATTTGACTCTCAATTTTGAGGCTGTTCTGTAAATAGTTTTGAAATAAACAGTAAATATAGCAACTTCTGATCAATCCATATAAATTTCAGATTTAAAATAATGCACAGATTTAAGCCCCACCCAATTCCCGTCAAACCACACCCACTTCTGGTTTAAGTCCCACCCATTCCAAGTACAGATGCGGATACAGATAATTTAGATGGTTGAACAGATACAGACACAGATAGTGGTGTACTTGCTTATCCCTAGTCTTGGAGTAAATAGACAGACACACACTACTATGTGTGATTTAGTTTTTCTTAATATGCAGGCCCACTTATTTTGCTGCATAGTCTATTTGATTTATCGTGCTTTTGACTGCTTAACTGGTGGGTTTGTGTGTGTTCGCTATGTATCCCTGTGTGTCATGTCTGGGGGCAGTTCCTGAGCTACTTTCATTAAAGCTTGTTACATTATGATGGATGCTTAGGCCTGCCAGGCTCAGCAAGCTTATTTTTCAGCACCACCTCTCAAATAGAGAATGACAAACTTGAAACATTCAAACACGCACACATGCTCTGGGCACAAAAATGTGCACGAATAGTCACACATTATCTATGTACAAAGGCAGCTACACAACAAAACACATTGTGTTCCTGTATGTTCTTCTCTCTATAGATTCAATGCAAACCGACAGGAACACAGTTAAAACTCCCTAAGAGGAAATAAATGACCACAGCGGCACAGAGACTGTGCTCTCTCCAACGTCCTCTGGGACTTCTTTGTCACAGCTTTGTATTTTTGTCTTTGTAGTAGTCGGGCCCTCTGATGTTTGAAAAGACAGGTTGATGGGTGTTTTAAGAATAAACTAAGGATTTTGCAACCTTTTTGCTTACTTCCTTTGAAAGAAAAAATTTTGGTGACCAGTCTAAATTTATGTAATGCGCACTGATACCCCTGATGTCTTCAACTGGAAAATGTCTTTGAACCAATCGAAGCAACAGAGATTTAACCTTTCACCCTTTAATCAACAGATTTTCAACGCCTTGCCTTTGATTCAAATTTACTGAATAGGATAACTGTGGCCCTGTTTTAAATTATTTAAAATATATTTCTTCACAGTCAGTTTATTAGTGAAGCAGTTCATTCATTTAGTCATTCATCATAGCTTATCCAAAATCCGGGTCACAGGTCAGCTGAAGCCTATTCCAGCCAACTATGGCCAAGAGGTGAGGTACAATCTAGACAAGTCATGTTTGTTTGTTTTTTGCAGAGCCCCACCTACTCACGTTCACACTCATACCTACTGACAATTTTGGAGTGAGCACGTCACCTAAGTTTCATTGTTCTGTTTGGAGAATAGAGGAAGCCAGACAACCCAGAGAACCCACACACACACGGGGGAACATGCAAGACTCCACACAGAAACGCCCCAGGTGTAATTGAACCAAAGACCACTTGCCGTGAGGCAACGGCACTACCCACTCTACCACCGTGCTGCCCAGCAGTTGTTCAGTCATAGTAAATTGTGTTTTCCTTTTTCAGTTCATCTAAGCTGAGAAGAAATAACTGCTCATGACACCAGGGTCAACATTATTATTTTTGTATTCTGAGCAACTTGAAAATTGATGTCGACTGTAGAGCTTCTAACAGAGAGCGCAGGGACAAGCAGTCAAGTGAAGGATAAAAAAGTTGTTTTTTTGTATTTATTGCCTTTATCAACATTCACTATGGTGAGACGAGAGGAGACAAGGCAGTCTCCCATGGTACACCATTATCACACCGTTCGTCAATAGAAGGTGTGAAAGAAACAGTTGGCTGTATTCTCTGTACTTTGGCTCAAAACAGTGAGCAGTGAAAGACTTTTAAAACTGAGGAGAAAAGACACATTGATCATTACACATTGTTGGAAACAGTTACACCTGTGAGCATTAACCCTTTTCAGACAGCTTAACTCAAGGTGAGAAGCAGCTCGGATTTGACACCAGGGCTCTCCACTTGTGAGGTGGGGGACACTCTCTTGAGGGAGCAAAAAATAGTCATTGTTTTCTGAAAATATTTTCACTAATACCCTGGTTCTTGTTATTTTTCAGGGTCTGCCAGCTTATGACACTCCAGAGGTGTTTGGACTCCACCCGAATGCAGACATAACTTACCAGAGTAAGCTGGCAAAGGATGTACTGGACACCATCCTCAGTATTCAGCCTAAAGACAGTTCCTCAGGTGGAGGGGAAACCAGAGAAGCTGTGGTGTACAGGCTGGCCAATGACATTCTAGAGAAACTGCCTGTTGACTATGTACCCTTTGAGGTAAGCGCGCGCGCGTGTGTGTGTGTGTGTGTGTGTGTGTGTGTGTGTGTGTGTGTGTGTGTGTGTGTGCATAGGTGCTTACATCATGATTAGCCTGAGGGGTGTATTTGTGTATGTCTGCTTGAAAAGGTGATAGACTGAAAGAAAAGCGGACTGGGAATAGAGGAGGTGTGAATACAGCTTGATTTTGTAAGCTTTTTTCTATTTTTGCTTTTCTCTCCTTTTTGGGACAGAGAAGAAAGTGAGGTGAGGGTGTGACTTTTCTGAGGATATGTCTGTTACTTCTTGTTTTTGTCACACCATGTGCTTATCACTTCCTTCTCTCCCTGCTGTCTGTCAATGCAATTCTTGGAAGTTTGATAAACTATAGTATACCGAATCTATAGTACACTATACCGATACTCTACCTTGTCCGTAGGTATTAGTGTGTGCATACATGGTTGTTTGTGGCCTGAATTGAGCTGGCCCCAAGGTGGACAAGGTGATTGCGATAATCTTGTTTACAAGAAGAAGGTTGAAGGATGTTCTATCTGTGTGGGCTCATGTGACAGGCCCTTTAGTATTTAATCCTTAGTGTTAGCAGCTGCTAACACTAAGGTATTTCTAATGAATTAGAGTTGCAAATGAACATATGCATAGTGTAAGTTCGATTCATAGCAATCCTTATTAAAGATACAGAATGTACAGTTAATATGTCTACAGTCAATATATTGATTCTTGATATACAGTATATAGGTACATTTAAAGTAATTATAACTGGTGAGCTTAAATTGATAATGTTAAAAAATTACATATTTTTTCATTTGCTAAAAGGTCATTCAGGTGCTGCAACAAACTGGTGATTTATCCAGTGAGGACCCAGCCTCTGCCCGTAATCAGCTGGCATAAATGATCATGAATCATTATGCTTACAGATTATGCTTCCATGAATTATAAATATTCTTATTTGACTGGATGATATGTAACCAGGTGAGAGAACGTCTACAGAAGATGGGTCCTTTCCAGCCCATGAACATCTTCCTGCGTCAAGAGGTTGATCGCATGCAGAGAGTCATAGTTCTGGTCCGAAACACCTTGACAGATCTGAAGCTGGCCATCGATGGAACCATAATCATGAGCGAGAATCTGCGTGATGCCCTTGATTGCATGTATGATGCACGCATTCCTGCTCGCTGGAAGAAGGTATGTAGAATTACCTTGAATTGAACCAAACTTATTTCTAGATTTTGCATGTGGAAGTTCTGAAGAATCTCAAATTTCATGGATTTAAAATCATCATCAGGCAATTAAATGTGCTTCATTTCCTGTTTAGCTTCTGCTCTGCTATTACATTGAAGTTAATTCTGTTGTATGTTATATTATCAGCTTCATAATTTTTCTATTTCTTTTTTTATACTTCATGAAAGAAAAAAAAGAGCATTCCTTAAAAGTAATTCCATTACCTTCAGCGAAGAATAGCAAGCCAATTAAAAGACCCTTGAAATGAAAATTACTATCTGAAAGATGCTTATAGATGTGCACGTATCATTTCTTTGGCATTATGTCTTGTCCATGAATAAATCAGTGGTTTATTTATTTCTCTGGGCGCATCATAGTCCATCTTGTCAGCTAGAAAGGGAACTTGTTTTAATTAGTGTTGTCCTTTTTATCCCCACTGACGCTCCTTCACTCCATTTATATATTTAAACATTTTAACCACAGCACTCAGATCCTTTTGAATACAACTTTTATTCTAACTAACTTAGTTCACAAATGAGATGAGCAATAGATAATGAGAATGTAGTTTGTACATTTATTATGGGATTATTTTTGTGGCTTTCAAGCTGTTCTCTCACAAGCATATCAGTGCAATCATTTTGACTAGAATCCTGGCTTGGGTTCAGAGTTTTCTACCCACAGCACAATGTTCTTTTACATTTCTTCATTTCTTTCTATTTGCCTCCAGTGCTCCTGTGTTTTTGCTGCTTGCTAAGCTGTTTATCCTCTTGTTTCGAATTCCATCTCTTCTCTTGCCGAGCAGTGATTCACAAAACTTTTTTCATTTCTCCCTGTGGCCCTCTCCTCTGATCCAGGTGGATGACAGTTATTGTGTTTGGTTGTGATATTTTGTTCGAGTTGTCTTTTCCTGTCTTTTCAGGCATCGTGGGCCTCCAGCACCCTGGGGTTCTGGTTCACAGAGCTGCTTGAGCGGAACCGGCAGTTCCAGTCGTGGATCTTTGAAGGGAGGCCGAACTACTTCTGGATGACAGGCTTCTTTAATCCTCAGGGCTTCCTGACAGCTATGAGACAGGTACACACGGCAATGTTGTACCTTCCTACTTACAACCAGAGCGAGGACCAGATGGCAGGCGGCAGGAAGAGCAGACAGACGGCCACAATCAAACACACACACACACACACACGCACGCACACCCACACACACACACACACACACACACAGGGTTGAGATATATCTATCTATCTATCTATACACTCCTTGTTTAATAGTCAGTGTACTGTGGAAACATGGAACCACCAGAGAACAGGCTTTGTGGTGACAAAAGAGAAAGATAGTAAATAACTACTGTATTTCCCTAAATCTCCATTTTCCATGACAATTAGTTGGTGATCCAAATATGTTTATAAAAGGAAAAATGAAAATGAGCCGATCCAGAGTTCACATGTTTTCACATCCAACAAATGAATGTACAATTTGTATAGCAGATGTACAAACCTGACATCATTGCTAAAGGTTGTCAGGTTTTTACATCTGACTGTTGTCTAGTTCAGCTCTTTCCTTGCCTGTTGCATGCTGAGAGACAGAACATATTGTTGATTCAGACATTAAGTGCTTTGCTGAGATCTGTTGGGCCACTGAGTCGGGTCCTATATATAGCCATCATTTTCTCCTGCCAAGTGGACACAGTGCTCTGCTTTCTCAGGAGAAGTACTGCTTTAATTGTATTTGCCCTTATCACTTCCTTTTAGTTTTTCCCAGATAATGGTTTTCTTTGGGTGTTCCTCTAAAAACAAGGATGAAATGATTGAAACAATAGTCACATTTCATTAATTTATTGCACTCACTGGTAGTATGTTTTGCTCATTTTGAGTCATAATCCATTTATTTCCTTTCTGTTGGCTAAGCAAACTATGCGATTGATGGTGTACTTGTCTGTCCTTCAGTGATTATTACTACCATTACAGTGTTGTTATCAATTTTTTTTTTCTTTTTGCAAAGAAACAGTTGGAAAACTGATTTGTCTGCATTTGGTTCTGTCTCTGTACTTGTAGGAAATCACACGGGCCAACAAGGGCTGGGCTTTGGACCGAATGATACTTTGCAATGAGGTGACCAAGTGGATGAAAGATGACATCACCCAGCCCCCGGTAGAGGGGGTGTACATATACGGCCTCTACCTTGAGGGAGCCGGTTGGGACCGCCGCAACTGCAAACTCATTGACTCCAAGCCCAAAGTTCTCTTCGAGGTGATGCCTGTGATTAGAATGTACGCCGAGAACAATGGTGAGATTTTCTTATTTGAGATTTTTTTTCTAATTTGTGATGTAAAAATCAACAAAATGGATTTTGATGATGTGTCACAAGTGAAATCTCTTGTCTGACAATGAAACTGCTGTACTCTGTCTTTTCTAATCAGGTTCAATCTTCCTCGTCTTTGTCAGCCTCAGTCTCAATTTTTCTCTCCTCAACATCCCACAGAGACTCTTAGAATGAATGGATGTAACATTTAAATGTCAAGCAGTCCAAGTAGCGCTATTTTGTCTGGGAATATATGATGAGCAGTATTTGGCTCTGTGTTTGTTCTGGGTAATATCAGACTACATTCAGTCGGGCAGCAGCGACACAGGCCTCGGTGGATGCTTTTGAGTGGGGCTGCCTGGAAAATAAACTAATGATCCAATGAGACGTGTAATGTGCTCTGGTTACACAAAGTCCCCTCTCAGTAACAAGACGGCTGCCTGCTGGAGAGAGATTGTTGTGGATGAATGAAAGTGCGGACCATGTATGAGTATGCGAGACATACTTGACTTATGTGTGTCGTATATGTGAGAGTCAACTTAATTGGGACTTCTTTTGATGACCCTCGTCCGTGTGTTATGTCTCTGAAGACAGAGTCACAAAGGTTTTTGTGTGTTATTGAAAAGGATTCTTGCTTTTTGCCCTACTGGATGCCTAGGAAACATCCGAAGAAGCACTCCAGCCCATTGTCACTTCCTAACTAATGACGAAGATGTTGAATAACTGTCCTGCTAAGTTATTTGGCCTTTTTATACAGACTATGGGTGACAACATTGATTTGTTTCATTGGCTGCTTGTAATTTGTAGGGATAATGAGACTCATGGGTCAATTTTTATCGCAATTATTTGTTTGTTAGTTTTCAAAAGCAGCATTTTTTTATTTTTCTGTGCTGCAGGTGTGAAGGATTCCCGTCTCTACTCTTGCCCAATCTACAAGAAACCCGTCAGGACTGACATGAATTTCATTGGATCTGTAGAGCTGAAGACTTCACTTCCTCCAGAACACTGGATCTTACGGGGCGTGGCCCTTCTCTGTGACGTTAAATGATAGCTTGAGGGTGGAAAGCATTGAACTACATGGTTGGAGGTCAACTGTTGTCCTCCAGTCACTGGCTACATAATGTATCCATGAATCATTTAGATGGAAGAAGAATAACAGCAGTATTTACTCCTACAACTGTAGCAATAAATATCCCTACAGTTGTATTTAATTGTCTTTTGAAAACCAAGATTTAACAAAAAAATTATTTTTCTTTTAAAATGAAAGAAGTGCAAAGCATACATGACTCAGAAGTCACCCAAGATGAGATGACATATCTTTCCAGCTGCACAACAGAATTTCAAAGCAAGGATGGTCCACGTCGTACATGTGGAAACTATGAACCATTCATTCATTCATTCATTCATTCATTCATTCATTCATTCATTCATTCATTCATTCATTTTCAACCACTCCATCTGGCGGGTCGCAGGGAGCTGGAGCTGGATGTCATCAAGTCACCTAAAGTTTACTGTAATTTTACAGCTTCACAAAGTTTCAGTTTTGATTGATAGAGACCATCATGTCGGTGTGTGGAAGATTTTTTTAAATCTCATTTATTCTTTCAAAGGTGAACAAAAGAGGATAAGGATTTGGTTTGACTACTCCAAACCAAAAGGGGGCACCACATTCTCAGTAACCACTTACTGCTGCTGACAGTGCTACTAGCTAATTAGCTCTAACTAGTTCAAACCTTTATTGGTTTGAATTCGAAAAGTGAACACTCCACACTCGTCTGATATCATGTATCCAGTACTGACTGCATACCAAAAATGTTTTTGAATCAATTTATACTGTATAACATAAGTAAACAGTCTGTTATTTTAGTCTTCTAATTTCACTTTGCAGGTACAAAACACTCAGAAACTGAAGTGCATAGAAATAGAAATTATATTTTTACAAAGAAAAGAAAAGATTTTTCTTACGAAACTGTTGTATGATACATCTCTAAAGCTACCCAATACCAGAATCAAAATTTGAAAACTATCTATTTCTTCTCAGCGAATTGGACAGTTAGTGCTTTGGATTAGGACCTTTGAGTCATGTAGTTTGAAGACAAGGAAAACAGCACAAAAGTGATTTGCAGTGGCTCCTGCCACTATAACAATACAACTATTCATGCAAGCAAAGAAGGAAAAAGAGCACGAGAGGTCAAAAACGAATTAGTGCCTGCCTCTGTTCCTGTCAAGTAATTGTGTCTTTTGAGTTACAAGGTGGTTTTATGAGATAGAATGAGCCAGAGCTAGCAGATTACTGTGCAAACTTCAGATGATATCTTCATTCATTCATCCATCTTCTGCCGATGTAAGAGTATGTGTTTTTGGTGCATTTCTTCATATTAAGTTGGTAGTTGTAGTAAATGGATAGTTCAACAATTACTTTTAGGTAATGTGCATATTACACCTTTAATATGAAACAAGTGCACATCACAGAACACTCCAGTCCTCCACAGAACCTTGCAATGGAATAATAGCATTCACTAGAACTGAAATACATAGAAATTTTAATGAGGTTTTTACAAAAAAACAATGGCATCAAAACAGTAAAACACTTTTTTAGTAATATTTTCTTTTATTATAAAACCATCAAACCATACATATTCAAAAGCTACCCTGTACATATCTGGGCTCAGGTTTTCCAAATCTTAATACTCACCCTAAAATAACTGCCTTAATTCTGTATGGCTCAGATCGAATCCTCTCAGCCTGTAGTTAGAAGGCATTGACAGACTAATGTCATAATGACTTGAAATAATTTTCCTGTCTTAGCAATAAGTGAAGATTAGATGATTGAGGTGATACTTTCTGGGACACTTGGCCCTCCACAAATAAATCTTTTTTTGCTATTTTCCTTATATGGACTGTCTACAAAATTACATCCAGGACTTTGTACGTCTAACAAGGTGGATGGAAATACAATATGTACACATAATATGTGGCTGTTTGTTAGCTGGCTGTGTATTGTTAAAAAAGGTCAAAGTTCTTCAACAATTGTCATCAACAATTGTTTATTGTGTTTTACCTGTGGTTTCTCTTTCATTTAATTTCTATGTATAACACTAAAATGTAGTTTATTACCATTGTTCACTCTGCAATTCTTGCATGTTGGGTGTCAAAATTGTTGTCTGTTTTCATTGTAAATCAATGGACATATAAAATGTACTGTGTCCTTTTTAAATGAATGACAAGTATTATCAGATGGATTTCGACCTGGCCACCAAATAAGTGTTAATGAAAAAGTGAATGCTGCAACCTTCCGTAAGAAATAACAAATAATAATTTTATTGTTATCAAAATGCTAATTTATACCATCTCTGACTGCACAAGTGCTACTCTGGCTTTCCTGGATCCGACACTCAAATTACAACATGTTTTAGGGTTATTGCCTACTTGCTGTACATGCTACACTTACATTTACATAAGTGACACAATAATATAGCTGTGGCATAGTTACCTTGCAATGCAATATTCAAATCAAATCTGATGCCTTCCTGCTTCACATGTCATTGTTGTAATGAGATGATCAAATCACAATCCTAAATGATTCTGGTGTAAATGAAGCATTTTCTGAACTGGTCTTATGGCATTACATTCCCTTGGGACAGTGAGCGGGTCATCTCTGTGTGCACAAAGTAGGTCTTGAGCTCTCCTTTGCCCTTGACGTTGATAATGCCTCGACAAGAGCACATGTAGCCCAGCGCCAGGAGGATGTGACTCGTCTCCTCTGTCACCTACAGGGAGAACCACATGCTTATGGTTTAGTACAGTATTACCATGTATGCTATCAAAACATTCAGCTTCTCAAGGAATATACTTCCAGGAGCTGTTAGTTAAATAAATACTGTTTTTCAACTCCACAACTGTAATATGAAATTTTAATAAACAAAAAAATTCTGTATTTATAGTGGACATGTCTAAACCCTAACCTTAAGATAAATTTCACACAAAATTTGCGAAGTTAGTTTCTGCCTCTGTAAGACATTAAGGCCTCATCAATTGTCAAAGCTTGAACATTTTAACTGAAAAGACACTGAAAAAATACGTCCAGTGTTGGTTTGAAGCAACTAGAAAACATTAATGAAACAAATAATATCTGCACAACCTTGAAATAATTGCACATTTGTAAATTATTAACAAGAACTAATGTCAATCTTGTAATGTGGATGAATGCAAAGAGCTCTGTCAAATGCGTAGACACTAAATCTTTGACAGCTGAATGAGTCGGTCCACTAATTCCATTCCGAACCTTTAGTTTCTGACCAAAACATTATAAAATATAAAGAAATGGCTCATCAACTGGACAAATCCCTTTATTACCTGTATTTTTCCTAGAACTCCAGTGCTGTCCATCCTGCTGGCTACATTCACTGTGTTCCCCCAGATGTCATACTGTGGCTTCTGCGCTCCAATGACTCCAGCTATTACTGGACCATGGTTAATACCTGACAGAGGATATCGAGCAATCTGTAAGATGTTAGATGTATCTATAACACTGTTGCTGAATTACTTTATAACTCAGATTCTCATTTCCCCATCTCAATGGGAAATTATATCTGCATGGCATGCTTGTAAATGTGAACTGCTTCTCAAACATTTTACTTGGTAAAGGTGAAACAAAAAAAAAACATTACAACACAAAAGTTGAATTAGGTTGCCAATTATTTATCAGTGCATGTTCAGAGGATGCATTTCTCATTCATCAGATGGCTGCTTTCAGATAAAGCTTTTCACAAGATTCAGGACAGGAAGTGAAGTGGATGCTCAGTGCAAGTGAACTGTTTCCTCCTGACATGTCTGCTAAAGAGCCTCTGGAGCCTTTTAGAACACCAAGCTGACACTGGGGCTCTCACTGCGCTCTGCTTTCTGAGTCAATATCCAGATTGCTGTAAATAGCAATCTACAGGAGTGTGCAGGTAGCAGCTCAAGCACTGCAGCGCTTTGTCTGGTCCATGCAGGTCAGGATTTCTCCCTCTCTCTCTTTGTGTTGAGGCTCATCTGCTAGCAGCAGGGTTGTAGTCTCTCTCTCCCTTTCTCACACACATACAAACACATGCTGCTGTGTTAATAGTGCCCCATGCTGTGATCTTCATTGACAGGCTGAAGGTATTGAACTCTGACCTTCATCCCATGCAGGGACCGGCTAGCTTCTCATCAATTCCCCCTCGATAGTCAGTCTTTTTTTTCTCTGTCTCTTACGTAATGTTGTTCTGCTGCTAACATGGATTTTATTTTCTTGTCATACAGCCATATATGAGTATCTGTACAGTATACTTGCAGTGTACTACAGATGGATTGTATAAAAAGACTACATGTTGTGCAAGATAGACAGAATATACAGTCAGCCCACATCCGAACCAATTCCTTTAAGTGAACTATGTTCAATATTAAAATTCCAGATATGTAATTTAGATTATACCTCTCAATAGACTGGAAATGAATAATGTTCTGCTCATATTTTATCTAATTTATTTGCTGCATGTCATATCTGAAAATGACAAAGTCTCTTCTCTTCTGCTGAGTTATAGTATTTGGAGCCCTTCATATTTTCTAATCTCATTATTTAACCAAAATGCAAAATTTTAAGATGAGTCAGATCTTTATAAGGGGTAAATCATGCATTAGTGAACTCTCATACTACTTTGCTTTAAATGTGGTTTTCACTTGTAACTCACCAACTCTGAGTTTGAAGTCATTGAACGAGTGTTTGTTGATGACATCCAGTTTCCCCACTAAGGCGAATGCAAACTCCACCATGGTGCCGATGTGCATGTACTGCCTGTCATGCTCCTGGGCAGCCTCGAGGAGGGCAACCAGTGACATAGGAACACAACTGTTTTACTGAAGTCACAAAAAGTTGTGAGGTCACTTCAAAAAATTGCTGAATATTTGGTGAACCTACCTGTGATGTGTACTCAAGGCCAGGGGATGCATTCAGCCCAGTAGCAGCCATATATGTGCTGCCAATGGTCTTGATCTTTTCCACGCCACTGAATTTAGGTTTGGACAGCAGCTGCACCCACATTCCATATGACAGGAAAAACATATGAGAATGAATTTGTGACTGAAGAAATGACAAACAAAAACCAATATGCATTGAATAGATCTTGCATTTCATGCAGACACTACAACATGAGCCATATAACTCCCAATATTGTGCTATTCTTTGTCCTTCTTGGTACATGTGTAAGATGCTGTGATGATAATTTACCTCATCAAAATCAGCAATGATTTCATTGAGGAGCCTTAAACACTCTAATCCTTCTTTGTTGACATCAGATTCAGTGTAGAACTCTTTAAAGTCTGGAATGGAGGCAAACATGACGCACACCAGGTCATAGGACTGGTGATACAAATCCTATGAGACGATAAACAGAGACCAAATATAGATGTTAATTCTGGATAGATTCAAAACCATCACCATAAAACTCATAAACCTCAGGATGAAATGAGGATGCACCGTGTTGTATCTAATATTGTTTCAGAGTTTTCCCTGAATATTTGAGCTTAAAAACATTTGCCAATATTCTACAAAAAAAAACATCAGTGAAAACACAGAAGCACATGAATAATAAGAATGCAAATCACCCGGACTACCGACTACCATCTATATAAAAGTGACTTCAAAATCCATTAGACCAGCAGCTTGTTCCTGGATCCTGTTCAAGTACAACAATAAAGTAATTTGCTGACTCTTCATGGAGAGATTTTTTTGCAAAAGTGAAAGTCCTGTTTAAAACTTGCATAACCTTGAGGACCGTGTCTTCCAATTTCCATAATGTGTAAAATTTTACATCTCACACTCACCGTGTGTGGGAAGCACTCGGGTGATAAAACGTGAGTTAGAGAGATGAATGAGGAAGTCTCCCAGGCAAGCAAGGAAGTTCATCTTTGATTTGTCTTTCCCAATGTTTTGTCATCAGGTGATTGATCACTCCAAGGCTAGTGCCAGATCATTTAAAAGGTTATGATTATGGCGTAAATGACGTTGGAATTTTAAAACAGCAACAGCCTAGCTTTGGAATCTATTCTCTGCTAACCCTGGCCAAATCCTGAAACACCTATGATTAAAATATCTTAGCAGTGCAAAACCATTCTGTTTCAGTGGATCAGATAAAAGTAATAGAAACTCAGAGTGGAAATAAAACTATTTATATATATTTCAGACCAAATATATTGTCTTGAATCTTAGTTTATCTTTGAAGCTTATATAATCTCTCATAGGAGCGGAAGAATATCGATCCCGGAACACAGCCACTGGATTGCAAGACCTAATTGAAACAATAACACATCCACCCTGCATCCACTTATCAAAACAGAACTGACATGAGCCCTCATAATCTTAATGCAAATGTAAATATAACCAACCTCGTTCTTCCAGTTGCGTGCCAGGAAATGTTCAGCAACATGTGCTGGCAGGACGTTCTCCAACAATACCCGGTTGAGGTTCTCCATTGTTTCAATCTCCTCACACTCCTTTTTGAACTTGTTCTTCCACAGAAAGTCTAACCTACAGTAATATTCATTCTGTTACAGGAGGACACAGAGGTGAAGAGTCTGAAGGTACAGCTGTACACATTTCTCAGTCACAGAGACAAAATAGAAATAGCTACAAGTGTTGAGTCCACCGAGGCTTAAAGACAGAAAAGACAAGGAGACACTGAAATGTGTGGCATGCACTAAACTTACATCTCCATGAAACTGACAGGTAAGGATCAGCCTTTTATCATAAGGCTGATCTTTATGATAAAACTGATTAGAAGATGATGAAGACAAATTTATAAGATGATCTAACAAAAGAAAAAGATTCTGCAGAGAAATATGGTATAACAACTATAATTGTTGCAGAGAAAAAGGAAAGAATGTGTGACTGATCAGATATTAATAAACGGTGTCTGTTATTACAGACTTTTGCACAGGGCTCATTTTCATTGACTTCTGTAATTTGTCTACAGCAAAAACATCTATTATCCACTCAAAGTAAATCTGATTAATATTCATGTCTGGGTTTGTGGCGCTATCAAAATTCAGTAGCACTAATCAGTAGGAAGCATGCAATTGCAACTTAAACATGTTTGTGAGAAATAATGCCTCAAAACTTCAAACTCCCACTGGGAATTTATACTGTGTGAACAGTCATGGGAAACAGTCCTTTTCATATCTATTTATATCACAATAAATAATGCATAGTAATGCACAGAGCACATATGTTAATGTGGTGAGATGCCAAATATGTCTCCATGCGATGTTGCCACGCTAGAAATATTGCATAGTTTGAAGGTTTAGCATCAGCTTGGCAGTGGCAGGGGAAGAATGCAGTGAAAGATGTTCACACCTGTACGTTTCCTCATCTGGTTGGTTTGGTTTTTCCCCCCATGAGGGGAAGAAGCCGCTCTGTTCCTTCAGCAGACGGATCAGCCCTGGGGAAAGGCTGCAGCCAATTTAAAGATAAGCTGATATAAAAGAAAAAAATCTTCCTCTGCCAATGTCCTCTCTCTCTACTGTGACCCCATCCTGCATTCAAATCTGCTGTTGACCAGACAGTGTGTCTGCACACCCACATGTGCACACAAAGTTACTGCATGCTCTGCATGACCTTCATGTTAAAAGTATGTTAGCATTCGCTATGTAAACTAATCCTCAGTAGTTTGACTCTTAGTTGGTTACTTATTACTGCAAATCAGTGCTGATAGTAGCTGCAGACATACTGTGGCTCCAGAGTAAAGATGTGCACTAGTCCTGCACGAGTCTTAAGTACAGCGAGTAGCCTGCAGTGGAACATAACCGCTAAATAGCAGGACTACAGGACTAAGCCTTTGGTTTCGGCTATAAATTTTCAGTTGAACAACTTTCAGCTTGCTGATGGACCAGAGGGGCTGAAGGCAGGTAACATCAGTCCAGTGGATGCCTCGTGTCGGCCTGGCACCGCAGCCGAAAGGCTTTACTGCCTGAACAGAGTTTATCACAGGGACTTGTTCAACTACTCAAAGCTCTAATATGGGTAATAAAAGTGTAACTATAGAGGGGAACACTGCCAGGAGTTGATGTTCACTTATATTAAACCTTTCAAGCAGCATGAGTGGTGCAGAAGAAAAATACTTGCTCATGCTGCTGCCCTGTGTGCAATACATCAGCTTTAAGCAAAGCCTGCAATCACATCAAGCACTATTATGTTCATGCTTTGTGGAACACTAGGGGTTAAAGAGACCGCAGGAACATAGAATCCATCCACAGGAGGGATGAGAGCTGCTCACAGTGCAGCCTGCATCTTTCACAGACCAACACACTAACAGTAACAAAGCAATAGCACTTTGGATTCAGCCAGTCCAAAGTGAGAGAACATAAAAGGTAAGCAAATCAGGAAGGTACGACAGGTAATACAACAACCGATGCATGACAAAACAGAAAGACGGGTAATGGTGGTGTTGATGTAAAAGCAAAACACAAGACGGGCAATAGCATGTGTTCGACTTCAGGAGTCTTACCTGTCTGGCAAGCACAAGCAAGGTGATGAAGAAGATGAAGAGGGAGATTGAGCCCATAGACTTCAGATCCTTGAGGACTCCTGGTCTGGAAGGACAGAGGGGGGAAAGGAGGCGTGGGTTAGTTATGTGCAAAGACAAAGCACATAATTAGAAACAACAATGAGGCAGAAAATAAAAGTAAAAATTCAGATTGCAGTCAGCTGATAGTTGACCGGTGTCACAGAATTGGTTAGCAAACCATTTTTAGTCTGAGGTCTCACCTCTGCTCATGTTTTATTATTTACTTTCCAGTGGCTGATATTTTCCTACCAGACTGCATTTACAAGCAATAAAACAACCAGTGGTCACATTCTGCTAAGATTCACCTCCACTTCCACTTTATCTTCCCATCACAACACTCAAACAGGACACCTGCCCAGGGCTAAAATAGGCTATGTCCACTTTTCTAGGCTGAAATAAGATTATTTGACTTGATGTGACACAAATCCTTTTTTCCAAGACTGACTGAGCACAGAAACACAATCCTTTCAAATCAGATTTTAGTCTCTTCCTATGAAGCCATAGCTCAGATACCTATCTGATTTGTGCCTATGACATAAACGAGTAGTCGGATCAGAATTTGGGGACCTTAGCGTTTATGCATGCTGTTATTTTCAGCCGTCACTGACAGCAGGACCCAGCCAAACAACCAGAGATGAGGTGAGAATAACGCTGCAGATCGCCAGCTGTTCACAGTCTGCTTGCGAACTGCTGTTTGCAAAATGTCGTGCATGCATTTGCCACATACATCTCAGGTTGACTATATATGGAACAATTTATGTGAAGGTGGTTATCCTTGTAAATTTAATTTAAAATACTGATAAATGCTGTTTTGACACCAAACATGAAGCAGATTTTTATGTGGCATGATGCAAAGTCTAAGAAATGTATGGAAATCGAAGCAAATACCATAATCAATTCAGTGGAGTTGATGCTTGCCAATCACTATCATGATCACAAGTGAAAGAAAATAATAGATAAAACAATAACACAAAAATGTCTCTCTAATAATGTCTCTCGTGAGTTTAAAATGGAAACACACGTATTATAATTAAATCTACAGTGAAACAGGTTTTGGTCAGTGAAGTTTAGTCATCCTTATTTAGTTTAAGAATGTGAGATAAGACTCAAACACGGCTCTTACCTCCTAATTGCTGCAAACCCATTTTGCATATTAATGGACTCTTATCTAGGGCAGAGCTCTGCAGACGACAGAAAACAGCCTGCAAAGTTCTTCACTCTGCTGGCTCATTATCAAATTAATTTCTTTACACAGAATCGATGGAAACAGGTGAGGACGGTTTTGCATTATGTCAAACCAGTGATATAAAGAATACTAACAGAAAGGCATGATTTCAATTAATTCTGATAAAGCCTTTAGCACTTGAGTTTTTGATCAACTGAGATTACCAAAGCTTTTAAAGTTTGTCAACATCCCATTTCTTATTACTGTTGACATAAGTCACGGTAATCATATTATCTTCGAAGGAGCCTCTTTAAAAATACTGTTTTTAAAATCTGAAATTCTTCTAGGACATGAAAGTTAATTATTTGGAAGACGAGATTGAATTTGATTTATTACACATGACCTTTTTCTAGACTTCATTTCTACTGAGAAATTAGATAGTCTTGGATATTATATCCAAATACGACCTCCAGCCATCAGGAAAAAAGGGGGCTGTCATGATGCCCAAAAAACTTATCCTATGACTCATCATCAGTCGAGCAAGACCAGGATTTTCCTGGAGATTATATCATCATTAAAGTCTCTCTTGGTATCACAGATACTACAAAGTAGAAGAGAAACTTCTTCTTTGGTACTTTAACTTTTGAAGAAAAGCAAGCATTCAACATTTTGCTTATTTGGCATCTTCTGTTATATGAAACAATGTCAATAACATTTATGGAAATGTCATTGTGTCTAAGACATAAAAAATTTAGTTTGGCTAGAAATTCTGAAGAAACCCCTGCTTTATGTTCATGCTACTCTAAAATGTGGAAATAAACATGAGCTGCGGGTGAAAAAACAACAAAAAGCCTTTCATCCTGAAAAGCTGAAATTCAGGTCACTCAGGTCAGGTCAGAGTGGCTGAACCACAATCAGACAATCAGGATAGGAAAAACTATTCACTATAGGAAAAACTACTTTTCATCTATGCACAGACCAGAGTTGCCAACACTGAAAGTGGTATATTTCTGTAAGAACACAGAGGATTACTGGACCCTGCTGTTGTTCACACACACACACACACACACACACACACACACACACACACACACACACACACACACACACACACACACACACACACACACACACACACACACACACACACACACACCTACACACACACACACACACACACACACACACACACACACACACACACACACACACACACAGTGGTCGGTTTGTCAGCAGGATCCCGACGTAACCCAGTAAATATGCTGCAGATGAGCAGGCAATTAGTTATCTGAAATGCAATCTGATTTAGGCACGACACTTTCCCCAGCAAATGTTTAATTGGTTCTTTCTTCAGTAATATAAGGACAGAATGCTTGCTAATGCTTTTATGAGAGCAAACGGATGGTTGTTGTAAGTCTTTGGCTGGAGTAGGTCGTCGGACTCGTTGTGACTGAGTCCATCCAGCCTTTAATACCATGTTGATGTCACTGCTTCATTAAAGGTTTGATTGACTTTATGGAATTGATAGTAACATAACATTACAAAAAAGGAATTCCTTGCTTTTGGTTTTGGAATTTTATTATCATCTTCATTATTATCATTATTATCATTACTAATGAGGATGATGATGACAGACGGACGGACAGACAGACAGACAGACAGACAGACAGATAAATAGAACACATTTAGAGTTGATCCACGAAATATTTGTGGAGCCTGTGTCTGACGACTGTAGGTTTTGAGATGGGCTTTGTAATTGGAGAAATGATCATATACTGGGGGAAAAGCCATGTGTGTCAGTGACAAACCTGGCTGACAGAGTTTTGAACATACTGTTGCCTGTACAGGAGCTCACTGACTCTCCACTGCAGTCATCCAAACGGAAGGTGATGAAGGATCCTGCTTCAGGAAATGATATCAAGATGATAAAAAACAGCTTTTGTGAAGGACTTGAGGCCAAAATGATGGATTTCTTTGGACGAAACAACTGTCCACCATCTGGACCAGCTTCTGGCCATAATCATAACTTCAGGTTCTCTGTTGTTGAGCTTGACCAGTTTTGATGTCACCAATGTTTTATTTTTTATGCAGAGAGCTGTTTGGAGAATTTAGTCAGATGCAAGAAAAAAAGCTCAAATTATTCCACTCAGGTTTATCTTCATGTCCCCCTGAACAAGCCTATCCTTATGTGATAAACTGCTTGGGAAGACCATGTGCTGCGTACTTTAGGTGGCTGTGGCTCACAAGGTTAAGTGATTGTCTATTTATCTGGACTGTGTTTTGATGGCTGGCGCCGACAGCCTACATGTTGAAGTCAGGCCAAATTGCTTCCAATGGCTGATCCATTGGTGCGTGATTCACTACTGGATGTGAATGGAAATTATGCTTCATGATCAGGCACAGACTGTGTAAATGTGTGTCAGAGGTAATATACAGTATGAAGCTAGCTTTCACTGTGAAACATTTTAAATAGTCAGTCAGACCAGAACAGGCCATTTACTGTACCAGAGGGCTGCCCACCTATAAATGCATGGGATATAAAGTTAGCTGCCCATTAAAATAATTTAATTTCTGTTGAAGCATCTCTATCTGCAATGACATTTGTATAAATGTATGCTTATTTCACATATTGCAATCTAAGACATCTGTATGATATCTGTATTGTCAAGTGTCTGGATCTCTCACTCCCAACAGTAAATTTAAAAAAATAATCTATGATATGATTTGAATGAGTAAACAATGCAATATAACCCTGCATGATCATCATAATAAAGCTTTATATAGTCTCATGTACTCATTATGCTGATAAACGATTTTGCTTTGCAGCTAATGAAAAGCTAAAATGAAAAATCATGTGTGAACAATTTTATTATGAGGATTGACAATGTGATTGGAATGTACGACTGAATAGAATGACTTGCAGTATAGAGATTGAGAAAGTATTGAAGGATTTTCGTTAACATGAAATAAAACATTGCACTAAAATGATAGTTATGTCTAAAAAACAGAATTTCAGGGTTGGAACCTAGAGACAGAAACAAGCACCCAAAGGAAGACCAGTTGCTTAAGTTATTTTTGACATCAAAAATCAATTCCTCACTCTGACCTCCAACTGGGACCTCCAGAGAAATATTTCGTGCTGTCAACTGTGGAAACGTGTGTCAGTATGACAAATAAAGACTCTGATTACCTCTGATTACCTCTGATTTTTCAATTTTGCAGTTCCGAAAATATAGGTAGGACTTTCCTCCATTTTCAGGATTTTAACCAAATTAATTTTTAAGATTTGATGACATTTTGATGACTTAATTCTGACCTGCATTTTGCTCATACTGTATTTGCCATAAGGCTTAGTAAATCTTCTTAAACTGAAGTTAAAGTAAATGAGTGTTTTTGGATGTTTTTTTTTTTCATGTGTTGAAGTTCAAAGTTTTCATTCATTCATTTTCCTACATAACTGCTGTTTCCACTGTCTGCGAGTCGCCGGGTTGCTGGATTCTCTCCCAGCTGACTTGCAGGCAAGAGGCGGGGTACACTCCAGGCGTGATGCCAGAGCAATTTCAAGGTTTGCAATAATTATATTTATGCTTCTGAAAGGTTACTCTAGCCAATGAAATTAACTTCTTGTGATTTATTATCCAAATAAGTAAATTTTATCCTTGAAATACACCAAGAGCCCAAATTACGGACGTGGCTGATTTTTTTTTTTTATAATCAACACCATCTTAAAATTGTCTTTAGTTACAACTCATGGGAAATGCTATACTCTGATGTAACACACCTATCTCACACGGAAAAAAAGGGATAATTCAGGGATCTAACACATCATATCATCAAATTCAATAAACTGCACACTGTCACAAATTGTATTTCAAAAGCCCATGAAAAAGCTTGGATACAGCAGGTCAATGCATGTGAAGCATGCTTACATCAATATGCATAAAGCTATGAATGAGTTGTTGTATGTTTGCTCAAAAGTTGCAAGACAATAATCACGTTTAAACAGCTCATGGTCCTGCAAAGAGTCATTCTTGACCAAACTGACTGGAAAACAGATTTCAGATAGGCCTCCTTATTTATCGTCCAATATGGCTACCATACATCATCGTATCACTGAGGTTTTCCATGTCAACAAGTGTAATGTTGACATGATTAAGATTAATCTTAATCTTAATCATGTCAACATTACACTTGTTCTTTGTCAGTTCACTCTCTTCAGCATGTACAGTATACAGACTATGGCTTTCACATTCTCTTGAACCATATGTTTGTTGCTGTGCACCTACCTGTCAAGGCTTTCAGTCCTGTACAGAAATCTGCTGTATTCATCCAGCAGAGAGGCATGTGTTTGCAGAATGATGATGTTGTAAACCACCACAGCTGTCAACATGATAATCATCTTCAGCTCATAGTTGATCCTCAGGAACACGGAGCAGGAGATGAGACCCAGAATGCAACTGTAAATTAAATACTAGATAAACAGAAACAGAAGTAGACAGATTGGTGGCTTCGCAGATGACTTTAGAGAGAATCCCTGTAACAATAACATTAATCATGACTTACAGGAAGATAGAAGTTGTTTTTGCCCGTGAAGGTGATCAGCTGTCCATTTTGGAAAAACAATGTTTCATTGGAAGAATTGTAAACCTGAACAGGAGGCAACAGATTGTCTTCCACAAAGAACTAGGAAAAAAATACAAACCAACAGAAATTAAGTCTTTGTCACGTTTTAGGTGGTGATAAAAATCTAGATCCACCACAGAAAGCAAAGCACACAATTTGTCTCAAATTAAAACCTGTCTTTGTCTACTTGCCTTGCAGATCAGCATGTGAAAAGGGAAATTAGTCTACATTGTAAGAGCAGGTGGAAAGTAGTGTCTTGTTAGATAAGAGGTAACAAAATTCAGTAATGTCCCTTGAAATGAGCCTGCAGGATAAGATGAGGATTGACTGTCCCACTGAGCAAAGCCAAATTTGGATCATCCGCCCAAAGCGACTGACCCATGTCAGGCAAATAACAACATTTTAATCTCCAGAATCGATTTATGTGAAGTTTTAAAAGCGGGCCTGACACCCTGCCTCAGGGTGCCATTTCACCTTTAACCAAACCTTTCTATTTCTGTCTTTGTCCTCGCTTCAGAACTAAACAGGTACTTCATTAAATTGATCGCAAAATCAGCCAAATGAACAACATTGCCTTATCATTGAACACAAATGGTGTTGGCACAGTTATCATAGTTACCATAATCATGTTGAAAGCTGGTGTAGTGCTTGGCAGCAGAAAACAATGCAGAGATAAGGCAATAGTTTTCTTGGGGATGTATTCAGTAACACGGAGGCTTAATACACACAGAAAATAGGAAAGCACAAAGGCTACTGCAAATACAACATCATAATAATCATCATCCCAAATATTAAAACAACATAATAGATTAGTTCATATAATTATAACCTCACATAATCTATAAAACACTAATCTCTATTAATTTACCCTACAAGTTAACAACTTTCATAATTATTCTTCTTCTCGTTTCGCCTTTCCCCTTCAGGGTCCCCTCAGCGAATCAGTTGCCTCTATCTAACCCTGTCTTCTGCATCGTCTTCTCTCACACCAACTACCTTCATGTCCTCTTTCACGACTTCCATAAACCTCCTCTTTGGTCTTCCTCTAGGCCTCCTGCCTGGCAGTTCAAAACTCAGCATCCTTCTACCAATATATTCACTATCTCTCCTCTGGACATGTCCAAACCATCTCAGTCTGGCCTCTCTGACTTTATCTCCAAAACCTCTAACATGTGCTGTCCCTCTGATGTACTCATTCCTGATCCTATCCTTCCTGGTCACTCCCAAAGAGAACCTCAGTATCTTCATCTGTGCTTCCTCCAGCTCTGTCTCCTGTCTTTTCCTCAGTGACACTATATCTAAGCCAAACAACATCGCTCGTCTCACCACTGTATTGTGAACCTTATAATTTTTATTATACTATTGTAATATAATTACTATTTATTAAAAATGTTTTATTGAAACCATAACTCATTCCGTCACCTTCTAATTACAGTGTTTAACATCTGTGTTGTGAAGGGTTGTCACAGGTGAAACCTAACGGATGTTCTTACAGCAGGATCAGCATATTAACCCTTACCATGTTGAAGACTGCCATTACAAGTATGAGAACTGTGGTTGTCATGGTGAGAGTGATGCGGGGCCATGGCTTATTGGCAATAATGATGGATGACCTCAGCAGCCACATCCAAGATGTGGAGGTGCTTTTACTGCAGTGCTGCAAGGATCCAATAAAACAGCAACACATAAAAACACAGAGATGTCCAGACACACATTTTATGTACATTACTGATTACAGTCAAGCAAGGACAAGAACTGTGAAGCAAAAAAACAGAAGTGGGGATAATTTTCTTCGATTTAAAATATGCAATATACACATAACAGACCACATATTTTGTTGGTATAGTATATGTTGATGTATTCCACGTTTATTGATGCAATAAAAACAGCATCTTCCATTGACCTGTTACACTCAATTACCTATTCCTCTTTTCAGCATCACCTTGAGCTGAATATGTTTCATTAAGAGACAATTGCAGTGAAAACCCAAATCATTTGCCTCATCGTCTCAAAGCAATATCTGAGAATTATCTGAGTGTGACATACGACTATAACTCATGGCTGTGCTTTACACACAGAATCAAGGATGGTAGATTTTATTATGCATCAGTGTAAATATTGAGACAGTGGGATATATGATATATGCTTCAAAACAAGGCATTTCCATGGAATTTTCACCTCTGGACTGACAGTTCATATAAAAAATATGCATGACTTGAATGATGCATATGAATGAGGATTCAAAGACGAAATGAGAAAAGGCGCAAGTTGAGTTGTTTTAAGTAAAGTATTTCAAGCTACATAGTCACAGAAATAGTAGAATATGTAAGAGAGCTCATCAAATAAGCATTTTTGACCTTTATAAAACCCCACCATCATTCCAGGTTTAAAAATAAGGGTTCTGCATAAAATTCCACGTAGGGCAGGTCCTTATTCTGTGACTGGAATAAAAAAATCGCTGGTCTGCCAATAAACCATATAATTTTTGAATATAAAGTAGTACTGTATTCATATATATTTGGCTCTCAATTCCAAACATCCTCTGCCTGCAATATTCTCTTAAAAATAAAAGGATATATTAAATTAAAAATTGTAACTGAAAGCTATATTTAAAGAAGTCAATTCACTGTTGTGCTCTTAAAATTTAAGTATGTTAGAATCATCTCTAAAAGTTTTTCCAGAGAAAATACGTAAGGCTCTTGTTCACAAACAGGCATGTACTCCAGGTTTATTCTGCAGGTCCATCGTGAACTGTGATAGTTATCGACAATATCATGATAAAAAGGCCGAACAAACACTAAATGACTTCATGAAAGGCAGTAGGAGTTGTTTTCAGTCATCGAATATTGGCAGTAGATTCTCACATCGACAACAATACATAGATAATTAATGGTGTGGTTTATGGTACTTAGGCCTATTGTATGTTGAATTTTGAAGTACCTTCATAGTTTTGATAATTTTTTTAGTCTGTATCTGAAAAATTAAGTGGGAGAATCAGTGGCAGCGTGGTGGCACAGTGAGTAGCGCTGTTTCCCCACAGCAAGATCATTTCTGGAACTGATTTTTTTCCGTGTGGAGTTTGTATATTCTCCCCGTGTTTGCGTGGGCTACATCTGGGTTCTCCGGCTTCCTCCCACCTCCCAAAGCATGCTGCTTTAGTGAATTTTCCGTAGGTGTTAGTGTGAGTATGTGCTTATCTGTCATGTGGCCCTACAGTGAGCCGGAACCACTCAAGTGCCTTTGGTGGGACAAAGATAAAAATTAAGCTTAACCTTTGTACTAAATTGATGTACTCACCAGGAAGTGTCCAATGAAACATATGAAGATGATCATGGAGAGGATAAGAAAAGCAATTCCAAAAGATATCCCCAAGACAGCTGTCCTAAATACAGTAAGTTATGAAGTTCAGTCTTAATACAGGATTCAATAGAAATTTAGAAAGTCATGAGGAAATGAATTGTTAAAGCACCAAGTTAAAGTCATGTTTACAGGAAAACAATACACATTTATGCTGTGTTCCACATTAACACAGAGTAAAATGGTATGCTAACAGTATTTTTTTTAGTTAAAAAAAATCAAACGTACTTTGGAAGGACGAGAATCTGCACAATAAAAATGCAGAAAAAGATCAAGCAGGCGCAGGTGACATAGTACTTGAAAGCCGGCAAGATTGTTGCTCTGTACTAGAGGGTTGAAAAAGCATTTAAACAGATGCTTTAAAAGATGCAATACTATACAGAATATAATGATAATGAGTATAAGGCCCGGCTGTTACATTCTCTAACTGTCTTTGAATTGACTATAAAGATAGAGCCAGCCAAGGCTGAATGATCTTAGTGTACTTATGCCCGTTCTTACCTCTTTCTCCAGGGATTTGTTGTGGAAGAATAAAGATATTCTTTGGATATCTTCAGACTTTAGCCACTGTCTGTATGGATAAAGACATGCAGTAGTATGGATGAAGTAAAACTTGCCAGTAGAAAGTTAGTATGCATCCATACAAAAAATAAGTGTATTTATTGGATTAATTATTCGAATGTTTAACAGTAAATATTGAGTGGGAAACATTCAGTATATTTCATATGAAGATGGTACAATGTACCGGTATCAGACATTAACGTAGTGTTGCATGATTAACAAATGTCACTTTTAGAGGACAGAATATTACACCCGTACACACGTGTGTGTATCAGTGTGAGCAGGGCAAATTATGAGCATCTGCAGTGTTTCCTCTCTGGAGGAGGTGCGGGACCTACTATGATGTCACAATTAGGCCCTAATCTGAACAGTGCTTTTCAGGAAATACTTTATATGGTTTATTTTCATGTCTAGCACAACTGTCCTGGTTAGGGATAAAAACCATAAATATTTTTGTCATATTTTGTGGCCTTTACCTGTTCCCTTAATTTTTGAGTTCCTACCTATATTCTATATAAATAAAATTAATCTTTCGGTATCTATTCAACCATCTATTTAGCTACTCAACTGATCGCTATATATCTGTATCAATATCTAGTAATAGTCTACAACCCTCTTTTTGCAAAACATGACTATATTTTTTAAGATAACTTACTTTTGGGAATTTATCCCATCAAATGTCCTGATCATCCTCTCGTTAAGTTCCTCTTCAAATCGTTTCTTCTGAGACTTTGTCCTTTAATCAGTAACAAGAAGAAAAAGGGAGTTAATATGTTTTCAGTTCAAACAATATTAGTCACGCACACCAAATCCTGTAGCAGAAGTCTAGTCTGATAAGACTTCCTGTCATTGGTGTCTGAACTTCTGAGGGGTGGGATAATCCTACCAAACACCAAAAAAAAAAATGATGGAGCTTCAAAATGAGCAGCTTGCCTTTCTGATCGCCTCTGGAAGTGATACTGTCCCATCGGCACGTCCTATACACCAACAGGGAGATATGGGTTACAAGCCAAAAGGCTTCAGGTTCACTTAAATCACAATACAGTGGTACCTCTACTTATGAATGTCTCTACATACGAAATTTTCTACTTACCACACACCTCAACAGGAAAATATTGCCTCTAGTTACGAAAGAAATTTCAAGTTACGAAAGGTAAAAATACAGTATGGACTGCTACTCGCAGCTCTCAAAGGTTCCTAAACGCAACATTCTTACAGCTGCTCTGCCAATAGCTATTACCTAGCATCTTCCTGGCATCCCACTGGCTAAGAGGGACCTCTGTGTGTAGCTAGATTGGTGTTATTGCAGCATCCTCGTCATTCTGCCCTCGACCCATGAGGTGTTCTGATAGTTTTAGGCTAATATATTAACTTTTTGAGTATTCGCTATGGACCCCAAGAAAGTGATGGAGAAAAGAGGAAAAGAAAAGACAAAAGAGTTTTTTTGTCCGTACAAACAAAGCAAGAGATAATAGAAAAGCATGAAAAAGGGATGTTTTTGGTTGATCTAGCCAAAGAATATGGCCGTAATGCATCTACAATCGCCACATTATTAAAACAAAAGGACGTATGAGGAGTTTAAGGCATCGTGTGGGTGGTTGGAGAAGTTCAAAAGGAGGACTGGAATTCACTCTGTTGTTTGGCATGGTGAGTCAAGTGCGCATGAACCAAAGAGGGCAAAAAACAATGACGACAGCAGTTAAAAGGTAAATGACCATCATTTTTATTCTTTACTCTATTCTTTGTTTTTTACATTAAGCACAACTCTCATTTATTGTGTAATAATCTAATTGTAACATGTATTTGTTACTTGTTTTGATGCAATTTTATGCTTTATAAAACATTTTGGGGGGCTTAAAACGGATTAGGGTATTTGCATGGAAAACGCGTCTCTACTTACTAAATTTTCTACTTACGAAATTTCTTCCAGAACCAATTAATTTCGTAAGTAGAGGTACCACTGTATATGGTTACAAACTATTACACACAGCGGTGTTGATCTTCCCATTCTCATTGGTCATGCTGTCTCTGTGGTGCAGGTTAGCAAAGGGTTTGGCTGCTCCCCAGGACTCCAGGTAGCGGGTCATTCTAACAGAGGCTCTCATCTTTGCTCCATCTACTGTGTGCCTGGGACGGTAATGATGCTGTGGACTTCGACGCTCCACCTGGACAAACATGGACATACAGGTAGTCATCAACATATGAACACAATTGGTTCCGGGAGAACTATCATAAGTTAAATTGTTTGTGAGCCGTTATTTATTAAATGTCAATCTATAATTGCCATCTGAGGTCATTTAAATACGATTACTACTCTAAATAAGTACTATGGCCTAAGACTTACCACAAACAATAACAGGACATAAAAACAACACATAATAAAATAAAATACAGGTACAGGTCATTTTGAGTTACGCTTTTCTCGGTTATACGTTGGTTTTACAAAAAAATTAATACCAGGTATAAAGACTAAAGCTCCCTTTATTTGTCCCCCCATAGGGTTAATTACTTTTCACTCTAGTTAGCACAGGTCCAAAACTCACACATACAAGAGACCTGTAGGGCATGCAAATAATGGTGAGAGAGCGGCCGGCAGTTCCAATTGTGCATCCCAAAGATCAACTTGAAAGGGGTGCCTTGCTCAAGGACACCTCGGCAGAGCTCAGGAGGTAAACTGACATACCTTTACTCTCTTTTTTGCTATAGTACCTTTGGATTGATGACCAGATAAGTGATGACTTCATGTTCTTTCAAATAGGGGTCTCTTTCTTGTCCATCCGCATCTTCCACCTTATAGGCACCATTCAGGTGGCCCAGTGTCACTGAGGTGATGTGGACCCGCCTGGAAAACCGAAACATAATCTGAATGTTTTCGTATGAATATTAAAAATGGATGTTGGTACTCATTAGGTGTCTTTTACGTGGAAATAAAGTATGATAAATGTGTTGAAAGATTTTTTAAAGACCATAATATCATACATACATTGTTATCACATGCCATCAGGAAGATCTGCTTTAGTTCCAGTCTCAATACACTCACTCACCCTGGTACACCTCCTGCCTCCATATGATTGGCCAGTGTGACATCATGTGACCATACATCATATTGCCATTTCTGGAGTCCAATTACACCACACAGGACATTCCCAGAATGGACACCAACGCGCATGTTAATATCAACCCCGGTGGCATCTCGCACTTTCCTGTCACACACCAAAAAGAAACTCTTACCAATGTGGCTGCCCTGTTACGTTGCTTTAAAAGAGAAAATGTGTGCCTGCAGAGGATGAATTCAGGGAAACTCTGGAAGTATTCAACAAGTTTTATGGGAAATAGTTTGCTGCAAAAATCTTGCTGTATGAAGTTCAATAATTCTGTCCCAGCACGCCTTCTCTTTATCCCAGATTGATGCTCACTCATTTTACACTGATCACCACACATTTGATTCAGATCCATCAGCAATTAACACAAAACTTTCATCATTTGTAGAATCTTGGATGCATTTAAAACAACCACCTAATGCAGTCAGAGACTGCAACATCCCACAACACCCCTGAATTCAAAATTTTACCCTGACCTACTTTCATAGGTAAGGGTCATTTGATAAAAGACCCAAGATCCAACATGTGACTGGTGCAATCTATTTGTTATGAGGTTTCAGAGATGTGTACCTAAAAAGGTAGAGAAGTGAAAATGTGACCTTGACCTAGTTTTTCAAGGTCAATCCTATCACACTGTGATCTAATTTTCATCCCCTTGCTTCCCTGAATATAACGCCTTTTGTTTCGTCTTTCTATCTTATCCGGTTCCTGAGATATGTGCAAAAATATCTCGGGATAGAAAATATCTCAGACCATAGATCAAAGCTAGTGCTTGATCTATGGTCTTATTCACACTAGCCTTCTCCCTTGTCTTTCTATCTTAGTGTATAAAATTTGAAATTTAACCTTGACTTAGCTTTCTCGAGGTCATCCCCTTTGCTGCCCGAGTAATGTGGACAAACGGATGGATGACCGGACGAACACTGACAATTAAAATACATCACAGCTTCTTGGGATGTAAAAATACATCTGAAGACAAATTTGAAATGAAAGTATTCAAGAGTCCTCGGCATGTTGCCGAGCTAGCATGCCAGAATAAAATCCTGGAACTAAATATTTAATTCTGAGGGTTTTCATTTGTGTATTAAGTTTCCAGACGGTTGCAGTAAATTCAGGTCAGATATTTAACATCACTAATGCCCAACTCCCACCCAAGTACATCTGAGATAGCGGATGCTCATATGATTAACTGAGACATGCAGTTACAGGGATGCAATAACGATGGGATTTCTTTAGCAGCACTGTTATGTGACTGGTACTTACTTGATGGCCTCACACATGTCCAGACCCATTTTCACACAGTTCTTAGCATGGTTAGGCAGAGACTCTGGCAACCCAGACACACAGTAGTAACAGTCACCAAGGATTTTGATCCGCATACATTCATTTTCCTGCATACAGAGGTAAAGCACAATCCTAATGAGGGGTCAGAAAAAGGTCACAGTGACAGACTACACAAGCAAATTTCAAGTTTAATCTCATAATAACCCCTGCAAAAGAAAATCCACCTTCGGCTTTTTAGATTCAAAATGCCTTATAGTTATTTGTGTTGTGATTTTTTTAATGTTGTAAGTCACTTTGGAGTTTTGGGTTTGTCAGTGGATGATTTTACTTCAAAATGAAGCAAAACAAACAAGCTTTTGCTCTTTGAATCTTGGCAACTGTAGGAATAACATAAATTCACCCTCAACTGATGAGAATGGCCATAAAATCAAGATACTGTATGTCATTGAATTGCATTTAGGGTGGATTTTACACTTCATGGGTGGTGACATGCAGTAAGGTGCATCATAGCATGTTGTATTGTTTGGCTATCAGAAAATTAATGCAGTAGTGAAATGTGTACCTTGGCAATCTGGTCAAATTTGCCAAACAACTCATTCAGCATGTGTACTAGTTCTCCAGGTGAGCAGTCACTGGCAAGACGTGTGAATCCCACTATATCAGCATAAAGTATACTAGAAAAGAAAAAAACATATAAATCAATATTCTGTAACATTGTGTGCGTGTGTGTGTGTGTGTGTGTGTGTGTGTGTGTGTGTGTGTGTGTGTGTGTGTGTGTGTGTGTGTGTGTTTGTGTGTGTGTGTGTGTGTGTGTGTGTGTTTGTGTGTGTGTGTGTGTGTGTGTGTGTGTGTGTGTGTGTGTGTGTGTGTGTGTGTGTGTGTGTGTGTGTGTGTGTGTGCGTGTGCGTGTGTGTGTGTGCATGTGTGTGTATGAATATGTTTTGGTCATACAAAGGGTAAATGCAAACAAATAATGCATACCTGACATTTGTGTGTCTTTGGACATAGAGATTGTGAAAATTGTTTGTGTTCTCAATCTGGCCAAAGTTTGGACCCTTAAGTCTCTGGATGATCTCGGCCTTCATCACTCGGGCGATGTGAGCTGGCAGCAGTGACAACAGGAGACGCTCCTAATAGAGATGCATAAAAGACTGGTAAAAGACAGCCAAAAAAAACTCATTAAATTCTCCCTGTTCATAACATTTCTTAACTGAGAAAAAATTCAATTTTCAAACATCAAAAACCCTCATCCAAGACAAATACGGCTTTCAAAATGAACCAACTGGAGCCAATTTTCACGAATGGAAGTGGGAAAAAAACGTACTTCCATTGTGGCAGGGGATAAAAATGTACAATTAGGGAGGATCAGGGAAATTAAGGGAAATAATCAGTTTATCAAAACAACTCCATTTGCATTTGCAATTTTTTCCAGTTAAACATGCTTAACGTTCAACAACAACTTAAATGCGTGTTTAGAATGAAACACAAAAAGATGCCTGACTGTTGTATTTGTTTCGGCTCCAGACAATTCTCCAATAATACTTCATCACCACAAAACATAATTCAGCTGGCATGTGATACGAGCCTCTATTCAGTATAATTACATGTGATGCAAATGAAAATCAAGAACAAAGATGTGTGCGGTGACAAAACAAGCTTTCAAATGGAAAATCTGGAAATAACATATCATCAAATTATCACTGGGGACCTTGAGGTTTATATTTTCAGAAAATGGATTTTTAATTGAATTCAGTTCTAATTGAATTCTGAAGCATTAACCTTTGTGGCAGGAGGATAAAGAAAAATAATCCTTCATTTCATTGTTGGTGCTCAATAAAATCCTGTAGTCCTTTATCAACATTTATTGGCACCTATATTGTGTTGGATTGACTTCCTGCAGCTCAATGTAACTATTAATGTAAAGCATAACATTTAATAGTGCTCATTATTTCCTAGACAGCCACCATTAGGCTCTTAATCACTTCCCCAGTTTTTATTTATTTAGTGGTGGCTTAACACCGTCATCTGTTTTTCTCTGAGAAGCTGCTGTGGGGATTATTTTGAATCAACCTGCTCCATAATTAGCAAATAAAACTCCTCTTAGGATGATGATAAGTTCACGATGAGAGAAATCATTTAATTAATCCAAAGTCACCTCCAACGTGACAAGTTTTCAGCAATAATGATCATCCCCCTGTACTGCAGCGGAGGATCAGAGAATTCACAGCGCCTGCTAACAAACTCTGGATGGGCTTCGGGTATATGATGAAATCACACAGTTCCCCTCGGACCTATCACACTGAAAACGTATGCACTCACTGTACTACATGGTACTTGGGATAAAAGCATGAAGGATATTCCATATATTATGAGAGCCAAAGACACTTGTCTCTGCAGAGTGACTTCCATCTGTTACTGAATGCAGGAGCACTCCAGGGCTAATATGAAACACCCTAGGCATTTTTGGATGTACTTGTCGCGCCATTAACACAAGCTGGGGAAAGCGCTGGGAGAGTCAACTCCTTCCCAGGACTGGATTCTCACAGAAACAGCTGGTTTCACTCAAAACCAACTGAACAGCTACTTTATCCCTGCCAAACAGCAACAAGCTTTGATCAACTCCTTGTTAATCTGTCAAAGGAGACGACACTGCTTATATTCAGCCGCACAACTCGTCTCACCTGTTCCAATTGTAAAATAACGCACACATGCAGGACACTTGATTTTGTGTGCTGGCTTCATATTCTTAATATAAGATGTTTTGATAAATTTTCACATCCACATACAAATACCTTTTGTGTAAAGACGCATCTCCAGAAAAGAAGGGCCAAAAGGCCTGCATAGTATGAAATACTTAATATTAAACAGATATTTTTATATCTGCAAAAGTGTTAAGAATGCAGCCAGAAACCAGGGTACAAAAGAACTTTTACTACAGAGAATTTCATATATCATCATGATAACTATGGCCATGAAGAATTATCACATTCTGTTAAACACAATCCTCCACTTCTCTCCTAAACCAAAAGAAGCAGACAATAACAGTAAAAATGGATTACAAGACTCACAAGCTTTATGTTCAATCAGGATAAATGCGGCACTTCTGAGTAAGTCTTAAATGAATTGGGTGTGAGCGTATGAGAAACACACAGCAAAGTGGTGAATGGAAAATATACTTTAAATGTTTGAATTTGCAGAGGGGATTTTCTGACAACAAAGAAAAAGCACAGAAAGAGCTCCAGTCACATGACGACATAAAGTGTAGATGAAAATAAAAAGTCATCCCACCATCACCATCATAACCATCGCCACTACCTGCTTGTCTGTCCCTTACTTGTTGTCTCTTTTCAAATTCCAGTTTAATTGGAGACTTGATGCAGTTGCAGGTGTCCTGATAGGTCTGCTTCAGCGCCAGCTCCATCAGGTGCTTGTGGTACGCCCCTGCCATGTTTCCACACATGAAAATGATGATATTGGCCAAAATCTATGAAGAGTAACGATGGCATTAAATATTACACAAGAATGACATTAAAGTGAAACACATTGACAAATATCCTTGTGTATGAAAGGTAAAGGTAAAAAAGAACCACAGTATATGAGGAATGCATTCAAAGTTATGAAATGTTAGTGTGTTATTCGTTTTAAAAGTGTAAAACTTTGTGAAAAACAGTGGTCAGTTTAAATACTATTGGATACCTTTGATCCTAGATTAGTAAAGCTGTAATATATTTTTAAAAGTTCTGTGAGGCAAACAGATTTTAGTGAAATGATGCTGAGACTGGAAAAAAAAAATCTAGTGCATTCACAATTTGTTCAAGGGCAACTTGACATTCATACCCAAGTTGATTTAAGGAAGATGTATCTGATGCAACTAGAAAAATAAGTACAGGAAAAATGTGTCTGCTCTGCGGTAACATAATACTGTTTAGCGTCTTCATTCTTGAAATTAATACATTCACTCATGAGGAAACAGATTTTCCTTTACGTTTTGTTTTTTTCACAGGAGAAAGCCAGCATTTCAAAATTTATATGACAAACCCCACATCCTATTTTACTGTGTCTTTGTTACTCAAAGACACACTTTTATTACTAATTGTTACATGTTAGACACTTTATTGCACAGATGAAATCTATTCTTAAAAACACAAACTAACAGAAGTATCAGCAAACCACCAACATGTTGAAAATAGCAACAAAGGCATAGACCAAGCAAAAAGACCAAGCCATATCAGCAAGTATCAGAATCAGAATCCTTTAATAATCCCTGAGGGGAAATGTCAGCTGATGCACCCCACTATTGTGATCAGAAAATTTCTGAAAATGGATAGTCCTATGATGAACACACTAACTTTTAGCAAATTGAAATAAAACAAAATTAAATATTTCAGATCAAATGTATTAAATAGACAAAGACTGAGCCAGATGAAGTCAGGCTTGATGTAAAACTACAATCTACGACAGTTAAGCTTCTCTAGACAAGTTTATCTAAGAGATTTCTAAATGTGACAGTTCATCCATTCAGGAATTTTCTTTTCCAGTGTGGCAGGTCCACCAACATTACACTCAGTTGGCTGCTGTCTATTAGATGACATCTGTTCGGCAAGACACTGACAGTGATCCAATAAATCTCAAAGGTCAGCTGTGTGAATTGGGTGGCTGCGTGAATCAGACATACCTCACTGGTGCCCTATTACAGATAACGTCGGAGTTACGTGAGAATGCTTCTAAAAGGGCTTCGACCCTCAGTAAATTCTGGGACTTTCTAAATCAGCTAAGCCCTGTGCAGGCTATTATATCTGTTATTATAGGAAGGTAAATGGAAGACGACACTTATCTAAGATCAGTGTGAAGATGGATATCATTAACATAACCTGAGCCAACATCAGGAAAACATGCTTTCAAGATCCATTAAACACGAATAGCAACAAATGTACTCACAAGATTTACTACGAGATATATATCAGTTTGAAGCTATAATTTGGTACAGAGCATCATGTGTGAAATGCTCAGACGATGCTCTGAACTTTTCTTTGAAAATTAAAAAAAAGTGCAGTTTTATCAAATACCTGTATGCAGATATAGAGCTGCTCTAATCTGACTTTCCAAATAAGCAAATGACAAATAAATAAATTAAAAAAAAACCAATACAAACAATACAAGGAAAGTTAGCTATCAGCAGAGTAAAAGCAAAAAAAATCAAAACTCAGTTTATGCAGGTAACATGGAACAGATGCTACCACTGTATATCTCTGTGACAGATCAAGTTTAAATAATGTGTTATTTCTTCAGTGTCCAATTACATTAGATCAGAGCTGCTTCAAAATACAAAGATGGGATTTTTACAATGAGATTACTCTTCTCACCTATCAGCAATAAAGTATTTGTAAATATAAATGTATAAGTGAAATGCTATTACAGGCAGTCAAGGCAATAAATAGAATATTTCTAAATGTTACACACACATAAATATGTACCCATCAAGGGTCTTTACCTCAATGAATAGCTGGGGCATTAAAGATGGCAATGAGCAAGTATTGTAAATATTAATGGACCCGAGTTACAGGAGATTCCATCATGATTCCTTCTCACAGATTGTAACTGCAGCAATACAGACAGATGTTTGTGGGTCTTTTTGGCTTCCTGTTTTTATGGTACACAAAGCACGGAGTCTCTCATTAACTGTTTTGCCACATTCTTCCCAGAGTACAGCATCTGAACCAATGACCTTTAGAATCTGAGCTTTGTCAGTGACTAATTAAAATACATCCAGAGAGACCTTTTACACACAACTAAAGCTGGGATGTAGTAAAAAAAAAAGAAATGAACCTACCACCAATTTGAATGTAAGGATTCTACTGCAGATTTGAACATTTCGTTTGATGGTAGTTAACACACTGATACTGTTTTTAGGCATTCAAGAGAAAAATGATCTCTACTATTTACTTTCTAATATCAGGTAGGGGGTGAGATTTGGATAGCTGTAAGTCTATTTCTAGAAAAAAATATCTTTGGAAGAAGAATTAGCTAAGAAACGTCAGATAAAAGACTAATACTGTAAAAAATAGAGCTAGAATTAAAAAAATAAAACAAACGCTTCTGACAAAAGCAGGCATTTTGGTGAGGTTTCCTGAATACACGCACGTTCAGAAATGATAAAAGAAAACAAAAACCATGTGAGATCCGATGTATAACCTGTTCATTTACTAAAACTATCTGCACGTCTAATTTCGAACATGCAAGTTTTTGTATGGATTAGTTTATCCATGGGATTAGTTTATGCTGCACTCTACAATAGCACCCAGCATTCTGGTGGCCCTTATAACATCCCCTTAGCACACACAATAGCAGCACAAATGGATTGATTAACTGCAAGTAATAAATTTAAATTCCTACATGTGAAATATTTCCATGTATTGTTATTTATACTATGTTATATAATAGTGTACATGCTAATTTGAGTTTATTATAACCTCATTTTGAAGTGCTACTTAACCAGGTTAGAAAAGATTGTAAATTATCCATTTATATTTAAAGCCTTCACAAAACATGTCATGATGGCTGGATAAGCAGGTAAGTTTCCTCTGGTTAAGGGTTACAAGGTTGGCAGGGTTTGCTGGGTTATGGAAGAAACAAACAACCAAGCAAACAATCAAGTGACCAAGGATGGATCCTGTAGGCCAAATTACAATGTGTTGGCCAATTTGCCATCTGAGTGAACAGCATGTTGTGGTGCAACAAATCCATCAGCTTCTTTATGGCTGCTGTCCAGTACTTACCTTCTGACAGCTTGGACTTAGAGCAGCCTGTCACCCTGCCTCACTGTTCTTTTCTGAAACAGGAGATGTAATCCCAAGCCTGCCTCACACAAAGGGATGGACTGAGGCTGGCATATTGCCAGAGCGATTTGGAGAAGGATAATGCATGTATGCATCCGCATCTGACACATTTAAAGACAAACACACACACATACAGTAGGCACACAAAGACACACTGGAAAAAAATGCATTTTAAGTTGACATAAGGGGACATAATCTGTATAGTTCTGTCAACCCTTATTTGTATACCGCTTAATCACATCAGCAGACATTTCAACGCACTTTATTGTTAACTAATAAGTGAAAAAGAAACAATAAAAAATAGAATCAAGACAGTCACACACTGCAACATCCCATGACACCCATGAATTCAAATTTTTACTCTGAACTACTGGCATAGGTCAAAGATCAAAGCCAGTGCTCTGACCTACTTTCATAGATCAAAGTTAGTGCTTTGATCCATGGTCTTACACTGGCCTTCTCCCTCGTCTTTTAATCCTATCCGCTTTCTGAGTGTACAAAAGTTGAAATTTCTAGGTCAGGGTCATCATCTCATTTTCATTCCCTTTCCCGCTTGAGTAATGTACTTTTTGTTTCATCTTTCTATCTGCAACGGTTGCGAAGATATTTGGTGGACTGACGAACGGACGGACGGATGAACACACAAACACTGACAATTACAATATATCACCGCTTTGATCCGGGATGTAAATAGAATGTCTGTTTTGAAGCGTCTGATGGTGTTACAAAAAATTACGAGGGTATAATTATAGTGATACAAAAATTCACATGCCGATATTACGTCACAAATTAATCCTGCTTTTTGAATTGCAGTAACTTATAATGTATGAACGCAACAAAGGACATTTAAGGGTTTCTACTATGTCAAGATAAACATCCCTGGTGGTAAACAACTTCTATTGATTGCATACTGTGTGTTGTCATATTGCCCAGTGCTCCTGTACATATGCATCTGATGAAGCAAATATCTACATACTGTCCCTTATAGTTATGTAACGTTAGGCTTTATATGAATTCAAATCATAACTTTTCACGTTCCCTTAGGAAATAGGGATGTATAAACAGCAGTTATTTAATGTTCTTATAGTTGCTCATTCTGCACACAATAGAATTAGAGAATTAACCATCTACCAACCTAGTGTCAACAAACAAATAAAATGGCTTCTGCTGAAATCTGTTAAATAACTGGACGGCTAGTGAAGGTGTAACATCAAGAGACAGGTCAAATCAAGCTATATAAAATGATCAGTAGACTATTTAGATGCAGTATAAATCCCCATAAGATACAAGATCATGGTGTTATATTTAAATCTGGAAAATAACATCAAGGTGAAGATTCTGACCACGCAATTTTTGTATCAATGTTTTTTAAAATTGATTATTGTGGGGTTTTTTTGCTTTTTTCGTTTTTAGACATGAAACACAGAAACAGTATGACTACTATCAGACAGTCAATGAATGTGACCCACGTCTCTTCTGGCTTTTACTCAGACATCTACATTGAAGCATAGAGCTCAGATCTGACCACATTCTGTAATTCTTGTAGTTGTAGACCACACAATAAATGTTCTTTTGAATTCAGTCTGGGACTTCAAAATATGACATTAACCTTGGACTAACATGTATTCGTTGTTCGTTTGTTTGTTCGTTCGTCCGTCCATCCGTCCGTCCATCCATCCGTGCGTCCGTCCGTCCACCAAATATCTTTGCAACCATTGCAGATAAAAAGATGAAACAAAAAGCACATTACTCGGGCAGCAAAGGGGATGAAAGTGAGATGATGACCTTGACCTTGAGAAAACTAGGTCAGGGTCAAATTTCAACTTTTGTACACTCAGGAACCGGGTAAGATAGAAAGACGAGGGAGACGGCCAGTGTGAGTAAGACCATAGATCAAAGCTAGTGCTTTGATCTACCTATGCACTAGCTTTGATCTATGGTCTTACCTAAAGGTGTCATCCCAGACGATGTGGGAAAATGAGCAAGCAATTGGATGAAATAACAACACAATTTGGCACACATACTTCTGTACAGTGTTCTTGCATTTGATTACTAAATACAAAGAAGAGATTACATAGAACTAGGGAAAAATATAGAGAAAAGATTTTTTTTTATATATTTGTACTTTTAAATATCTGCTATGAAGATGGATTAAAGCTTTTAAGCATTTCATCGTCTGCCCTTTCTTGTTTAAATCTACACACACACGCACAAGCACGTGCACACACGCATGCACGCATGCACGCATGCACGCATGCGCACACACACACGCACACAAACACACACAATACTAACAATTATGTCTTTCACCTCTTTCCATTTTCATAAACACAAATAGAAAACAACATGTTTTCTATTTGTGATGGAGGAGCTCAGCCAGGATATGGCACCTTTGTTTGCGATACGGCATTTTGTTCTTTGGCTATGCCACATCTCACCCAGCATGACATTTTGACTGCTGACTGAATAGCAATTTGTTTCTATCCAACAATGCCTTTGTAACTTCATCTTCCTGTTATGTCTCAAACACCTCTAATTGGCATGTAAAAAACACAACCAAAAAACATCTTCAGGTTCTAACAAAAAGCATCACAGCTTGTGATCATTTTTTCCTTTAGCCTTGTGATCACTGCTCTTTCAATTGTGTCACAACCATTGTTTCATTCCCCATTTTTCTCTTTGATTTGATTGATTGATCTCTCTTTTGGTTTCTTTCTGTTACAATCATCGCACAATATCACCTTTATAATTTTCTAATATATTTTGTCTGTGTTTTGTTTTATATTTCAGATATTTATTTTCTCAGCATCAGCTTCTCTCCTACTCAGGACTTATGAATGAAATATGAGTATACAGCATACAGTATATAATGTAATGAACTGTAATGTATTTATTTTTTCTACTTCTGCATGTGCTAATTCCTGTTCAAAACATGTTCATCACGTAATTTATTGATGCACCAAGTCTTTACAAGGGTTATGCCCACACTCTATATACAGTACATAAGCCTTATATCTAACTTATTTTGTGACAAGAGTAATATACATCTGAGATGATCTCTGACAAAAGTGTTTATTTTTCTTTTTCTCATGTTTTTTTCTCACTCCTCCATGCCCATTAAAGTAAGCTGAATATACATTAAAAAAAATATTACATTACTTTAAAAACAGTTGCAATACTATTACAATCGTGGGGTAAAACTTAGTCTTGAGGTCAGGTGACAAACAAACACTTGAAAGTGTTTGTTTGTTTGTTCCAACAGAGCATTTTCGACTGATATTGATTCTTTGATGTGGCTAAAAGGTGTTTCACTGCTCCTTTTCCACCTCTACCTCTGCATCTCCACAGTTAACGGAGTGTTTCAGTCACTGTTTCCTAAAGGTGTGCTTTTGCAATACACTTTTCCCTTTATTGAGCATGCCATGTGAAATTACTTTTCTCTGGCTGACCAATCTATAATCTTGTCTCTGAGTGTATCTCACTGAGCGAGTTGAGATGAAGCCTGAAGCTGCACACACACACACACACACAACAGCATAAAAGGCTCAGTTCAGTTGGTTGTGCAATATTTTTTTAAAATTAAACATGTTGCTAATCCAAATTGTATCAAAGTCTGTACTGCACAGCCCTTCCATTCCCATCAGTACACTCACCAAGTGTGAAGTAGATTGGAAGATGACTGGTTGAAGTATAGAGAGGATATAGCGACAGATGGAAAGACAGAGCACTCCTGCTGTATAGCAATTTATTACAGTAATGTGTGGTTTAAAGTTTTGGCATGTTAAATACAAATGGTGTTGTAAATGAATAAATATGAGACTACAATGAAATTCCATAAGGACCACATTTTACTCACAAACAGCTCAAAAATTGCCTGAATGGAATATTGTTTAGCTAAAAAGTAGTCAGTAAGGAAATATTATATAATATTACATTATATTAAACTTCAGTTTCCCAACCTCATGTTGCTTTCACTGGACAGATGCTGTTCACTATATTTTGAGATGAGTTTCTTCTAAAGGACACTCTTCCCTGGCAGATTTCCACTGAAATCGTGCAGACAGGCAAAATGACGTGACGCGCAAGAGGAGCTGGTAGATAGTGACCATGTAGCCGTCGGCGGGTTACATGCCAGTATGCCCATATGATATTAACATATGGGGAGGAAAAAAGAAGGTTGGGATCACATAACGGGTCAAAACAGCAGAGTTCACAAAGGCGTCAAATATTTGTTTGTTAGAGAAGATAATAGACTTAATGATTGTACAGGTGCTACAGTCACTACTGACTGCTGTGATAGAGCTAGGTCAATCTGTAATTACTGTATTACTGTACTGTATTTTTCCATTCCATTGCATGTTTGTAGTGGATTCCCAGTATGAACATTGCTAGATACCTGTTGGAACATACAATATAAATAAATGCACAATTGCCAGCCATGAATATAATATTGCAGATACATTGTGTGCATTGTGTGAAATACTAGACCATTAAATGATTATCACACAAATTATGACGTAATACATAAACAGATATTTTAATTTGGGGGGGGGGGCGCTCTGGTGTGATGAATTAAAATCTCTGATCACCACTGAGGCATGGCTTTTGTGACATTATTAAATCAAGGTTGTAATAGTCATTTGTAGGTGCACTGGCAGGAAGTGAAGACCGAAAAAGCTCAAATTCATGAACCAAAGAAAACTATTTTTTTTCTGTTTCCTTGTCTTCTCTACATATCCATAGCTCCTGAGCATTCTGTGCTTAAGAAGAAAATACTGCTGGAAAGAGGATGACCTTTTGGCACACTATTAAACAAAAACATATTAGAATTTCTATCATTCATTTGCTAGGCTAACTTAGTTTTAGTTTAAAGGTCACTTTTGTTTGTTTGCTAAAAATACAGACAGTATGGTTAAAATTACCAGAAATTCTCATTTTGTGAGGAGAAAGGAGGAACGTTAAATATCTGAAAGAAAAACAATTTCATTAAGATTCCATTTTAAGATTCCAAAACACGGTGGTGATGTTTGTCACTAAATATGGATTGGACAGGACATACTGTAGCTTTGGCTGAAACTGCTGTTCTGTCCAGCTAAAAGCTAGAACTCTTACCACTGCAGTAATAGAAAACTTGTCTTGTTTTCAGCTGATGCCTGTTTGTAGAGTATGAAACAGTTTTTTGCTGCAAAGGAGACCACAATATCAATTTTGTGTGTGTTGGCTGTTCTCTGGTGTGGTTTAGTCCTTCTCCTGTTTATAGTTGGACACGTCTTTTTTTTAATTTTTTTATTTTTTTTATTTTATGTATTGATTTGATCCCCAAAGGGAAATTAAGGAAGCACACTCTAGTCAGTTGGTCAAACGCATGCATACATGTTAGTGTGTACAGGTCCATGTAGCACACGCACACACACAAGGGGGCCTGTAGGCATGCAACTGTAGGCATACAAAGGGAGGTAGAGCTGCGGGCAGCTCCTTAATGGTGCGCCCCAAATGAGCAATTTTTGTGAAGGGGATGGCACCTTACTCAAGGGCACCTCGGCAGTGCTCCGGAGGTGAGCTGGCACCTCCCATTGGTAGCTCACACTCCAGGTGTTTTTTTTGGGCGGGAATGGGAGTCAAACCGCTGATCTTGAATGATGTGACAGCCTGCTCTACCTCCTGTTCTCCCACTCAGCCACTGCCGCCATTTCATCATTTTTACTGTCATTTGAGGTTGTGTTACTTCTCTCTCTCTCTCTCTCTCTCTCTCTCTCTCTCTCTCTCTCTCTCTCTCTCTCTCTCTCTCTCTCTCTCTCTCTCTCTCTCTCACACACACACACACACACACACACACACACACACACACACACACACACACACACACACACACAGATACTCTCTGTCTCTCTCTCTCTGTCTGTATGTGTATGTGTGTGTGTGTGTGTGTGTGTGTGTGTGCGTGCGTGCGTGTGTGTGTGTGTGCGTGTGTCTGTGTGTGTGTGTGTGTGTGTGTGTGTCTGTGTGTGTGTGTGTGTGTGTGTGTGTGTGTGTGTGTGTGTGTGTGTGTGTGTGTGTGTGTGTGTGTGTGTGTACAGACACAGAATACAAAATACAATAAAAAAGGCGATATGACTTAAAAAAAAAAAAAAAAGCAGACAGATCAGGTAGTACAATACCCAAAGATTTCCAGATCATTCATTACAAGCTGTAAAAGGTTAAAATTATCGATCTATTGGAAAATGAGTGTCATGACTTTTTGTAAAATTCTCCATGACCTTACCTGCCACACTACCGGCTCCATGTGATCAGCTGTAGTGGATAGGCAGATGCTCAACATTAGGGTGTGAGAGGCAGAGGTCAGCACACTGGCAATGATGGCGTCTCGCATGGAGAATGGCAGCATGGTGTAAACCACAAACACAATGAATAGAAAGAATGACACCTGTGGGGAAAAGATACACAGGAAGCACCTGCACTGTGAAACAGGAAAAGGGAAGGAGAAAATTGAAAACATTGTTCTAAAAATAAAATATCAGTGCTGACTGTCCAGTGTGCACAACAATACTGTTTGCTTCTTAAGTGTAGCTTTTTTATGCAGCTACATAGCTACTGATAGTGTTAGATGTGGCATAAAAAAAACCTCACACCTGCTTAAAGAATAGTCAATTTAAAAAAAATAAAAAATCTTTGTGTCAGAAAGCATTCACTGTAGAGTGTTTAACAGGGGATTCATTGTGATATTCTTAGTCTCCACCTTACCCATGCACCCTTGATTACAGGAGGAAGAAAAGAGGTAATTCGCTCACTCATTTTGAACTTGACACCTCTGATGGAGCATGTGGAGTGCTTCCATTTTTACCCAAGTTCAGCACACACACAGTTCCTCAAAATGCCTCCTGCTGCAGGGCTAAATCGGATCATCCACTGTCATGCATAGATAGAAAGAGGTCAGTGTACTCAACTGCAGCCAGGTGCCAGTTAACCTTTCCCGGCTTTTTCGCAGACCCGGGAAGTGTAGGGGGAAGTGAGGTGGGAAGGGCACAGCAAAGCATGAGAGAGGGAGAGAATCTGAAATAGGGAAAAACAGTACCTCCTCTGTTCAAGCCTGGGTGACCAACGGACTATGAGACACTACTACTTTCTTCATGGCTAACGGTGACTGAATGTAAATGTTGATAGATAGCTTGTTACCTTTTCAATAATATTTTATTCATGTGAGGTAAATGGTGGCCAAATGAGTCATGTCAAATTTCCTCTGACTTAAATACCCATAAGCAACTGTAAATAAGGTCAAAACGTGCCGTGTGTGTGTGTGTGTGTGTGTGTGTGTGTGTGTGTGTGTGTGTGTGTGTGTGTGTGTGGTGTGTGTGTGTGTGTGTGTGTGTGTGTGTGTGTGTGTGTATGTGTGTATGTGTGTGCTACGACGCAGAGGACACACAAACACAGACCAAAGCAGAGCTAACTAATTAGCCAAATTCAAGCTGACTTCAACAGTTTGTGAGCAACTTGCATGTCTGGCTCTGAGCTAGGACATTGCCACACACTGCTATCTTAGCCTAAACACAAACTTAACCTCGGAAATAACCACGACCTTATCCAGGGAGACGTCATTCACTCCTGTTATGATGTCACGACAGACGCTGATCTGATATAAGCCCGTTTTGGACTCTTGGACAACTTTGCAACTGTACAGTACAGTCGATATAGGACCCCTTTGTTTTCCAGATTCTAGAAGTTGGTTGGGTTAGAGAGGACAACTATAAATAGAGTGTATACAGTAGATCTGAAAAATGTGGTTTTCATAATAGGACCCTTTTAATAGACTAAAAATATATTATATAAGAAAAAAATTTTTTGTCGTGGATATTATAGAGTTGATACTATAGAGTTGATGCTTGATGCCCAGCAACTGATTAGTGAAAGGCATAAACAGTTGGCAAAACATACATAGAAATTAACATTTATAACTCATTGTAAAAATGGCTATGATATGCCAATAGAGATGGTAATTACAATTTCTTATAATTTAAAACACACCAATCAAGACTATCTATTTTTATGTACTATTTCTATGGAATACATACAGTTCAATAAGAGAGCAGGATTTGTGTTTTTCACAGAGAGGGGAATGCTGAGGGAAGATGAATCATTTAAAACATTGTCCAGCAGGACAGCATTAATATTATGACATTAATTCTAGTATGATGTAAATATTTCACTACCTGAAAAATCAACAATCCCAGTTTAATATGGATCACCAGCTTCCTGACTACCTCATGTTGGGGTGCTGCACTGATCAGCATGTCGAGGTAGTAACTCAGTGACCTTGCTTTATGGTGTACATGCACATTATTTCTAGTAATGGACAGGAGGTTTTTTATGAGCTACTGAGCTTCCTAAATGTGGAAAAGCCTGTCAGTAAGTTCAGCCAGCCAAGCTTCACTGCTGTTTACACACAAACAAATGACATGCTATATTCTCCTCATTAATCATCACAGCCTCCCAATTTTGGTGGTCTATTCAATTTCAATTTCCCCATCTCCTCCTCTGCCAGTCAATGCTACTGCTGACACCACTCCACCATTTACCTGTAAGCTCCAGTCAAAGGGTTTTGAGGAGTTTGCTGAATATAAATGCACCCTCACATGTTCAGCTGGTGTGATAATGTTTCAAGAGTTGCTGAGTTATGAACGATCTTACAACATTATATATACATATGCTCAAAAGTGTGAGTGTGTGCACGCATGCACACACCCACACTTTTGAGCAATTTGAGACCGCTGTGTGGTGACAGCACTACCCATTGCGCCACAGTGCCGCCCCTAGATGAACAGTAAACATTTTAAAAAAAGAATTGTAAGTAATTTGTAAAAATGTCCCCTGCACAGTCATCACCACTGTCATGACCTTTGTCTTTACAGTCTTACTATAAGTTAAGGCCACATATTTTCAGTGTGTATTGATTATACTGCATATACAGCACCACTGAAGCTGCATCACATCCATTATCCTGTATGTGGACATCAGTCACTGACCGGTATTGTATTACTTGCTAATAAAATGGGAATGGCACCTTGATTTATTGACAAACTGATAAATCATTCCAACCATTGTCCTTTGAATGACTGACTCTGCAGGACAGGTGCAATCTTATTTACTAAACCATGACGACAAAGATCAGAATATAAAGGAACAAACAATGTCCTTCCCTTACATCTGGTTGTTCCATCTTTTCACTTTTTGAAGACGGTCTCTGGCAAAAAGGCCACCACATTGTCTTCTGATATATTTGACCACAATCTGCAAAATTAAGATTTAATACCCAGTCAAGTATAGTGCTACTGTGCTCTGAATCTACTGCAGAGGTTAATATTTAATGTTGTAATATTTTGTTCCACAGCTTGGAAAACAAATATGTAAAACAGAAGCATTGACATCTACAGTAAATACAGTATATTGCTTTATAATCATTTGAGTGTAGTTTCTGCAGTAACTGCCCCCATTTTTATATCAATGTTGAGGTGCCACACGGAAGACCAAAGAGGAGGTTTATGGATGTAGTGAAAGAGGACATGACGGTAGTTGGTGTGAGAGAAGAGGATGCAAAGGACAGGGTTAGATGGAGGCAATTGATTCGCTGTGGCGACCCCTGAAGGGAAAAGCCAAAAGGAAAAGAAGAAGAAGAGTTGAGGTGCCACACGAATCAAATCAGTGGGCTGTTATACAAAAACACTTCAGTCTTTTAATGTCTCCACTATAAAAAAAAATTACATTTGGATAAAACAACTCAATTTTTCTTAAAATCTTTTAAAACCCATCAACACTTCAGTCATCCAGTGCAGAATGTCAGCAGATCAATGTTCAACTCATTATAAAAAAGAACAGTAGAGCAGCGTCAACTGTGACTAACAATTAAAAGATCTTTCCAATTATATCCTGAGCAAAGTATGCAATGTATTTTTATGCTTAGGTGAGCAGCAGTGTAGCCATGGTTACTGCTGTTGTTTCCTGCCATTTAAAACTAAGACCTTGCAGTAACAGCCTTTGTAATAGTGACCTTTACACTGTGGCAGTCTATGTCATAAGCCACTGTGGAGAAAGTGTCATTTATTTTATAATTTGATGCTGTATCACACATGCATCTATATGTACTAATGTCTGCATATATTATAAATAAACAGGTGACAAATAACCTGCAGTGAAATTTGTTTCCCTCATTTTCATTTTTAAAAGAGGACAATTTCTAGAGAATTTAAATTAGGTTTGTCCTTCAATCACATGAAGCAAAAATTGCAATTTATTTTTAAACGGTTTCCATACAAATTGGCAATTTCTTGGGGTATTATTGTGCTGTATGATACATAATTTGACAGGACTGGGGGAGAGTGCCATAATCCAACAAGGCTTTATTTCTCCATTATGTTATTGCACCAAAGCCATAATCCCATTATAGTCTGACCCTCATACTAATACTTGTTGAGAATGAAACCTTACTCCTACAGTTTGTTGAGTTTTTATTCTTCATTGCAGAAGGATGACTCTGTTTGACATGAGATGATGGATATTGATCACGTAACAAATTTGTATCATAACCATTGTAGCACACTTTATCCGCATACACTGATCAAATGCAGCAGGCACACAATAAACAATTTAATTAGATGTTCTTCTATGCTGTGAATAATGTGTCTAATGCATTTCCCTTGGCACACTTGCTTCTAACAATAGAAAGTTCAAGAGAAATTACATCTAATAATGGCAGTATCAAAGACGATGAACACAGAGGTTATCCTGGTAGACAGCTGACAATATAAAATTATCCCTTTGTTATCAAATGTTTAATACCCTCAAGTGCAAAACACAAAAAGTTTGAAATATTACATTGTAGTTATTGGCCAGGAAATGCAGGAAATTAACAGTTACCTGCATTAGCACAACTTTAACCTGAAAGAGTAAATTACTAATGCTAAATTTTCTTTTTCTTTGCGATCGTTATTGAAGTCAACATGTGCTGAAATGACTGACGTAGCAATCTTTTAAGGTATGAGCTCCTCTTATTGTTTCCTCCTACAGTTAGCTGCTGTAGCTGCCCACACTCCTACAACAGTGTGGGCAGCTACTGTCTTTTGATAATATTTTCTGTCTCCAGCACTGATTAGACATTGTGGTTTTATAAGAACTAGGACTGATTAAGCAGTGCTCCTCAGTTATTAGGGCATTCCTAGTCCTAGTTCATATTAATACAAATGAGAGCACCCCAGTCACCCTACTGAAGGAAAATTCTGGACTGGTGTAATGGGTCTGGGACTAACTATTTTATAAAATACCTAGTATTTTTAAGAACAGTTGAGGAGTGCCTGTGATGCGATGGCAACACACGTACATCACATCTCACCCATAGCAAGCTAACATAGGCTCCAACAATACCTGTGATCGGCATGGCGGAGAAGCGGCTGAAGATGAGAAGATTACGGTCATCCCATTTACAGGAAAATGGATGGATGGAGTTCAGAAGTGTACACATTTGGAAAATTGTTAAATCAAATTAGTGAACAAGAGCAAGAGGTTTCAAATATCACTTTATATGTTGTGTTGCATTCATGTGCACACCCTGTTTCTAGATATCGGTCACCAGAGAACTGAAGCAGCATTATCATAATGAAGCAAGCAGCTGTTTGTAATTTCTCTGTCACTGTTTGACCAAACTGTAATTGGGCAGTGCCTTATTTAATTCTCATAATGTCATGTTATATGAATGGCTACAGGAGCTAGAGTCTAATCACATATGCAGTCATTTGAGAGCCTAATGAGACAAGGCTGTAGGAATTCAAAAGTGGCTGAAAATGCAAAAGAATGGATGGAATTCACATATACTAAAATTTTATTCTCCCCATTTCTATCTTGTTTGACTTCATAAAACACATTACCATGAATTTCTTTCCGAGGTTATTCCTTATTGTTGAGTTTGCTGTGATTCAAATGAAGTAATTTTTTTAATTATAAGTCTGACACACCACTAAATACTTGATTATTCTGTTTTATTTCCATTAGGTTTCTCAGTTAACTCAACCAATAGTTAATATCTAATAGCAAAACGTTCAGAGTTCAGTGTTCAGTGGTAAAAAAAAAAACAAAAAACTGTTTATTCCAGGAAGAAACTTAACCTGGCCAACATTGGTTCCTACATATATGTACCTGAGCACCAGTTATCCTGAGGAGATCCAATAGATCATTTTGCTCCTAGAGGCAGACAACCATATCAATAACATAAAAAAATGGGTAGCAATCAGCGTTCCCTCTAAGCTGCACACGTGCACAATTGTGTACTGCTCGCACATTCTCAGCACACAAGAAAATTTATGCAGCGCACAAAACAAAATTCAATACAAATGCATTGAATAATATCTAATATTAGACCTAATCTAATTAATTAGCCCAATAATATTGTTTTGTGTACCACTTTGCATTGTAACTCAGTAAGTGACAGATGCTCAGCCAATGATGCGATCAGGTTCAGCCAATCATAGCATTGACGGTGCTGCATGTGCATCCTGCTATACACATGCAGGTTAGCTAGTTAATGACTGTGTAATGACTTTTTGAGAAAGTTAGAAGCAAGAAGCAGACAAAGCCATTAACCTGGACAAAGTATACAGCCACGTGAAAAATAAGATAAAATTTAAGTCCGATTTGTGCATATTCTAGTGACTTTTATTAAGATTTTCTTATTTATGTGTATTACTCATTATATACTGTCACTACGGGATAATTTATGGATAGTAGATGTTAGAAAATGGTATTAAAAAAAGAGTAATTAGATATTTTACAGACCAAGAGTTACAGGAATGTACTCTGTATCACAAGCAACAGCAAACGTCATTGCATAAAATGTGAATGTTTTAATGTGAACAAAATGTTATGTCTGAAAGATGGATATACTGTATATTATTTCTCCCACAACTGGACCTCATCGACCAAAGCAGAACCCTTCCCATGGCCACAACAGGACCTTCACATATAACATACTACACATCTCATGAAGAACAAGATTTTTCTTTTTCTTTTCAAGTGAGACAAATCACGTCTATTAAAAATAAACAAATGAAAATTGCTGCTGTAATTTGATTCTTTTAATTAGCCATGTAAATTGCTATGGTCCGAGGTTCTGAACAAGTGTGATACTCGTGTGTGGCCACAGCATGCACATCTGATGTTGCTCACTGTGGTCCTCAGTGCACTCAGGAAGTTTGTGTGTTTGCCAAGACACATGAAAAATTAGAGGGAACATTGGAAGCAACCTGTCCACTGTCCATCCGGCCAAGACCCCTCCACTTGCCCAATCTGTTGATGGCAGCCTGATATTCTCGGTGCGGAAGCTCCTGTCTGTTTGCTGTTGGGGTTGTGGGATCCAGTACCTGGTGGACTGGGAGGGCTATGGGCTTGAGGAGCGCTCCTGGGTTCTTTTGAGGGTCATCCGGGACTTTCTTACTGCACACCCTAATGTGCCTGGGCCTTCTGGGTCTGGACTTTTCACTGTTAGTTCCTGTCTGACCTGCCCATCCTTTTCTGCGTTCACCTAATCCCTGATTGTGTCTCCCACTCCTGTGTTTTATCACTCCCAATTAGTCCCGCTTATATTCTCCCTTTGTGTCTTGTTGCCAGTTCATTGTAGCTTTTAGCTCATGTTCCAGCATTTATTCTTATTCATAGTCTTTTCATCGTCTTTTGGTGAATGACCTTGTCTTTTTTGACCTTGCCTTTTGCCTTTTGCCATCTCTGCCTGGTTTTGATTGTCTTCCTGTGTACTGACCGTTGACTGGTAATAAACCTGTCCATTTACATCAGTCTCTGTTGTGCATTTGAGTCCTGTATTCCCTGTGCCACGTTCATGACACTTGTGGCCAATACTGTCACATTTTGAGTGATAAATAAATAAAAGCAGAATAGCTTCTAGCATGCTACTGAAAATGTCACAAAGGTTGCCAATTTTGGAGATATATTTAGAGGTAATCAGTTTTACTTCAGCATTTTGAGAGACGTAGAGTCAGTTATAAATAATTCCATCCATCCATCCATCATCAACTGCTTATCCGGGGCCGGGTCGCGGGGGCAACACTCTCAGCAGGGGTGCCCATACTTTCCTCTCCCCAGACACCTCCTCCAGCTCCTCAAGAGGGAGCCCGAGGCGTTCCCAGGCCAGCCGAGAGACATAATCCCTCCAGCGTATCCGAGGTCTTACTTAAGGTCTCCTCCCAGTAGGACATGCCCAGAACACCTCCCCAGGGAGGCGTCCAGGAGGCATCCGGAACAGATGCCCGAGCCACCTCAGCTGGCCCCACTCGAGGCGGAGGAGCAGCGGCTCTACTCTGAGCTCCTCCCTGGTGACTGAGCTCCTCACCCTATCTCCAAGGGTGCGCCCAGCCACTCTACGGAGGAAACTCATTTAGTTATAAATAATTGAGAAAAAAATACGCAATGATTTGGACAAGTGTTCCTCAATAATGCAGATGAAGAGAACAGAGTATATCTCACTTCCTCAGAGAAATTATTGCTGACAAATACCATTTGGTGCGGCAGCATAATTTGCTTCGAGTGCAGAAATCCTGTTTCCAAATGAATGCTGTGAAATCAGAAGCCTTCACTGAATTATGAAACTGTACTTTGGATAATTAAGAGGCTGCAGGGGGATAGCCACTTAATACTTGACACTTAATGCAGTAATAAAGTTGTGAGGAGCTTCCTTCACAGAAGATAAAATAAGCATAGTACCCTCTGACAATTAAGGGGATAAACCTTTTTATGGTCTATCATAGTGCATTCAACTCTGCCACTGCCCCATGAATCAATTCCTTGATAATGACGCTCAGGATGGACCATAAAACACATTTAAGACATAGTGTCAGATTACATCAGTACCAAATGCAACAGAGATTAGTTTACAGGCTAGATTTACACACACTCTCTCTCTCTATTCTCTCTCTCCCTCTTGTGTGTGTGTGTGTGTGTGTGTGTGTGTGTGTGTGTGTGTGTGTGTGTGTGTGTGTGTGTGTGTGTGTGTGTGTGTGTGTGTGTGTGTGTGTGTGTGTGTGTGTGTGTGTGTGACATTTACATTTCTAATTGCTAACTAGATCTGCTGGGGATATAAGACAAAAAGAAAACTAAAAATTATTTTCGTCACAATAACAAATTTGATTTTTACATAACGGCTTACTTCTTTTTTCATCCTCCTCCCATCTTCCTTGCTGCCCATCATTCCCTTTTTCTTTTCCTGTCCCATAAAACAGTCCTTGTCCAATTTCTTTCTCCTGCTGTCTTATTGCAGGGGTCTATCCTCACCTTAACACCCCTGTCCTCACCTCTTCCTGTCACCACCTCCTCCTCTCTGTAAAGCCTAATGAAGCTGGTTGCACACTCAAAATAAGAGTGTATAAGTGTATGTGTGTCACAGGGAGGGATTGAGAGAGAAAAGGGAGGAAATGAAGCAGGTCCAGACATCTCTCAGCAAGGGGTAGAGGCTGGACCACACAGATAAGCCCACCGTCAGCAAACACAGAGGGCTTTGTTCAGAGAGGATAAGCATCCAATTGATGTGAAAATGGTGAAGGCACTGTATACAAATGCAATTTGAAGAGACAGGGGGTGTATGTTGCTATAGATGTTGTCACCGGCTATAAGGATGTTGAGGTCAACACAAATAATGTAGTATTTACAGATGACCCTTCCCATTATGGGACACATATACATATACCGTACGTGTGTGTGTGTGTGTGTGTGTGTGTGTGTGTGTGTGTGTGTGTGTGTGTGTGTGTGTGTGTGTGTGTGTGCGTGTGTGTATGAACTACGTTTGCCGAAAACAGTGCAGAAATGTATTATAAAATACAGTAATGCGGTTAATGCATTCCAAGACCACCCGCAAAAATTCCGCGATATAGCAACAAATTATTTATTTTATTATTTACAGTAATTTAAACGTTTATGAACCCTCCCCATACTGATATTAAACAACCTTATATCTGTATTACCTTTTCCTACACTCTTATGTACTGTTGAAAGTGCTTTTAAGACTTAATCACACACAATTACAGGTAGAACTTTCTTATAGCAGTGGCTAGCCATCATGTGGAAAGAAATATGGCAAGGCCTACAACTTGTCTGACAACGGTCGCCCAGGAGGGCTCACTAACTGAGCCAGTGGATCCATTCTCAGAAATCAAAGGGCCCAGTGGTGCATCTGGGAAGAAACCACGGTGCAGAGCAGATAACTCAGCGCCGAGCCGAGGTTACCCCTGCAGGAGTTCATTGATCACACTTTCAATGGATCTATGGTCTGATTTAATACCAGAGTAACAAAACAAGCCATCCAAACCAATCATCCCACCAAGTTTCTCAGTGAGGGATGAAGGAGAATGCAAAGAAGTCACTGTACCACAGATCTGTAAAGGGGAGCAGCACATTTGGGTGTCAAAACAAACACACACACACACACACACTAGTGATGTCTTGCACATTACAGCCTTTTGATACATCTTTCTTTAAAAAAATTATGATTGTTCATGCTTTAAGTAAAAGAAATAAAAGTTGAGGAAAAACATCCACATAATTTCTAATTAGAATGGCGCACTAAAACAAATGCATTGCTGTACGAAAGCCCTGAAGGAAGGAGAGATCTGAACCTTCAATAATGGATTTATCCTTTTTCAACATTCGCTCCACTTAGCTTTGGCCACTTAATACATATCTAATAACTTCTTCCAATAGTCCTGCATTGCATATTATGCAGACACCTAAACCAGTTATTTAGAACACATTACTGGTATCTTAGCAACATACCTACAAGCTCTTCTGTAAGAGTTAGTTCTCTTTAAAGATCACCATGCTTTTTTTCTTAAACTTGGACTATAAGTGACAACATTTGGATCCAGTGATGAAGAACAGCAATACTGCTTGAGAGACATGTAACTGCAGTCTATGTCCTTAATGAGGCTTTCACTTGACAAGTGTCAATTAAAGTCCCAGCCCCCTCACTCTGACGTCTTGCTAACGTCATGTTACTGAGTACATTTAGCTATTCTTTCATTTTGTCTCCCTGTTTCTTTGCCACAAAGAAAATCCCATTTTCATTCTGGTGAAGTAGAAGATATGAATATTTTCAATTAAACAAACAAGTGCCAATTAAGTTTTTAAAACTGAAGTTTTACATATCACAATTAGGACTGCTGGGATTAAAACAAATACAATTTATAAAACTGAATCAAGTACTTTTGTTACATCTGTGTCTGGGAAATCAATTCTGTCAAACACAGGACATTCAGTCTCAGTTTCCATTGGCATCAGCTTGGCTTGTTTTTCTGATAGCATCCGACAGAAATGTTGAACACAAAAACATTTTGTTAAATGACAAAGGATAGTATTCTGATTTCTTTTTTATCATGACATATTATTCTCCACTACACTGTAGTCAAGACATGTAGGCCTTAGCACAGCAGTGACAAGGAGGTGAACTGGCATCTCTCCAACCACCAGTCCACACTCCACACTGTGGTCTACGCAGCACCTGAACCGTTCACCCTCTCATCCCCAAACCATTGCGTCATTGACTTCATACTTAGGGTGTGCTGGTAAATGGTGTAGCTGATCGGAAAATTTTAGAAATGGCACAACTGATGTATTAATTGGACAAGATACATGCATTTCAAACATAGGCACAGGGAATGACCATCGCACATGGTAGTGTCACGGTGAACTACTTTGAACGGTAGATTGTTAATGTTCTCCCCTTGATGGTCTACCGTTCCATCAATATTTATTTAGACTGATTGAATATTATAAGACTGGGTATCACATTCTAATCATTTGTATGGGGAGTGATTTTCCCATTCAGCCACAAAGGATGAAAGTATAAAAGAATGCAAATATTCTCTTTTATCTCTCCTGGGTTATTGACAAACAGCAAATGCACGTACTCTATATTATACATATCCCATCTCATACATCTTTAGTTTTTGCTTTTGTTTTTTTTAGCTTTGCTGAGTACATGATGAGATGTGACTCCCATATATTTCCCTGATGGTTGAAATTAATTCACTGCTCTCTCCAGCATTAAATTAAAATAAATAAAACGTACTGCATATATTTCATTCAGAGGTAGAGAAATGTGAGTCTTTTATCAATCTATGACCTGATTGAGTGCAATGCCTTCAACATTAATGTCTCTTTAGATAAGTACTAATTAACATGGCTAAGAAATAGCAGTCTGAGAAAATGAATGGCATAATGGCCTGGTATTTTTAGTCAGCCAAAGAAAGGAATGAATGAAGCGGCATGTGAATCAAAGCATCTTTAGCTACCTCTTTGTGATAGGCGACACCACACAATCCATGTGTCATGCAGATCCCAATTTCAGCTTTCAAATGAAGAATGCCTAATGTACTGTGGGATTTTCAATAATCCAGGAAATGCATACAAGTGTAGCAATGTAGATAATACTGTTTGTCCATTTTGCCACATTTTCTTGTGAATACAACAACGCTACATAATTTGTTTTACATAGACTATACATTCAGTCCCTGGAAGAACCTGAGAGCAAGGAAGAATACTTATATTCCCATGTTGAAATATGTGCTATTTTCCTATACAGCAAGCTGGTGATAGTGTCCTACTTTAGATAAATGTATGTACAACAAGATGCAGCAATTTGTTCATGGTGATTTACAGAATATTTACTCAAAACAGTCTTGCTTCAGCTCTTTAAACCAGTGTGACTTTGAAATATGGTCCGTTTGTGTCATTCATTTAAGCCATCAGCTCTCGCCTTCAACGTCCATAATCTGTCAAACTGAATGTGGTACTTCCCATTAGTGGTCCTAGCAGTAAGCATGAACTATCATGTTGGGTGAAATCAATATTAATACAATTTTGACATGTATGCTTCCAGTTAATTATGTAATGCAGACCTGCCAACCTTGGGAAAATATAGAGCAGATTAATAATTTCACTGTAATGCTAACACTGATCTGGTTTCATACTACTTTAATTAACACCAAGATATTAACCAACTCACCACCAGATCAATATATTTAACACATGGCCCTCCTGGAAATAAAACAATACAATCATATACTTTGGAATAAGTTGTTAATGAAAACACTTTAACTTTTGGGAATAGACAAACATTTGTAAGCGCTTCATCTCTCTTAACAGATGAAGCATCATGTTAAACAATCTGTAACAAGCAGAAAAATATAATTACTTTATGTTACTGACTTAAATGTGTGATGACTAAACAAGCTTCCTTAGAAATTTTAAAGTATTTTCTTAAAGTTATTAGGTGTGCGTGAACTATATTCAGGTCACATTCACAATTCCAGTTTTATGCATCCAACCAACCAAAGCAGTAAAAATCACCACACTTTACACCACATTTAGAATCAGCCACAGTGTGGAGTGATTGTGAGATGAAACTGAATTTATGTTGTTATTGACTTGATAAGGACACAGTTCCAGGCTTGTGTCTGATATAACAGAGGTCCAAACCTTTTTTGCGCCACGGAGCGGTTTCATCTAAGACAATATTTTCACGGACCGGTCTTCATTTGCTCGATAACTGTTAATGATGCCAGGACAGATATAGTCTAATAATAAATCATCCGCAGTGGTTTTATGTAAAATACAGACATCAACAGACAGTAAACAACCTTTTTTTTATAAACTGATAATCTCTCTGTAAAATAATTTTAAGAAATAATTATATTAAAAACTCATTAAAGTGACTGCACTGATGAGGTTTATTTTGAAGTATAGCCACTTACAATCAGTGCATTCATCGTAGGAGAAATACTGATCATTTCCAATAGCAGGGTGAACAAGTCAATCAAATAATAATAATCACAATAATGAAAATTAGTGGTTGGGGACCGCTGATCTAGGGGTAACGGGAGACAATGACACCTGAAGTGTATTCCAGACGTCCGGTCGTCTCCGCAGTTTGGTTTTCTTCACGGTCACTGCAGAAAATCTCACTTCACAAAGATGGTAAATTGGAAATGGAAGCAGGATTTTCGATACTTTTTGGTCAATCTCAGGATAATCTGCCTTGCTTTTAATACAGAACACTGGTGCGGTTGTGGGTGCTTAATTTAGGGGTAACGGCTGATAACCTGTCACGTGACCGAGACCTGTCAAGCAGGACAGACGCATGTATTCATCTGTGCGTCATTACACACAGACGTCACTTTTCAAAATAAAACATCTTTCGACTGGTAATCAAGAAAAAAAAAAAGTCAAGCGTTCTGTGCCGCCCAGTACCTAATGTCCCGCAATCCGGTACCGGGTGGTTGGGGACCACTGACGTAGACGGATGTAACGTGGAATTGGGTAATTTTTCAAAATTAAACATCTTTCAGACTCCAAAATACATAAAACGGAAGTAATGTAAATTAGTTTTTCTTTCTGGGTTGGTACCAAATGACCCACGGACCGGTACCGGTCCGCTGCTCGGTGGTTGGAGACCACTGCTATATAACACTATCATGTTTAAGTCAAACCAGGCATATACTCTAATATCTAACTGAAACAAAATATGCTGTGGGAGTGAGTGACCTGACTTACATTATTAAAGGTCCCATATCATGCTTTTTTTAATTAATGTCAATGTTTAGCTGCCAGATGTTCAACTACACTGTATTTCAAATGTCTTTCCTCAAAGTGATCCATGGTCCTCAATATCTTTCATTGAATATTGACAAATTTTCTTTGGCTCTGTGAAGGTCGGTTTCAATGGGACGTAGCTCTCAGCTCCGTCTATCCTCCACACTCCCCCCTCTGAGCCTTCCCTATCTCCCCCCCCCCCCCTCTGAGCTGACCAATCAACACTGCCCTCGCCCACGGGTTCACATTTGTTTGTTTATCATTTGAACGCACCTGCATTACAAATCGATCGTCATTGTCTGCAGCTTTTTTAACTTTCAGTAACTTCTACTTTCAGTAACTGCTACATATTTTGCTCTAATTCTCGTGTTTTGCACTGTTGTTTCTCATGATATGACGGTGATTTTTCGGCGCTAAGCGTGGAGCTACTTCCTCAGTCTTTGCTGAACAGAGACTCGTGGCTCATTGTGTAAACATGATCAGACCGGCCAGTGAGATAATTACACTGTTTTCTGAAAATCGTTAAGGACAAGGAGAGCTCGTGGATAACAAGGGAGCTAAGCTAACACAAACTAATGAAACATGGGATTTTAGCGGTAAGTTTTTCTCTTGTATTCTCGTGCGTGCGCGCATATGTGTGTGTTTGTGTGTGTGTCGATACATGCAGCTCTCCGATCACTTAGAGGAGCTAAAGCTGCTTTTAATTAATGTGTAACTGGTCATATGTTCGCTGTGATACTGTGGAGAGCCTCCGGCGGACACACAGACACACACACACACACACACACACACACACATACACTGACTGCTAACTACTTAGCCAAATGCTAACTGAGTCCAACAGCTTGTCAGTGTGCATCTCTGATCCAGGTCGTTACCTCATTTGGTACCTTAGCTTGATCACGAACCACACATGTGTGCCCGCGCGCATGCGCACCCATGACTGTAGTGGACCTCTAACTAGTTAGCCAAATGCTAACTGAGTCCAACAGCTTGTCAGTATGTAGCTCTGAGCTAGGACATTACCACACAATGCTACCACAGCCTGAACGAACTTCCCCTTCGGGGATTGCCATGCCCATGGGCATGTCAACCAATCAATATCGTCAATCACAGAGCGCAGTCTGTGACATAAATTACGTCACAAAAGGGAAAATACGTCACAAACGATGTTCTAGCAATCCGATCGTTTTGATTTGATCCGGGCCATGAATTCCTAAAACTCCAAATATCTATTGATGCAGGAAGCGTTTGTTTACCAGATTCTAGGAGTTTGTCAGGTTAGGTAGGACCACTATGTATATGTAGAGACCTGAAAAAGTGTGATTTTCATAATAGGCCCCTTTAATGTCTATGATAATTATCTGAAGCAAAGATATACCTTTAATGATCATCCATGGGACAAATTTAATCGTTCAATCTACTTTAGGCATTTGTCACTGATCCCTACTTGAACACAGGCACGAGGTTGGTCACACACATTGGTAAGCCCTGTGAGTTCAATTGTGCACATGCAGGATGTAAGAGTTTAGTCTGCCAAAAGCAGCTTTTTGCAAAGTTCACAAAAACCAAACCTAGCAGCAACTTTAAAATAAAAATGCTGGCAGGTCTGCATGATGTCTTCTTTTAGGGAATTTTGAGTTTTACAAGATATCAAAGAGGGGACTGATAAAGAGCTACATCATGTAGTGCAATTCAAAATTCAAAAATCACCTGAAACTCAATTGCAACAAAACCACTGAGTTTCTCATGAACTGCAAGGATGTTGCTGTAAGAAGTCCAAAAATACATTATGGACTTCTCACTATTGGACATCTGTGCAAAATGACAACATCAGTATCAAATTAATTAATGGGTCACAATAATGGAAGTTCTAATCACTTCATCCTTGGAACCAAAGTTGAAGTTCCCTCATGGTGTTTGCAAGATTTTCTGACAATGGTTCTAACACACATAAAGATGCAGAACAATCTGAAAACATAATGCCTTCTATCACAGCTGTCAGTGACAGAAAGTGTTTTATTGACATTTTTGTTCTTGAGAGGAGCTGTGTAAGTTTAGGCATTAACTAAGAGTCAGCTTCAGCAGGAGAGAAATCAAGCGAATAAGAGCAATCATCAATTAATCATGTTGATAGATTTCCTCACATTCTCTACTAATCAAGAAAAAAATTTTAAAGCAATTTTAAGTATAATGATCAAAATTTGGATTTGACTCCAATTGGGGTCACGATCACGGCAAACGTCCTGTAAATTTTGTAATGTTCAACAAAATAGCTATAAAAATATACTTTTCAAGACAGTATTCTTTATAGTGAACCATATCCTGTGATGTGTACTCAAAATGACAATTTACGAACTGTTAGACTGGACTCTCCTTAAAGGTCCCATATTATGCTTTTTTAAATTCATGTCATTCATCTCCCAGATGTCCAACTTCACTGTATTTGAAATGTCTTGCCCCAAAGTGATCTGTGATCCTCAATCTTTGGGGCAAGAAAATTCATAAATTCTATTTTGCCCCAAAAAGCTGTGTGTTAATGGGGTGTGGCTCTCAGCTCCCTTTCTCCACCCCCTGCCCCCTCTGAGCTGCCTCTATCAACAACTCCCCCCCCCCCCCCCCCCCCCCCCCCGCGTTCACGTGCGTTTCATTTGCACGAGCCGCCTAGATGTGCACACTAGTGTTCCATCTGGAACTTTTTTAACTTTCAGTAACTCTATTACTCCTTATTTCTCTCTTATTTTTCTAGTGTTTGTCTCTCTTGTTAATAACTGTTGATATCTCTGTGCTGATCGCTTTCTCACTCAGCCGAACGTGACTCCGTTGCTCATTATGTAAACACTACATGGGCTGATCTTATTGAGATCACCGGTAAACATCGCAAAGAATTAAAAAAAAAACTGTTTGCAAATGGGATAGAAATCAGTGGCGACGACAACAGATGTTTACAGACAGGACGTAATAAAAGCTCACGGACAATGAGAGATCACAGGGCGTGAAACTATCGCAGTCTAAATGAAACATGGGAAAGGTAAGCCAAAGCATTTGAGTACTGTATATTGAACTGGCTGTTGGGAGTCGTCCCTATTTTCTCTACAGTGAGGAAAATGCAGGGATCGTACATCCTGTAATGGATATAGAATCAGTCACTTCTATCTCAGTCAGATTACCAGATTACCAGATTACCCTTGACAGGTGACAGTAAATATCTGTTAGGCTGTAAATAAAGGCTGAGACAGGCTGTTTGTTTATGAGCGATGTGGACACACGCTGTGTTTGCTATGACGATGAGCATACGCCTTTAGCGGACGGACACACGACTGAAGCTGAGCTAACTAGTTAGCCAAATGCTAGATGACTTCAGTAGTTTGTAAGGAACTCTCAGTGTGTAGCTCTGAGCCAGGTTGTTACCACACACCACTACCGTAGCCTGAACACGACCCCCCCCACCCCAACCACACACACACACACACACCTGACTGGAGCGGGGCTAACTAGTTACTCAAATGCTAGTTGACTTCAACAGTTTGTGAGGAACTTCCAGTGTGTACCTCTGAGGTAGGACATTGTACAATGCTACCTTGGCCTGAAAAAAACTCCCCCTCAGGGATGGCCACACCCTTGGGCATGTCAACCAATCAATATCGTCAATCACTCTGTCCAATCACAGAGCGCCCTTTGTGACATCACAAATACCACTCTAGCAGACTCCGATCGTTATGATTCCTCTCTGTGCCATGAATTCCTGAAACTCCAAATATTTATTGATGCAGGAAGCATTTGTTTACCAGATTCTAGGAGTTGGTCGGGTTAGGGAGGACCACTATGTATATGTAGAGACCTGAAAAAGTGTGACTTTCATAATAGGGCCCCTTTAAAACATTAAAATTACCAAAAAGAATAAATCACATATAACAACTTTTGTTATATTGTAAAGGTTTTAGACTGATTGTTACAACAAAAAATGACACCACAAAATACATTTGTCTTACCTGATCCCAAGGACAGATGATCCCCCCAAAAAACATAAAAAGGTATCCCATGGCAACCAGGCATGCCCAGATGACAAGGGAGAAAAAACGCAGAAGCTTCTTGAAGACTGACTCAATGCAGACGAGTACAAACACTGCCAAGAAGATAGCCAGTGCCGTGGGAACAGTAATTACAAAGGCCACATGGTCCTCAACATTCTGGAGAACAGATGAAAAAATTACAGTGACAAGGTAGACAAGGTGTTGAAATACAAAGAAAGTGATATGCAATGCAACAGAAAAATTTACTGGAAAAAAAGTTAGTATTTCTAAGATGTCCTGTCAAAAGGCAGGTCAAGGTTAAAATGATTTCAATGTGACTGAATTTACAAGTGGTCTGGGTGGGTGAGCAACTCTAAAAAGCCCTCAGTGTTAACCGGCAGCAAAGTTGAAGCCCCATATATAATGAATTTGCTGCTGGCTGTCTCAAACACACTTAGATATGAAAGTTCTAATGAAATTTTCAGGAGTTTCTTCAAGGTGCATGAAGGAAACTGCACAGTGAAATAAATCTTTGGTGCTCCCTGCCATTTCACATCATTGCTTTTGCGGTTATGTGTACTGTATGTGCGTATGGGGAAGAGGCAGAATATGGAAATGTAATCAAGGATATCTTCCCATCACCGTTTATTAAAAAAAAAATTTAATTATTTTATTTAAATTCAAGCTATGTAATTTTCTTACTATGTATCAATCAATATGGCACTTTGTTTTTGTCTCACTTCAGTCTTTAAAAGCTGTGACAGCACATAACCAAAATTAATGGGTATTTTAAAGTTTTCTTCCGAACTAGAGTTGTATTTATTAATCACACATGCTGGTATAAAGTAGAATAGGGTGTTGGCTTTATTTACTGCCATCAATAGTCACTGGAACATTCCTCATTTTGTCATTGATTTAAGAAGTGACCTGACCATCAGTTCTTTTCCCTGCCAGTCAATCCCATGAGGCTTCTTGTTGAATTCATCCTCCTTCTCTCCATCTCCCACTTTCTTTTTCTTTAGCCCCCTGCCCCCACCTTCCCCCTGTCTCTTTCTCGTGCACAAACTCAATGCACTGGGACAGGAAAGGATATGAGTGGCTGCAGAGAGCTACAGAGAATTTGTCTCGCCCAGAGCAGAGCTCCAAATCAGAGCAGGATTTAGGTCAACCAGCAGGATGGAGGGATGATAGGATGCAAATAAAAAGGAAAGACAGAAATGTGAGATGGTGAGAGATGACACAGACACACAAATATGTAGAAAAGGGGAATGATGGAGGAGAAAAAAAGTCATGCCTATCCTGCACAGATATTAAGCAAAAAGAGAGGAGGATGTAGGAGAAATACTGGACAGACAGGAAAATGTATTTATAAAGATATTTGTTTGTTATGAGCCCACTAAAACCAGAATGTACAGAATTATATGTTTTAGTGTGACTGTAAGAAAATACCATAACCAGGGATTTAAAAGTCCTTAGTTTCCATTTTGGATCATCTATGTATCTAACTCTACGGTACATTAATTCTTAATGCTTTGGCTGCTGGGTAACACTTCACACTTTGCCAAAGCTTAAATAAAAATACTTCCTGCACAAACATGTAATTCCAGTAACTCCAATGAAATCATCAATTAGGTCATCCATCCTTGCCTGAGGAAAGGATTCAAAAGGATGATGAATTATGAATAACTGATGTGTCCCACATGTGCAAGGTGAGGAAAAAACAATTAGAATCACAGGCTTTTGTAGGATGCCATGAAAACACATTCAACTGCTTGACTAGTTAAATTAGATACTTCAGATATTTTGGATAATTGATTTTATTTTCTGAGTAATTAGTGTTTTGGCATGTTTGCATAGAAATGCAAGGGTTGGATGTCCAACCACTGGCGTCATGACCTCATCATCTGCTGGTTGCTACAGTCCAGGAAAACTCCACTGTGCAAAACTTAATTCTGTTGTCAGTCAGCTTATGTGTAGCTGCAGCACAATGCATTGTCACCTGTTGTGTTGTTCATTTCATGACGTGCATGACAATGTGCATTTGTGTATGTCAGTACTCTCATTGTCTCACTGTCTTTCAGTGAATTTTAGACTAATCCATTTTTAATAAGAGGTGCAGCAGTGAACGTGAGAGTGCTCTCTCTTATTGCAAAAATGTGATAACATGACAAGGTTATTACATCCCACTTCAAAGCAGTGATGTATTGTAATTGTCAGTGTTCGTTTTTTTCGTCCGTTCGTCCATTAGTCCACAAAATATCTTCGCAACCCTTGCAGATAAAAAGATAAAACAAAAAGCAGATTACTTGGGTGGCAAATGGGATGAAAATGAGAGGATGATCTTGACCTTGAGAAAACTAGGTAAAGGTCAAATTTCAACTTTTGGACACTCAGGAACCAAATAAGATAGAAAGATGAAGGCGAAGGCCAGTGTGAGTAAAACCGTAGATCAAAGCTAGTGCTTTGATATACCTATGCACTAGCTTTGATCTATGGTCAAGTGATCTAGCTCTGATCTAGCTTTGATCTATTTGACCCTGGAAGGTCAAAGCTATGCACTTGTCAAGTACTACTTTCAGGGTAGCCTGACCTACCCTCCGCGGGATGTTGCTGTCTCTGACTGCCTTAGTTCTTGTTTCACTTTTGTTAACATTTAAAACTTAAATTTTTTTAGATGCATATAATTAAACAAATTAGTTCAAAGTTAAATGAAAGCGTGCACTGAAAAAAAATAATGTTTGTCTTATATGAATTCAGAATGTCTTTTAGTGTCTGACATTTGCTGCTTTCAGGCTTTCTGAGTGAAGATAACACTGTCAAAATAGTGGCAGGGGGAACAGATCTCCTTACTGTTGTGCAGCCAACCATGAGGTCAGACAATAAGTCTTTTATCCCCTCCCTCACTTTCATCTCACCTTTCTCTTCACATTAGTGCTACAATGAGTGAGGACTGCATGCCGTTACAGCATGCACGTGTGTGTACATACTGTAGATGTTAAACAGGCACAACTTAAGTATGCATGCCGTCTGAGTCAATGAGCGAGAGAGAGAGCGACAGAGAGAGAGAGAGAGAGCAAACTCTTGTTTACTGTGTATTTCTGCATGTTGTGAATGAGAAGCTTACCAGTCCTGAAGCAAAGAACACAGTCAGCAGAGCCAGGCAGGCTCCCATCACTATGAGCAGCAGGAACACAATCAGGGGATGCTGCTGGCTCATACAGTAGTAGGACTCATACAACCAGTCTGGGGACTTTTTCCTTCTCTCTGGACCTCTTCCTCCTTTGCTCCCTTCAATAGAATCCCCTGCCTGGTTCAGGAGATACCGTTTCCTCCTAATTGCCTCTTGCCACATGGATCTGGGAGCCGAGAAGGAGGAAGAGGAGGGGGAGAATCTAGACAGGGCAGAGGAGGTTGTCACTACTGAGAAATTAGTATTTTCCACCACAGAAGAAGAGCAGTTGCTCTGTTTCACTCTCCTGCTGTTGCTGTTCTTGTTCCTGTGAAGGACCCTGGTCTGGGAGGTCCTGATATCCAGTGTATTGTCTGATTCCTCCTTCACCTCCTCCCTGAAGTCCTTTAAGTGGAGATGACTGGAAGCTGAGGCTGAGTCTGAGTCAGAGGCAACATGCTTAGGCTGGAGGGGTGGCAAGAATGCACCGAGGGTAGAGCGCAGCATCCTCCTCTTTCTCCTCCTGCCAACATGTTGGAGCGGTAAATGAAGGGGAGTGCAGAGACAGAGCTCTTCAGAGTGAGAGAGAAAAGTGGGAGGGAAATGAAGGGAAACGGGAGGGAGAACGGGCCAGGGGGAGGGGAGGAAGAAATAGAAGGTGTAGCAGCAGCAAGAAGTCAGTGAGTCAAGAGAGGAAAAATTACTATACTGACATGTAGGCATTAAATGGTATGAAAAGAATGTAATTATTTAGGCATTGTCGCTAGGTGGTTTCTGAACGAAGACTCCTCCATCCTTCTGTGCATGTTTGCAACTCTGAAAACAACACAAAAAGTAAATGAAACCACTACAGAGCTTAAAAGCTCACGTGTGTTTTCTTTAAATAGTGTGTGCAGCCAAAGACGTGATAAAAGTGATTCTGGCTCAAGCGCTGCTTTTGCAAAGATGAATAAATGATGACTTCAGATTCCTCTAATCCCCACTGAACTACCGCAATGTAGCTCTGGTTTGAAATCATCAAAAATTCTCTCAGTGCCTGAGGTAAGTTGCCCCTCTTTCCCCCCAAAAATTAAATGTTTTATTTATCTTGTACATAACAAATGTGTGGCTTGTAGCCATTAAAAGAAGAGATCAATTAAATTGTCAACAACTTGGAGACAGGACAACAGTTAGGAGCTCTGATTAGCTAACAAGTTACACTCCAAGGTGATTTTTTTTGCCACATTACTCAATAATTTACAAATTGCTTCTCCGTTTGTATAAGTCACACTCAGTGAGGACGCTGCATAGATATAGATAGCATAAACAGAAACCTGAGTTGGACGTAAGTGAACATCAACTAAAGGGAGAAGAACGTGGATAGCACAGCTCAGTGCTTTGCAAAGAGAAAACTCTGCCCTGTACTCTTTTTGCCGCCTTCCTGTCAGTATGACTAATAAAGCCTTTTGTATGAGCAGCAAAATATCTTTTGTTCAATCAATTAGTTGGTGTTGTAAATTTTTTTTTGTCTGTCATCCTTTGCATTGGCTTCTTTCTTATCTGTATCCTTTCCTCGTCTGATAGATTCATTTCCCGATGGTGGTGATTACAGCATCATGTAATCTCATTTAACAGCTCTCTGGGATCAGTTTGGTGGATTTTGTGAACACTTAACAACTGTTGGCAAATTATTTAACAAAGCAGGACACAGGAAAAATGTTTGAGAACATCTTTCTCCTCTAAAGAGATGAACGAGGATGGTACAGACAGTAGACTACTCTATGCTTTACCTTTTTCCAATAATTTTACCCTCTCGCCATTTTCCACTTCAGACCCTCAGGTCTCTGTCTCACATGCCTTTCATTTTCCCTTCCTTCACTCTGCCTTCATCCTCCCCTTATTCACTATAAATTCTTTTCATCTTTGACCCACTTCTCGCTCCTTTTCTTTTGTTACATTTACTGTATCTCAGACACCTTCTCTTCCATCTCTTCTCCAGTGCCTCATTATTATTGACAGGGTTTGAACTAGTAATCATGACCCAGTCACTCTAGACAGAGCAATTTCTTTTTGGAATTATTTTCCTTCTACTGAACAAGACCATATCAGAACACAGAAGCAAAAATCTACCCATGGACAAGAAGCTCATGACAGAAGGAGAGCTTATTAGCGAGCCTCCAGTTGTGGTGGTAGACTAATCAGACACCATTTCTGGGAATCACATGTGATCGATGTCATGTAGAAAAATTTCTTTGAATCAAAAACAAAACAAATGTCACATAAAAATTATGTTGGAAAGAATTCATGTAAACTAATAATTCACCACAATGGGGAGACAATAAAGCAAACATTTTCAAGCAATTTAATGAATTCTTCCAGATTAAAGATGTATGCAAGTCCAGAAGAATTACAAATGAAATTAGCCTGACTGAAACATTATGTTGTTCATGATGTTCCTGTTGTATTCTTGATCTCTTAAATTCTGCCTGAAATGCTTGGGTTACCTTTCATTGAAGTAAATACTGAAAGACATTATTTTGTTATAGAATGTGATGTTGACATTTGAGATGCAAAATGATAGGAAAAATACAGTATATAATGTCTTCCATATACAAACTACATTGTCATGAGAAATAGGAAGGCACTATAAAAACACAAAAAAAAAATCACAATTGAACTTTTTTCAACAGCTCTTAGTGTCATTTCATAAAGTATTTATGATTCATCCATTCATGCAAACTCTTTTACATACAGAACCAGATGGCAGTAAATTTGTTTTTAAAAAGTTTTGAAAATATTCTAAATCAAAACAGCTGCACTTCTGCTTATAATGTAGGTAATAACAGGCCTATTTTATAGAGTCATTTTAACGTGTCACGGTAAGATAAGCACAGGTGTAAACAAAACGACTCATAATGCTTGAATCTCATTCAGTTTCACTCTTTCTGCCTTAATGTGCATTTTTTGGCTCACTGTCCCATTATTTAGTGTGATTCTTGAACAGAACAAACCATCGCTAATACCATGATGATAAACCATCCAACCATCCATCCATCCTCTTCCGCTTATCTGGGGTCGGGTCGCGGGGGCAGCAGCTTAAGCATGGAAGCCCAGACTTCCCTCTCCCTAGCCACTTCGTCCAGCTCCTCCGGGAGAATCCCAAGGCTTTCCCAGGCCAGCCGGGAGACATAATCTCTCCAGCATGTCCTGGGTCGTCCCCAGGGCCTCCTCCCGATAGGACGTGCCCGGAACACCTCACCAGGGAGGCGTCCAGGAGGCATCCTAACCAGATGCCCGAGCCACCTCATCTGGCTCCTCTCGATGCGGAGGAGCAGCAGCTCGACTCTGAGTCCCTCACGGATGACCAAATTTCTCACCCTATCTCTAAGGGAGAGCCCGGACACCCTGCGGAGGAAACTCATTTCGGCCGCTTGTATCCGGGATCTCGTTCTTTCGGTCACGACCCACAGCTCGTGACCATAGGTGAGGGCAGGAACGTAGATCGACCGGTAAATCGGGAGCTTTGCTTTTCGGCTCATCATCACTGCATCACTGCAGACACTGCACTGATCCGCCTGTCGATCTCCTGTTCCATCATACCCTCACTCGTGAACGATACCCCAAGATACTTGAACTCCTCCACTTGGGGCAGGATCTCATCCCCAACCCGGAGAGGGCACTCCACCCTTTTCTGACTGAGGGCCATGGTCTCAGATTTGGAGGTGCTGATTCTCATCCCTTCACACTTGGTTGCAAACCGCTCCAGTGAGAGTTGGAGATCATGGCTTGATGAAGGCAACAGTACCACGTCATCTGCAAAAAGCAGGGACGCAATACTGAGGCCACCAAACCGGACACCCTCAACGCCTTGGCTGTGCCTAGAAATTCTGTCCATAAAAGTTGTGAACAGAATCAGTTACAAAGGGCAGACTTGACGGAGTCCAACCCTCAAGTTTCAAGTTTATTTATTCTTATATAGCCCAGATTCACAAACAATGTCTCAAAGGGCTTTACAATCTGCACATGGACGATATCCCTCTGACCTTTGTGCACTGCGAGCAGTACGACCCTCACATCGGAAAAGGAAACTAAACGATAAGGAAACGCTAAGGAAATTATAAGGAAACGATAAGGAAACGATAAGGAAACGATAAGGAAATGATAAGGAAACGTTTCCCCCTCACTGGAAACGAATCCGATTTACTGCCGGCAATGCGAACCAAACTCTGACATCAGTCGTACAGGGACCAAACGGCCCTTATCTAGGGGTTCGGTACCCCATACTCCCGAAGCACCCCCCACAGAACCCCCTGGGGAACACGGTCGAACGCCTTCTCCAAGTCCACAAAACACATGTAGACTGGTTGGGCGAACTCCCATGCTCCCTCAAGGACCCTGCGGAGGGTGTAGAGCTGGTCCACTGTTCCGCGGCCAGGACGAAAACCACACTGCTCCTCCTGAATCCGAGATTTGACTTCCCGACGGACCCTCCTCTCCAGAACCCCTGAATAGACCTTGCCTGGGAGGCTGAGGAGTGTGATCCCCCTGTAGTTGGAACACAACCTCCGGTCCCCCTTCTTAAAAAGGGGGACCACCACCCCAGTCTGCCAATCCAGAGGCACTGTCCCCGACGTCCACGCGATGTTGCAGAGGCGTGTCAACCAGGACAGCCCGACAACATCCAGAGCCTTCAGGAACTCCTGGCAGATCTCATCCACCCCCAGGGCCCTGCCACCGAGGAGCTTTTTAACCACCTCGGTGACCTCAACCCCAGAGATAGGAGAGCCCGTCTCAGAGAACCCAGACTCTGCTTCCTCATGGGAAGGCGTGTCGCCGGAATTGAGGAGGTCTTCGAAGTATTCTCCCCACCGAGTCACAACGTCCCGAGTTGAGGTCAGCAGCGCCCCATCCCCACTATACACAGTGTTGATGCTGCACTGCTTCCCCCTCCTGAGACGTCTGATGGTGTACCAGACTTTCCTTGAAGCCATCTGGAAGTTGTCCTCCAAGGCCTCACCGAACTCCTCCCATGCCCGAGTTTTTGCCTCGGGTTCTGATCGGGGGGGCCGTTCCTCCCAATCACGCCCTTCCAGGTCTCACTGTCATTGCCCACGTGAGCATTGAAGTCCCCCAGCAGAATAAAGGAGTCCCCAGTGGGAGCCCTCTCCAGCACCCCCTCCAAGAACTCCAAAAAGGGTGGGTACTCTGAACTGCTGTTTGGTGCATAAGCACAAACAACAGTCAGGACCTGTCCCCCCACCCGAAGGCGGAGGGAGGCTACCCTCTCATTCACCAGGGTGAACCCCAATGTACAGGCACCAAGCCGGGGGCCATAAGTATACCAACACCTGCTCAGCGTCTCTCACCATGGGCAACTCCAGAGTGGAAGAGAGTCCAACCCCTCTTGAGAGGACTGGTACCAGAGCCCAAGCTGTGTGTGGAGGTGAGCCCAACTATATGTAGTCAGAACTTCTCAACCTCACACACCAGCTCGGGCTCCTTCCCTGCCAGAGAGGTGACATTCCACATCCCAAGAGCCAGCTTCTGTAGCCGGGGATCGGATCGCCAGGTCCCCGCCTTCGGCCACCGCCCAGCTCACAATGCACCTGACCCCTATGGCCCCTCCCACAGGTGGTGAGCCCATGGGAATGGGGACCCACGTTGTCCTTTCAGGCTGCGCCCAATATGGCCCCTTGGGTGCAGGCCTGGCCACCAGGTGCTCGCCTTCAAGCCCCACCTCCAGGCCTGGGTCCAGAGGGGGGCCCCGGTGACCCGCGTCTGGGCAGGGTCTCTGAGCCATCCTTTGTCTGGTCCCTCACCTAGGACCTGTGTGCCATGGGTGACCCTGCCAGGGGCAGAAAGCCCCAGACAACTTAGCTTCTAGGATCATTGAGACACGCAATCCCCTCCACCACGATAAGGTGACGACTCAAGGAGGGGTGTGCTGGTGCCCATTTTTAAAAAACAAGTGAGATGTACTGATTTGTGGCAATTACAGAGGAATAAAGCTGATGAGCCTACAATGAAGTTATGGGAAAGCAGGGCTCCAAATTGTGACCATTTTGGTCGCATATGTGCCCAAATTTTTATCAGTGCAACTGTTAAATATATTTGGGAGCACCAGTGCGACTAGGGAAAAAAAATATGGTGCGCCTTTTTTTTCCTCTCCTCTCTCGCTCTTTCTCTCTCTCCATAGAGCAGACTGTCACCAAACCGTCACCAAATGGTGGACCGTCACCAAATGGTCCGGATCCGGACCGCGTGATGGTTCTGTCCGGATGCGTGACCACTCCATGATAAATTCACGAGAGTAGATTTTCTTGGCGCATTTTTACTTGCAGTTCGCGGCTACAGACGGCGGGCGCTGCTCCTCCAGTTAATACGGTAATAGCGCCACTCAGTTCAACCAATCAGATTGTTTGTGTACCCTGCTGTCAGCGTACCAGGAAGTGAGACAGCTCGCTACCTCTGTGAGTTTACCGCTACAGCGGAGCACAGAAGGAGTGAGACAGCATAGCTCCAAACGAAGAGAGGTTAACGAGGAAAACCGCTGGTTAACAATGAGTGGATGAAATTTATGTTTATTCCTCCGTCAGGCAGTTCAAAACCATTTTACCTCGTTTGGTCTGAACACGTAGCATGAATTAAAAGTGATAACATGAAGTGCCACTACGAAACAAAGCACAGAGCTTTTGCACAGAAGTCCAAACTGAGGGCAAAATGACTGAGAGAAATGCAAACAAATGTTCACTAAAGGCATGGTGGAGTTTGGGGCAGCATAAAACATCTTTTAGTAATGTTTTAAAATACAAAACAATCCAATAATAACCAAAATGGTTCAGTCCAGGTACCGGGCTGGCCTGACAGCGCGCCACAATGCGCTATTTAAGCCACACCCAGGTAGTGCCACGGTTTGGCCCCTGACCCGGAGGCAGACCAACGCAGCATCCTCAGGTGAGCGTCTCTCATACATTTTTGTGTGGATGTGGGGAAAACGCGTAGGCGCCGAGTGTGCACCCTCGAACGCACTACCGCAACAGTTTGTTTGATGCGGCCACGTGAGTGGGGACCTGCCGGAGAATGTGCGCAAATTAGTCTGAGCAGGACCACAGTCCTGCGTGGAAACAATGAGAGCACGGCTGCCGCTGCTCTCCCACGCGAGGGAGAGAGGCGGGTGGAACAGAGATGGAAGGAGCGGTCTCTATCGCTTCGTCACTGCCTTGCTTTTGGGTAGGTGCTCCTAAAGTCTTTGCTGGTGCTACTAACTTCTTAATTTGGGAGCACCAGTGCTACCAAGAAAACAAGTTAATTTAGTGCCCTGGAAAGAGTAGTTGAAGCTAGACTAAGGGCAGAAGTGAGCATCTGTGAGCAGCAGTATGGTTTCATGCCAAAAATGAGTACTTCTTCTTCTTTTCCTTTTGGCTTTTCCCTTCAGGGGTCGCCACAGCGAATCAACCGCCTCCATCTAACCCTGTCCTTTGCATCCTCTTCTCTCACACCAACTACCTTCATGTCCTCTTTCACTACATCCATAAACCTCCTCTTTGGTCTTCCTCTAGGCCTCCTGCCTGGCAGTTCAAAACTCAGCATCCTTCTACCAATATATTCACTATCTCTCCTCTGGACATGTCCAAACCATCTCAGTCTGGCCTCTCTGACTTTATCTCCAAAACCTCTAACATGTGCTGTCCCTCTGATGTACTCATTCCTGATCCTATCCTTCCTGGTCACTCCCAGAGAGAACCTCAGCATCTTCATCTCTGCTACCTCCAGCTCTGCCTCCTGTCTTTTCCTCAGTGACACTGTCTCTAGACCAAACAACATCGCTGGTCTCACCACAGTTTTGTACACCTTTCCTTTCATTTTAGCTGAAACTCTTCTATCACACATCACACCTGACACTTTTCTCCACCCATTCCATCCTGCCTGGACACGCTTCTTCACCTCTTTTCCCCACTCTCCATTGCTCTGGACTGTTGACCCCAAGTACTTAAAATCCTCCACCTTCTTGATCTCTTCTCCCTGTAACCTCACTCTTCCACTTGGGTCCCTCTCATTCCAAAAATGAGTACTACAGATGCAGTATTTGCTTTGAGGATGTTGATAGAGAAGTACAGAGAAGGCCAGAGGGAGCTGCATTATGTTTTGCAGATCTGGAGAAAGCTTATGACAGGGTGCCCAGAGAGGAACTGTGGTATTGTATGAGGAGGTCTGGAGTGGCAGAGAACTATGTTAGAGCAGTGCAGGACATGTATGAGTACTGTGAGACAGTGGTGAGGTGTGCTGTAGGTGTGACAGAGGAGTTCAAGGTGGAGGTGGGACTGCATCAGGGATCAGCTCTGATTTTGCAAGTATCTTTCAGCTTAAATCTTGTTTACATTGGTAAACAACTCACAAGGTGCAAGTATTAGGACATGGAGGAAACCTTCACAATATGACTGTTTCCTGCTTCTCTCTGATGATAACCTGAACTATTCACAGCTTCTCTGTGGCATGAGGAGGAAAAATTGCTGTCGCTCACAGTTAAGAAAGTGTGATATATTCTGCCTCAACCTTTTATTCACCTCTTAATTTGTGATTTATTCCTCACAAGTTATAATTTCTGACACTATTTTTTCACACTCCTTGATTTTTAAATACACTACAATGTGGAAAATTACACCATAACATTGACATTAGTCTCAAAATAGTGTTAAAACATTTATGAAAGTCAGAAAAATAAAGATTAAATTTGAAACGATGAGACAGTGCTTCACTGTCTCTGTCACTCTAAGGTAAGAGGATGATGTGACAGTCTGATGTAGCCTTGCGTGTGTGTGTATGCGTGTGCGTGTGTGTGTGTGTGTGTGTGTGTGTGTGTGTGTGTGTGTGTGTGTGTGTGTGTGTGTGTGTGTGTGTGTGTGTGTGTGTGTGTGTGTGTGTGTGTGTGTGTGTGTGTGTGTGTGTGTGTGTGACAGAATGGGAACAGCCAGTCTATGGTCATGGGATAAATCTTCCCCTTTCACTCCCTCCACTTTTTACAGTCTCAGTACACAAAGGGAGAGTCAATCAGCTGCTGCCCTTAACAATATTGTACAGTATTTTGTGCTACCACTTCTTCCCTCTTCCTCCTCACCTGTTATTTTTTTGAACATCTAGTACATCCTCTTATCTTAACGTTCATCATCTCTTTTCAGTTTTATCCTTATTTATTTTCACCTCTAACACTGCTGGGACTTTGGGTGGATCCAACTTGCACTGTATAAAAGAAGCTGATCAAGTCACATTCATAGTGTATTGTATAGCTCTTTCAGTGTACCTGTCACTACCAATGCATTGGTTACCTTGACAACATTTATTTATAAATCTTTCTGCTGCCACAGAGCCATTTTGAGGAGTGAGAAAAGTGTCAGCCAGAGGCAGGAAATCAAATGTCAGGTGTTCTTGTTGAAGTGCAAGAAACGGAGAGGAACACAGCTGATCTAACAGGATAAACACTCAAATAAAGGTCAATCATAAGGATCCTATTAGCGTAGAGCATAACATTTTTTAGACTAATTAAAATAAAAAAAAAATAAAAAAAACAATTAAAACATCCATCCATCCATTTTCAACTGCTTCATCTGCTATAGCGGGTCGCAGGGGGAGCTGGTGCCTAACCCAGCTAACTGAGGGTGTATGGCAGGGGAAACTCCAGGTGTGACGCCAGTGCACAGAAATTAAAACATATTTACCATTTTTTAATCATTGGAATTGAGTGGTCTTTAATATCATTCTTACTGTCACTAACATCCATGTTTTTTTTTCTCTGACCTGAAAGGAGGGCAACTTTTTACATGAATGCATCTTCTCCAGTATGTCTATTCTTCTCTGACTGCACATGAGATGATGCAAACAAGAAGGTAGAACAGGAAAGTCAGCAAAAGTGAATCATTTAGTCACATTAGTTGTTTTCTTAATCAAATAAGAGAATTAAGTAACAGTGTTGTCACAGCAGGGACAGCCAGTGGTAAGTGTGTGACAATAACCACTGTTACCCATAGCAATGACAGTTAGTGGCAGGAGGGTGAAATCAACTATTTTCTCTTAACAGCCCCACACCACGGTTTGCCTCCATGTACATTTCTGATTATGCTCAATATTTTAATAAATTAAAAGGATTGAAGTAGCTTGTCCAAAATTGGAAACGCAGCTGCAGTACCCAGGTATTTCTTAGGGGTGGCAGCTGTCATCCTGTGCCACCCCAGAAGAAGCCCCATGACATTCTGCCCATGTCATGAGGATCACAGCAGATCAGTGCGACAGAGTACTGACTGACACTACACACAACTTCTGAATCAGATTGTGTTAAAGGACGCTATCTGTGATTAAAGCCTTATCATCACTTAAGAGACTTATTTTTTGGTGAGTGACATGACATCCATTTTCACAAGCCTCCAGTCTTGACAACCGTCTGTCAGTTGTGGCCAGAAATGTTCTGTGTTTTTGAATATTTATTCATTTCCTTACATATACCAGTAAACAAGTTTCATATAAAAATGTTCTGCATTTAAAGGTGTCACAGTGGTGCAGTGGGTAGCGCTGTCACCGCAGAGCAAGGCGGTTCCCGGTTCGAGTCCCACTCTGTGCGGAGTTTATGTGTTCTCCCCGTGCCCAGGTGGATGGATGGATGGATGGATGGATGGATGGATGGATGACGTTCTGCATTTATCTACTCCTCTCACTCGCTCTTAATTCTCCCACAGTTTTTTGTCTTGGATCAGGAAGGATATTGTTGCATTAAAAGGAGGAGTTTGCAATCTAAATAAATAAACTGATCCAATGACATTTAAAAGCTACCTTTTTTGTTTGCAAGCAGTGGTTTGCACTGCATATTCCACATATTTATTTTATTTTCAAGTCTTGTCTTTTAGTGAGTGACGTGGAGATTAAAATTAAGCAATTAGATGCCATCCAATGCTGTCATTAAAACTCATTTTCAGTGATGCTTGAGGAAGATCTGGATCTTTGCTGGAGGAAACTAATCATCCAACAGTCAATTTACCAATCATTCTCCTCATCACAACAGCATGGGCTATATTCAGGTGTCAAACTGAAGTGCTTCACACTATGATGCTTTTAATCTTATGTGAGACCTTGAATTTAGATTAGGTTAGAGCTAGTTGTAGCAAAGACTTAGCACAGTTTACTGCTGATCTGTGCAGTATAGATATATGGCTGCCAGATCATTAACCTTGGACACACACTGTTAGGATGGTAAATTCTGTCCATTCAGTAAACATTCTCCCCATCTCTCCTGTTTACTGAAGTGAATGAAACTGAACCAGCCCCACACTGGTAACACCATATTGTATACTATGGAGTAAATGTGCAACAATGGTGATATGCGTTATGATGAGCATATACACTATATTAAGTTGTTTCTATTTCCACTTTGTTTTCTTAAATGTTTTATCACATGAAATAATTCAGTAACTCAGGCAGACTTTGCAGCTGAATATATTTATCATGAACCCCTGATATGATCGCTGTGTTCTTCTCCATACTAGGGGCTCCAGGGCATCTGGTTTATTATTTGTTAGATATCATGTAAATGTTAGAGGACACACATTTTAGCATGATGTAATTTAAATCTGCATTATTTGATTTTTTGGTCTCTGGGACAATAAGTTGACATGTTACTTTAAAAAAATATGACTGTTCATAACCAAATAATGGTGAAATTCAAACACATTTAGCTTCTTTTGAAGTCAGATATTCAGACATTCCTTTAACTTTGTTATGGTCTCCACTGCAGTGGAGACCATAACAAAGTTAACATGTCTCTAGCAGCTAAATGCATCACTTTTTATTTAACTGCTGTAGGCTAGTTTTGTATGCCTTTTGATGCTGAAACAAATGCTCTCTCCTGCTAAAAAATTATGCTGATGACAGCGGTGAAATTGGCATAGAACAGCAATAGGATGTTAAAACCAACCAAGTTGTGCTGCTTTTTGATTTATATTTGACATTATATTGACAAGACCGGCTTTAATAATGCCAGTTAATAGATATGGCATAATTAAATATGTAAAATATGATTAATTACAGATTATACAGTATTGCATGCCTGTCAAAGTTTTCTTTTTGTCTCTATATACTCACACTACTGGTTATGAACATGGCTGCCTTAAAAATCCTCTTGAGTTCCAGTGCACTTGAATATAGATGACTGAAATTTTTCCTGCATGTACGTCGACATCTCTGTCTAGTACCTCTTGGCCAGCTTGACAGCACACATTTGACTGATGCCAAATGTCTACCTTTAATTGATCTGAAGGTTTTGTTGAATAATGAATGAGATACATTGTAATTCACTCAAGACACGAGTGTCAGTCAGTTGATATCAACGTAAGTAGTTAATGGCAGATACCAGACAGTGTGAGCATATCTGCCAAGTTCAAAAATCCCATGGGTTTGTGCATCCTTGCATTTGTTGGCTGTTTGCAATTAGTTCTGTAAATCCATAATTAGCATTTCCTTCACTTGTATCACATGTATAACAGCTTTATTTATGTAGCACATTTCATTCCACATTTCATGAAGTGTTTCAAATAAAACACAAACACACATAGATGTATAGATGTGAGGGAGTAATGCCCCTGATGATCAAGGTATGTGTGAAATGCAAGTATCACTTCTACCCCCAAAAGCCTTAGAGCTGTGATCTGAATGACTAAGAGCAGCATCATAAGTGTAGAGTTTTCCATGTATAGATGTGCATCATTGGTGGAAAATCAAGTCATGACTCTTTACACCAAATAATCACAGGAGAGAGAGTGAGCTGCAGATTGCAAGGCATCAATAAAAAACAAGCAAAATCATTTGTATTAAATGTTTTATCAAGCAACTGTAGTAGGTTGGTAATCAGTTCGGTTTTGATAAGAAATAAACACCCCCTTTATTTTAATTTTATTGAGACATTATTTAGAGTTACCTTAGCAGACTGGTAAGTGACTGGGAAGCACTTGCAATGCCAGATCAGTGGGCGGCGCTCGCGCGCTCTTGTGGATAGAGGCGAGCAGTGTCTTCGCTTTACCTGGCGCGAGTCATGAATAAAACGGCGTTGTTTTGCAAAGACGTTAATCTGTGTGCTCCGTTATTGATACACAGGTACCGTAAAAACACTTAATAACTCTCTGGGTTGTGGCTGCGCAGGTGTGGATGAGTGAGAGACGTCTGTTCTGTGTTCGGGATGACTGTGGTGGATGGAGAGCGGTTGCTGGTGTAGTTAATTGTGTTTCTGCCGAGTGTATGAATGTAGCTAGCATGCTAGTTCGCATGCCTCGTGCAGTAAGTGTGATGTTGTTATGTAGTTATTAGTTGTTAAAATGAACTTGATATTTTTGGGTTCTCCTTAGTTTATGTTTCAGTGTTGTAACAGTTAATTTATAATAAATTGTTAACATTTATTTTGCAATTGTTTATCTGTTTTGCACATTATTGTTATTTTTTTTGGTGAACATTTAAATATTTTTTTAATGTTATATGATTAATAAAACGGCGCTGGTTTGTGAAGATGTTAATCTGTGTGCTACGTTATTGATCCACAGCCAGTGCACCGCCACTGATTCACAGTGCTTTTAGCCAGTGTATCACATGAGTCGGTCCAGATTCCCCTAGGTCTGGCGCCGGTTACACAACCAGTTCATTTTAGAGAGGTGTTGGTTTCCTCTTCAGGTCAGACTAAATGGCCTGGATAAACAGGTAATGATTTTAAAAAGGAACCTCTCTGGTCCAGTGCTCCTCCTCATTAAGGTGCAAATAATACTAAAAAGATCCTCATGGGAATGTGTTGCCATCTGCACCACTAACTCTGAAATAGTGATTACTTTATACTTTGCACTTTAATTATGTTGGAAACATGAGCTAACTCTGCATGTAGCATCTGTGTTAACTCGCAATGAAATTGGGGAAAAAATGCCTTTGGTAAGTAAAAAAAGGCTGAGTCCCCTGGTGTGTGTTAATTCTGTCAAACAGCAGGCGAGGGATGTGTGTGGCTGAGGTGTGTATTGTGTGTGTACAGACTGGAAATAAATGGTCCATGTACAAGACATTGCATATTCATAGTTGTGTGATATCAGTGGCCACCATCATGGATATGAATGATGGAAGCATCAAAAATATATAGCTATGGGAAAAATAAACAGCTTGAATACCAAAATAGAAAATATTTATTGAAGCTTCTGATATTCAGTTAGCTAAAGCATTCAAAGACATACCAGTAGTTTTAATAATGTTTTTAAAATCATTTGCAGGCAAGTCTTCCAGCTGTCACCTTTCTTTACAGTGGATTTTGTTGATATTAGCTTCGTTTTTCATAATGTGTTATAGATGATCAACACTATTGCATCTAATTAACAGCAGGCTGTGTACTTTATATCATGAAAATGTTTTGCCAATGGTGATGAAACAATCAGCCTGTTGCACAGTTCCTGTCAGATGTATTAGAGGTCTTCTCTTTTTTTGATGCACAAAATGAATAATATGTAGAGGACATCTGTCTTTTATTCAGTCAGTGTTGTGATATAAATTATCTGAACTAATTCTAATACCCTTGTTAAGCAAGTTCGTAAGCAAGCAGCAGGGCTCGAAATTAACTTTTTTTTTCTTGGTGGTGGGAGCTGGTGCTCCCAAATTTAGAAGTTAGTAGCACCAGCAAAGACTTTAGGAGCACCAACCCAAAAGCAAGGCAGTGACTGAGCGATAAAGACCGCTCCTTCCATCTCTGTTCAGCGTGCCTGTCTCCCTCGCCCAGGAGAGCAGCCACAGCTGCGCTCTCATTGTTTCCTGGCAGGACCGCCGGTACCTGGACTGAACCATTTTGGTTATTATTGGATTGTTCTGTATTTTAAAACATCACTAAAAGATGTTTTATGTTGCCCCAAACTCCACCATGCCTTTAGTGAACATTCGTTTGCATTTTTCTCGGTCATTTTGCCCTCAGCTCGGACTTCAGGGGATAATTCTGCGCAAAAGATCTGTGCTTTGTTTCATATAGGCACTTCATGTTACCACTTTTAATTCATGCTACTTGTTCAGACCATATGAGGCAAAATGGTTTTGAACTGCCTCACGGAGGAATAAACATAAATTTCATCCACTCATTGTTAACCAGTGGTTTTCCTCGTTAATCTCCCTTCGTTTGGAGCTATGCTGTCTCCCTTCTTCTGTGCTCCGCTGTAGCGGTAAACTCACAGTGGCAGCGAGCTGTCTCACTTCCCGGTGCACTGACAGCGTAGGGTAGACAAACGATCTGATTGGCTGAACTGAGTGGCGCTATTACCGTATTAACTGGAGGAGCAGCGCCCGCCGTCTGCAGCCGCGAACTGCAAGTAAAAATGCGCCAAGAAAATCTACTCTCGTGAATTTATCATGGAGTGGTCACGCGTCCGGACAGAACCATCCGGACAGCGGTCCACCATTTGGTGACCCCTGCTCTATGGAGAGAGAGAAAGAGCGGGAGAGAAGAGGAAAAAAAAAGGCGCACCAGATTTTTTTCCCTAGTTGCACCGGTGCTCCCAAATGTATTTAATAGTCGCACTGATAAAAATGGTCGCAATTTCGAGCCCTGAAGCAGGCTTGTTGTGAGTCAATGAAGGTCACGCTGCAATGATGTTGGCAATATTGTTACACTCCTGACATTCATGTTTTCCCTATATAAATGAAAAATGAACACAAACCAATAAGAAGAAATATAAAACATTAAGGTACTGCATTTACAAATACAACAGTGACTAGAGTGTACTCTGCTCCACTACAAGGGTCTTTAGAGCCAAAATGTTTCTTAGATCTGCAGAAAAATAGATCCATTACCAAGAGAAAAACAGATTGTGAAGCACCTGAATACTGATTGCGATGGGTTTGTTGTGATCTTTATACTGGAGAGATGATGAATGGAGCTATTTTACTAGGCAGGATACAGAATTCATCAGTTCTTTTCAGTCAGAGAAAAAAAAATCTCAAATTAACTAACAGCTCTATTTGTAGTAGACTTATGGGACGTTACAGGTGGTGGGTATATCCATATGGCTTAGTAAAGAGTTTTGATGTCCCCAATGCTAATCAATATCTTCTCAAAGTTCAACAGAATGTGATAATTTAGTACATCTTTTGACTAACACACAAGTACAAAGACAATATATTTAATGTCTGAAGGAACAAACAAACAAGCAAAACAGTTAAGACCTGTTAACACTTCTAGTGTCAAGCCACCTAACAGACAGTTGTTTTTGAACAAAGAAAACATTATATTGCACAACTTGACTCCACACATACTGCTCAGACAGAGAAGACTTGAAAATGGTTATGTCATATTGACAGGAGAGTGGTGTTGGATCTGTATTTTTTTACTTCAGCTCAGCATTGGATGTGGTGTAACACAGGGAACATCTACCAACACAAATTACATGTGGCTTTGATACAATCAAGTGCAATCTTTTTCTTTAATGTTAATTTTAGTGCCACTATGTTTGCACGTTATAACATTTTGCATGAACTAATGGAACTAATAGAACAAATGGAACGACTGTGGCTCAGGAGGTAGAGTGGGTCGTCTAATAGCCAGAAGGTCGGCCGTTCAAATCCTGCTCCACCCCAGTCATTCCCCATTGTGTCCTCGGGAACGACACTTCACCCACCTTGCCTCCAGTGTCTCACACTGGTATACAAATGCGAATGTATGTTTGGTGGTCAGAGGGTCTGCTACATTTCCGTCAGTGCACCCCAGGGCAGCTGTGATTACAAATGGTGCGTCTGTGGAGTGAATGAATAATGGATTCAGTGTAAAGCACTTTTCATTCTTAGAAAAGTGCTATGTAAATCCAATCCATTATTATTGATAATATGACTGAATTAAGGAGCTCTCTTCAGTCTGAACTGTACACACACTTGTTTGGATATGTGTGAATAGACTCATAGCACACACCACAACTATTACGTTCAAGGCCAGAGAGTTAACTTCTGTATGCCGCAGATGATCATTTTTTGAAGATAAAGCTGCTTGGTTTGACTTGAAAGGCAGCAGTCATGAGAGAACAGCAGAGTTAACATTGAATATAATGCAGTCATAGGTATTCCTCTTTTCCCGTCTTTGATATTTCAGTGACACAGGTATTAGTTTCCATCTTTTCAGCAGTCAGGTCTGGTACAGCAAAAAATGTCTGTCTATGCTCCAGGAAACTCAGAATAAAACTGCGATTCCACAACTACCATCTGTGTGAAGTGGAGTGCAGAGAGAATGAATGCCAGTCTGTCATGGCACAGAGTGGAGGATGTATATCCGTGACGAAAGCAGGTTCACATTAAGCACATGTGACAGATGTGACAGAGTCTGGAGACCCCATGGGGATTGTTATACCGCCTGCAACATCCTCTACCACAACCAGTTTGGCAGTGGGTCAGATTTGGTGTGGGGTGGCATTTCATTGGGGGGGGGGGCTGCACAGCCCTAAATGTGCTCTCCAGAGATATCAAGATGAGACCCTTTGTGAGACCATATGCTGATGCATTATGGTTCTTCCTAATGCAGGACAATGCTAGACCTCATGTGCATGGAGTGTGTCAGCAGTTCCTGCATGATGAAGGCATTGATGTTATGGACTGGCCCGCCCAGGCCTTGAAATTAACTTTTTTTTTTTGGTAGCACTGATGCTCCCAAATTTAGAAGTTAGTAGCACCAGCAAAGACTTTAGGAGCACCTACCCAAAAGCAAGACGTACAGACAATGTATGTAACATGGCATGTATTTTATTCACAGAACCGTCAACACTTTTGTAAACATGTTTGTAACATTAGTTGGGTGACGGGCTCTCAGTCCCTCTCTCATCCACCTTTTCACTGAAGGCCCAGCAACAAAGTTCTCCTCAGGAGAACGATCTGATTGGCTGAACTGAGTGGCGCTATTACCGTATTAACTCGAAGAGCAGTGCCCACCGTCTGTAGCCGCGAACTGCAAGTAAAAATGCGTCAAGAAAATCTACTCTTGTGAATTTATCATGGAGTGGTCACAGTTCTGGACAGAACCATCACATGGTCCACCATTTGGTGACCCCTGCTCTATGGAGAGAGAGAAAGAGCGATAGATAGATAGATAGATAGATAGATAGATAGATAGATAGATAGATAGATAGATAGATAGATAGATAGATAGATAGATAGATAGATAGATAGATAGATAGATAGATAGATAAAATTGTACACTGCTCAGGCATTACATAACGAATAAATACTGGATAAACACCAGGAGAAAAAGAAACACTGACATCACAGGACATACCACAAGACATACACTACACTAACAGACACATGCAGCATTAACAGGACTTATATACTAAACTATAACTAAAATATAAACAGTATAAAATTAAAATATAAACAGTATAAAATTAAATCCATTCAACCGCATGCTGACCTCGCCACCTCCCCCCCGCTCCTCCTTAGATAGTCATACCCACTAGATACCCACTAGATAGTTGTACCCACTGATGGCACGGGGCACGAAGGAGTACCTCAGCCTCTCTGTGGAGGTGCTGTGTGACAGCAGTTTGCCGCTGAAGGTGCTTCTCTGCTGGGAGAAGATGGTGTGCAGGGGGTTGCTGGTGTTGTTCATGATAGCCTTAACTTTAGACATGGTCCTGCTCTCAAGAACTGTCTCCACAGAGTCCAGGCTCAGCCCGACCACTGAGCCCGCTCTACGGATAAGTCTGTTAAGACGGTCCATATCTCTTTTTCTGGCCCCACCACCCCAATACACAATGGTGAGAAAGAAGAGGAAAAAAAAAGGCGCACCAGATTTTTTTCCCTAGTCGCACCGGTGCTCCCAAAAATATTTAATAGTCACACTGATAAAAATTTGGGCTTATATGCGACCAAAATGGTCGCAATTTTGAGCCCTGGGCCCGCCCATTCCCCAGACCTGAATCCAATTGAGCACATCTGGGACATTATGTCTCGCTCCATCCACCAACACTACGTTGCACCACAGACTTTCCAGGAGTTGGCGGATGCTTTGGTCCAGGTCTGGGAGGAGATTCTCCAGGAGACCATCTTTCACCTCATCAGGAGCATGCCCAGGTATTGTGGGAGGTCATACACACTACTGAGTCTCATTTTGACTTGTTTTAAAGTTGGATCAATTAAAATGTATTTCCACTTTAATTTTGAGTGTGACTCCAAACCCAGATCTTCAATGGGTTAAAACTTTGATTTCCTTTGATTTTTTTTTGTGTGATTTTGTTGTCAGTACATTCAACTATGTAAATAAAGCATTTAGTAAGAATATTTCATTCAGATGTAGGATGTTATTTTAGTATTCCTTTTTATTGAGCATCTGTGTGCTTCCAAAAACATTCAGTCTCACTTCAGTGAGACTTTAGTGTCATCACTCATTTCTTTGCATCACTTCTGAGTCTGAAGCCTTAACTCTGTCATCCATAGTCATTTTATTTAAGCTTGCACTGCATAAACTTCAATCCATTCAAAACTGATGAAAGTATTCCGTGTCTAGCCCACGCGCACACACACACACACACACATGCACACACACACAATCAACAGTTTTTAGGTTGATGGTAGTCCCTATGAGCTTAAATTCCAAACAGTTGAACATTCACTTTTTAATACAAACCTAAAAAGACGTGAAATATTTAACTTTTCTGTGCCAGCCATGATGTGGAAGATGTCCCAATTAGGCTTCAGAACCATGGTTAAAGGCTGATCACATAATTTAGCCTAATGTTATGGTCTGTAAAACATAACATTAACAATCCATGGATCAAACCTAGGTCGACTCTGACTGGCCCATGTTAAGTTATTTTGAAATTAATGTATTAATAATGTATGTAAATGTAATGTATGAAAATAAATTTATTTTCTAATCTTATCTTATGCTTGATCTAACGCTACAACACTTTTAAGTTGGTTTACAATAATGAATATGGAAAGACGCATTAGTGTAAAAAAAATAGGTGTGCTGAATGTACAGTATGTTGTGACCAGTATCTATGTCATGGTAAAAAAGGAAAGATTTATGCAGAATGCAGAGTTTGCAACAAGCCATGGACTGCTAAGTATTTCTTTGCTGAAGTCACAGGTAAGACCTTGCATTTAGTTTGTGAAGAGCAGATAGCCGTGATTAAGGATTATAATTTGAATCAAAATTATGGGATGAAACGCATTGAAAAATACAAAAACTTGACCAGTGTCGAAAGACCACGAACATCGTACGCTTTGCTAGCTAACTACAAAAGCAACAAGATTTTTTCAAAAGTCACACATCCAGAGATGCAGCAACCAAGACCCACTGTGATATCCCAAATAATTGTTGGTTCAGTTTGTGCCTGGACACATTAATAGTTTTTTGACCGCTGACCTTTGAATGTTTTGCTATTTGATGTTAACTATTAGTGGAGTTAACAGAGTGAGAAACCTAATGAAAATAATAAGAATTATACTTTAATTATGCTTATAGAGAAAGTGCGCTTCCATTCTGTAATATATTTCACACACACCCTAGCACACACACAAAGATGCCTATAGGCATGTAAATGGAGGAGAGGATGATGGTAGAGTGGCGGGCAGCTCCTTTCTGGTGCACCCCAATGTGTTGCTAGAGCCTATCCCAGCAGACTTACAAGAAATACAAATCTGTGGTATAACCACAATCACAGGCAGGTTCAGGAATGTGGAAAATGACTGTATCTTCATCTTGGTTTTCTTCTGTCATCTTTGTCCACTGAAACAAAAACATGTCAGCTGTTATCAACTTGGCTCGGTTCCCTTTGAAATCTCATCATCTGTTTTTATGTGGCTCCACGCTGTGAGTAGCAAAATTGTAGAAATGTTTCTTCTATATATCCTGAGAACACAACAAACAGAACCCCTGGTACTTAAGATGGTGTCTTTGATCAAATTTTTCATCCTGTCTGTTTCTGAGAAAAATACGAAGGGACAGCAAGAGAGTCAGGCAGACCTGAGGAGCAAGACAAGAAAAAACACTTTGCAAAATCTAGGCTGGGCTGCTTGATGGTGACACTAAAGGACAAACAAGTACCTCACAAAAGTTGCATAGCAACTGTGCAAGGGAAGAAAAGGACATTAATCTTTAGAAAGAGAATATGTTTAAATTCATAGATTCATACATAATATATAGGAGGGATGTTCACTTAGCGAACCAAAAGAAGTACCTGACCTGCACATAATGATGTTAATTCACTTTTCATTTCAATTAACTCTGACTTAGATCATAATTAATGACTCATGGACAACAGTAGCAGTCAGATCACATTAATGTTTGGTATGACCCGAAAGAAAGAATGAATGAATGGATGGATGGATGAATGAATGTTTAATATTGTGCAGTACTTTTTTATGTTGCAGAGTAGAAAGTCAGTATCCTTGACTCTCAAAGTTAGTTTGTGTGAACTGTGTTCCATTTCAAACAGCACACCTATTTACTTCCAGAATCAGAAAAAAATTTTATTGCCAGGTACAGTAAAGTTTACCACATGAGGAACTTGACGCGGTATCAGTGCATTAAAAGGTGGAAGAGAAGCAATAAGGAATTAAAAAAAAAAATAAATTTACAATTTACATTACGGTGAGATATATATGGTTGGTGTTTACAGCGAAGAAAATAAGTCCAAAGAGTAAACTGTCTTTGCAGAGTGGTGAGGGGTGGATGGTTACCTGGGGTGGGGGGGGGGGGTGAATGCAGTAGGCTGACTGCAGTAGGGAAGAAGCTCTTTTTGTGTCATGAGGTTCTGGTCCGGATTGACCGTAGCGTCTTGCCAGAGGGGAGGGTCTGGAACAAGTTGTGGCCGGGATGAGAGGGATCAGCAGCAATCCTGGCTGCACGTCTGCTGGTCCTTGTGTCGAACAGTTCCTGGAGGTGTGGAAGGTTGCAGCCAATCACCTTCTCCGCAGAGCGGAAGACACGCTGCAGCTTGGCCTTGTCCCTAGCCGTGGCTGCAGCAAACCACACTGACATGGAGGATGCGAGAATTGATTGAATGGTGGCAGTGTAGAAGTTCACCAGCATCTTCACAGGGAGGTAAAACTTCTTCAGCTGCCGCAAGAAATACATCCTCTGCTGAGCCTTCTTGGTATTTTTCAAAGAAACATTTGCCAGTCTGAAAAAAGTAATGCTGTATAACACATCTGACAACACTGACTTCTCCTTTGTTCTGACAACTCACTGTCTTCTGAACAATGTTTGCAAACACTAAATACAACCACAGAGCAATTTGCGTTGCCACGGTTGGACTTGAATATGATGAAATGTGAATTGTATTGAGTCCAGAGAGCCCTATGACAGACCAAACTGCTGACATTTTCTGAGAACTTCATACCAGAAGGATAGAAAAGGAAGCATGGAAAAGTAAACTTGGTTTACTTTTCCATGCTTGTATTTCTCACAAGTACAAAGATTTGCACAGAAAAAGTTGCAAATCATTTATATTTGTTGCCTGTGCAGCTATATTGAAAAGTAAATGGCAGAGATTAGATTCTTTTACTGGTTTAGGAGGGGATATTTTACATCAAAGGAAAGTCCTAATTTCATTTTCTCTGTTAAACAAAAACTATTTGTGATTTTATTTTCCATTGCAGTGTAACAAAACCCTCAAATTTATTATATTTTTTCGAAGTAGCAAAATCAGTGTCCTCTTTTCTAACCATAGATCTCAGAGGCTGCTGGCTGGAGGCTGCTCCTCTTTCCCTTGAGGACTGTGTGTACAGCTTCCAGCTGAGACAGACCTGTATTTGAATAACCTCACACACACCAAGTTGCAACATTAAAGAATACAGACAACTGCTGTGTGCAGTGGAAACGGAGTCTCATCTAAACACTGATGAGTGTGTGTCATGTGTATTTGTGTCTGCACAATCTCATTACTGGATCACTCCAGCCCTTTCCAACTAATCTGGTTAATACATCCCTGGGGAACAGAGAGCCAGCTTTTAACAATATTATAAACTATAGCCTGCGCCAATGTATCACTACCATTTAATCATCGATGAAGATACGTAGAGTCATAATGGACGTCAAGGAGGAGCGATCTAACAGTGCTTTGCCCAACAAGTCTGAGAATGAAGGGGATTCATTGAAGAATTTTGTAGCATTTCATTTGGAATCAAGTGAAAATTACTCCTGCCAGCAAAACTCATAAGACTGAACCACAGATCAGATTTTTCCTCTGCTAGCATTGCACTTCCACGTAACCCGCTAGCAATTTGAAAAATAACCGCTTGATACACAGTGCCGATATTAGACATCAGGATTTAGAGCATCTTAACCCTTTATTGGAAAATTGACTGTTTTTGGTACTTTGATTTTCTACATGGTATTGAAAGATTTTCAAAAATGTTACAGTATTAAAGGTTTGTTATGTCCTCCAATAAACCTTGGATTTCAATGAGTGCTGTATAAAAGGGTAAATAACACAATAAGTTGAATCATTAAAACTTTGCTGAAATGGCATGAGAACAAACCAAATGAAAAAAAAAAATCTAAATATCAATGTCTCCGCCTTTGACTCAGGTAACCGTACTGTTCCTGCTTTTCAGGCTTATGAAAAACACTTTTTTTCAGTTCTCTACATATATAGAGGTCCTCCCTAACCTTACCAACTCCTAGAATCTAGACAACAAATGGGTTCTAGCCGCAAAGTCATCCAAGAGTCAAGAAAAGAGTCAAGAAAACTCATTTCAGATTAGCGCCCGTCGTGACTGACAGGATATATCCCGAGTCCATCTGCTCTATAATACTCCCTCTCCCCAGATAAGGGCATGTTCACCCTCGACGTGAAGCGGTGTTCAGGCTAAGTTAACAGTGTGTGGAGCTAGACAGGAAAGTCACTCAGTTGTTGTTGAAGTCAAATTGTATTTGGCGAAGCTCCACTTCAGTCTGTCTTTGTGCTGTCTATGTATATGTTGTGTTGTGTGTGCGTGTGTGGGTGGGTGCGTGTGTTCACATCCAGTGTGTCCTCAGCATCATAATGAATATACACACGCCCGTGCACATGCACGTGCACACACTCACGTATGCGGACACACACACAGGAAGTATGCCATTTATGTTTCATTACATCCTGCTTCAAAGCAGTGATGTTTGTAATTGTCAGTGTTCGTTCGTCCGTTATTCCACCAAATATTTTCGCAACAGTTGCAAATAGAAAGATGAAACAAAAAGCCCATTACTCGGGCGGCAAAGTGGATGAAAATGAGATGATGACCTTGACCTTGAGAAAGCTAGGTCAAGGTCAAATTTCAACTTTTGTACACTCAGGAACTGGATAAGATAGACGATAGAGAAGGTCAGTGTCAGTAAGACCAGTAGTAGATCAGACAGTAGGTCAGAGCACTACCTTTGATCTTTGACCTATGCAAGTAGGTCAGGGTGAAATTTTGAATTCATGGGTGTCGTGGGATGTTACAGTCTGTGACTGCCTTGGTCTAGTTTACAGTTGAAGTAAGCTTGTATTTGGCTAACTAGAGAGCTCTGCTTCGGCTTATTTATTGTTGCTTATGAGTATGGTGAAGTCAAGATGAGGAAGATGAGTTTTTTTTCAGATGTGTGTGTGGAGCAGTGCTGATTGGTGTGGGTTGTGGCAGAAAGGAGAACTAGTTGCAAGTCCACTCGGACCTTTGGGCAGAAAGTTTATTTATAAAAAGAACAAAGACGGTACTATCAACAAAAACGCAGTGACTCTGCGCTGCCAATCTGCGCTGTAGACACTTCCGTCAGTCTGTCCCAGGGCAGCTGTGGCTACGTAGCTTACCATCACCAAGTATGAATGAGGAGTGAATAAATAATGGTAAAGTAAAGCATCTTTGAGTGTCCAGAAAAGTGCTATATAAATCTAATCGATTATTATTATTATTATTATTATTATTATTTGTACCTTTTGTAAAAGAGAATTTTCATATCACCAAAGCAGCTCCAGCCTAACGTATCATTTAAATGCAAAACATGTCAATGACACAGAGTTGAATGTTAGCTTACCCTTTTAAAGGAAAAGCCTGTTGGCATCTTGCTATTTAGTTGCCTTATGTAGAGGCATGTTATACTATTCATTTTGAATTGCTGTATTGAGTCAGCTTTAGTATTTATTTTGATTGAGAGTCTGCTTATGTGCCTATTTGATTTGAGACTCGGCCTTATTTTATTTCTGAATTTTATTTATTTTATTTAACTGTATTCGTACTGCATTTTTGAGAAATGCACCTGGCCTTATTGGTTTGCTGATGTGCTTGACCTTTTTTCTTTTGAATTTAATTTATAAAGCACACTTAACCAATAAAAATGTGGATTTCAAATCTTCTCTTCTTGGTGCATTCTATTGATTAGTCATGCACTACAATTTTGTAATGTCCTAGAATTGAAATTCTATATTTGGGGGCCTTTAGCAGGTATGACATTAAAATGCAGTTAATTAGATTAATTACAACTCCTGTAGTTAATTAATTTTTTTAATTGCCTGACAGCACTAAAAAAAAACAGGATTCTTTTTTTACAAGCTAAACCCGCGAATTGGTGTATGACAAGGCGAGGACGATCGATTGAAAGAAAATGAGAACAGTGTTTTATAGTAGATTTTGCGTTAACGTTTTAATTGAACAACAAATGGTGAATGCTGAGAGGGGGTAGGAGTGGTGACAGACCGATCAGAAGGTAAACGAAAGACACTATCAATACTTTTTTGTAGTCTTAGACTTTTGATCTCTATGACTGGCAGGAATAACCAGTGATGCACGTAAATGTGTATTCACCTCGCTTCTATTTTTCATGCCTTTTTAAATTGAAATGAAAAATCATATCGAATTTAAAAAAACAAAACTAAGGCATACCAATGGTGTTGTCTAAGTCAAAATTAAAATGTATTCTAGTCCAAGTAAAACTTACAAGTAAACATTGAGTAATATTTTGTATGACTGTATCTTCACATAGTGAATGCAAGTTTTCAATTGTTGAATCTCATATTTATATCTGCATAAAGTAGGATAGAAATAAAGATAGTTAAGCTCGAACTATTGATTTTAGTGTATTTTTGTAGGTAAACTGAACAGAAGATTTTGCCTTCAGAATGCAGGAAAACCACCCCATTTTCTAAAAAATTTCCTGTGGGGGGCCCTCCCGGACCCCCCTGTGGGGAGTATCCCCCCCCACACACCACTACGAGGAGTGTGGTTTTACAACAATTGAAAACTTGCATTCACTATGTGAAGATACAAGTAAACATTGAGCAATATTTTGTATGACTAAGTTTTACTTGGACTACAAGACATTTTAACTTGGATTAAACACTTTTAATAAATTTGATTCTTGGTATTACTCAATGTTACTTGTAGGTTTTACTTGCTATTATAGCAAGCTGCTGTCTTGGACACAGAATGTGGCTTTTTGTGGCTTACTCAATTCTTTTACACTGAGCCACGGTGGCTTAATCATACTACCTCCTAGTGCAAGCCAAGATAACCAATAACACAATACTCTCTGACTCCGGGCAAGTCCTGTTACCTTCTCCATCTAGTGGCCAGAGATCTGTCGGTGTCCATGATGGGTGACACAGCCTTTATTATTACCTGACCATACTCATCCACTATCTCTTTTGCGGATTTCTTTTCCCGTTTTCAGATACGGTGTGTTTTTCTCCACAATTTGACTGGGATGTCCGTTTGTCTCGAAAAAGTGCCAGTTGGCTTCAGTTCGATCAGCTGATCTTGTATTTACACAATGTGGCCAGAGTTGTTAGTCGGATAACAGTGCAAATATTGTAGTTATCATAGAAAAATTAAGTCATTTAAGGAAACAGAAAAATAAAGAGAATTAAGTAGTAACAAAGTTAAAAGTGAAAGTGATTGGAGTCGCAGCATGTACAGTGGCAGTTAATGTTCAGGACCACAGATCAGTTTAGGGCAATACATTTAAAATAGTGTAGTTGGACATCTGGCAGCTGTGTGAAACAAAAAAACAGTATAATATGGGACCTTTAAACATTATATACTTATTTTAAGCAATAATGAGTTGTCAGAATAACATGCACAATGTCCAAACCAAACACAAAATGAAGTTTTAAAATATTTATTAAAAAAATAGAAAAACTTGCATAAAAAAACAAGCTATACAACTGTCATTGAAACAACCCATCCATAATTGCACACAAGCTGGGGATTTGGTCTGTGGCAATATTATGTGACAATCCATCCATTGTCCTCAAGATGGATTGTAATAGTTCCACTGACAAGAGGATTAAGCCAACTGTACTGCTGTCATCAGTTCAGTATGCTGGGCGGTTCAGACTTCCCATACATTAAGTCAGAGAGTCTTGGCTTTGTTAGTGGCTTCATAAAAAATGCCTGTGATGCTGAACCTGTGACATCACAAACCCAAGTCCTAACAGGCTGTTCTATAAATCATGTGACATGCTTGCCTTTGAAATACTGACATGAGATATGTGAGAAGAAAATCTCTTAGGCAACTGGTTTCTACAGAGCACCTTTGACTTACAAAAAAACCCCTAAAAATAGATGTGAAATTCTAAAAAACCATCAACTACAGTAGACGTTCACTCTCAGAGCATACATTTACAAGCTGAATGAAAAAATAAAAGCCAAGTAGACCTGGCAGTGCTTCTAACCAAAGTGTCATAAGGAGAGCTAGCTACAAACAGGACAAAGAGGAGATTTGGTCGTTTTAAGAAGGCAGCTAACCTGTTGCTTTAACAGAAATCAGATAAGAAACAAAGGTAAGGCAAAACACAGGAAGTTTGCTGGTAATAAGTAGCACCAATCATTTGAAATGACAAGGAAGAAAATTGACAAAGTTACACATTTCAGATTACAAGAGGAAATACACCCAAATCAACCACTGAATAGTGTGTGTTTAAAATGACGACTATAGGAGGACAACATTTGGACGAGCAGTTGCCAAATTTTCAAGTAATCATAATGCAATGGTAAATCAAACATGAGTTAAATGTTGGATTCATGGCAATTTTGGCACGTTTCTCATGTTTTAATACCACAGCGCCCCCTGCTGCTGAAAAGCAAACAAACATTTCCTTCAACGCCTTTACATCCAACTATTGCACAGATCAATGCAGTTAAATAAAATTGCAAACTTGGATGTGGGGAGAATCCCTAAAATTAAAATGTGAAATAAATTAAATAAAAGCAAGTCATTATTGCACACAATGGCAACAAACATAAGTGGGTAATGCTGACAATAAAACAAAACATTAAGTGCCCATGTGACAGAAAAATCCCACTGTGACAAAAACGGAACAAAAAAAATGACTTAGACAAACATTTAGTACATTCAAAAGAGTCATCACAGTTTAAGCACTTGAGACAAGGTCCTTTTTGTGCCATCACACCAAAACATCAAGTCAGCTTTGTGCTGCATAGGTAGAAAGGTAGTGTTTTGCTTCAGTCCAGAGTACAATTTGTAGAAAGCTGTAAAAAAGCTCTAAATAAAGAGCGCAGCCACAAGACCAAATGAGCCTAATGTCCCATCGCAAGCGGCTCAACAAGAGTCAGGAGTGGGAGACAGACCAGGTTTGATATTCTGGTTAAGTACTATGGCACATGATGTGGCTTTTCAAGATGTTCAAGTTCCATGGAAACTATATACAACTGAACTCCATACAACCAGCAAACTTTTTGCAGCTGGAGAGAAGTGACAGCGACGACAATTTCTGTCAGGAAACTAGTAAAGAAAATCTGCGCTGGTGTGCATCCAAATAAGAGGAAGGGTTTCTGACCATCATCAGTCCAATGTAATAAAAGGACCACAGATAAGACTGGATGTCCTTTCGGTCTTTATTCACCTATAAGTCCCTTCAGGCATCATTCAGTGGTTGCACATTGCTAACACAGATCATTTCCTACCTCTGGAGAGCTTCGACTGACTTGTGAATTGCAGGGCGAAGAGTTTTTAGAGTCTCCGACAAAAAAACCCCCAAAACACTCGTGATGGCCCAAGTGAGCCCTTCAAAATCTAATGACAGTCCACTGACCCAGCTCCAGGTTTTTATCTGCTCTGGTTGAGAGCAAGAGGACTGTCCCGCTTTTTGCGTCGCCAGGTGTTGCGGTTGAACTGCTGCTGGTTCTTGAAAACTGTTGCTGTGTTTTGACATTGGAGACCAAACTGCTGTTGGGGGGAGTGCTTTTGACCTTGGAGACTACCACCTTGGTGGTGTTTGAAGCCAGCTTTGTGTGGCTCAAATGACAAATGGGAGTTGGATCTCATGGAGAAGGTTTGGCTCTGATGCCCTCCTACATGAGGATGGTGAACCTGGTGGAGAGGGCTGGGGTGAGGGCTTGGAGTGTGGGTAGGCTGGGGGACGTGTGCAGCTTGTGCCATGTGACTGTGCACCACACTTATTGACGGTCGATTTTCATGGTAGAAGTGGCAATCAGACATAGGGGGGATGGTTAGGTTGTCTGGGAGGGCCATCTGAACCTAGAAGGTGGAAAAAAGAATGGTAAAGGAATATACAATAAGAATTCTGCTTGGAGAGTTTATCTAAAAACATTTGGTCTTGTTTTAAAATAAAATTTTCATGTTCTTTCTGAATTTATAAAAATTTCATGTTGGAACAAGTTTTTTCCCCTGCAACAGCAAGAAAAAAAACTAACCTGAGGAAGAGAGTGGATCAAGTTTGCTGGATGTGTGGCCCTCACATCAGTCGCCATCTGGATTACTGAGTGTACTGACGCCAGTGACAGAGGATGGATATGGATATGTGCATTACCGTTTGACGGAGAATCAGACTCCTAGGAAAGGACAAGCAGTGTTAAGCAAATCAGAGAATGATCATATTATTCTGACAATGGCCTTTATGAGAAACAAGAAATGCTGCATTCACAGGTAATTGTTTAAGAGCAACTGAAGTGGTCGGGTAATCCCTGAGAGTTAAACCTCTAACCAAAAGAACGTCTTTCAGCCTTACTATGTCACTTCCAGAGGAGGATAGTGAGCAAGCAGAGGATGACGACGAATGGTGCTGAGGGCTAGGGAGGAAGACTGGAGAAGGTGACAGAGAGTCACTGAGCGGGGAGGCAGTGTCTCTCCGATCTTCATCAGAACCCAGCATCAGCTTCGCAAGGTCCTTTTCACAGAGCCCAAGATCTAAAACCGCACAGAAAACAACTGTTGGAAGAAAGTTTGAACTGATCTGACATCATCTGAAATAGACATATCTGAGTCAACATGGAGAAGCATGCAGGATTATCACAAAACACAAGTCCAGACTGACTTATCAAGTTACCATGGTTCCCCGGCTTGGCATACTGTTTAGCTCCCCACTTCTTGATCGCCCATTCCCTGTAGGCCAACACCTCTGGGCTGACTTTGACGATGCGTCCTAAGGTACTGCAACACAGAACAATTTAATATTAATGTAACTAATACTACAACAAATAATGCAACAGTTTAAAATGACATTGTGATGCTAACCTGTCAAACTCCTTGTTGGGGTAAGCACGTGCAAGAGGAGAAACTCCATGACTCAGAACCATGTAGGCAAAATCAAACACCTGCTTGACTTGCAGAACGCCGTATGAACTCCTGCCCACATCGTTACCTGTGAGGATGACAACAACTTTCAGTTTTAAATTCAGTTAAATTATGACATTTGTTTCTAGAAGGCGTGATGGCTCTTTGAAGGAAGTATTGTTTTGTCTGTGTGCCATAGATGTTTGTATTTTATTTATTCATATTTATTTCAGTTGAATGGACTCAGGGAAAATTGCAGATAAGAGCCATGAGAAAGGATACAACTGACTTGATTTTTATTTTACTATTTGAAAGCAGTGATTGATAGGATCGTAGAGCAGCATAATTTTTTACATTTTTAATTCTTTTGTACAATAATGCATTATTGTAGTGTATGCACAATATTACTACTGTGCATTCGATAATGAATGCACAATAATGTATTTACAGTTTAGAATGTATGCAATTTCATTCATGCATTAATTTTGACATTAAGGAACATATTTTGGTTTTGAAGGACATTTACTTTTTTGCTGTTTGCCTGTTGAGAAGTTTCCCTTTGAAGTTACTAATAGAGCCATAACAAAACATGACTTTATTTAATCATTACATAATATTGACTGTTAGCTCTTGGTTCAATAAGCTATGTTCATTTCAATACGTTTTAAATCATCATTGAACCAGTCCAGCCCTCGGCTTGTAGCGCATTTGTTTTTTCGGCCCTCTGTACTGTACTTGACTTTGACACCCCTGCACTAAAGAAAAACATTAAGTTGTCCCTGTTGATTATTTTGTTAACTGCGAATCTGAGAAGATTACATATTATATATATAATTAGAATTAAGAAAAACTTTATAATTCAACATATCAAGACAGCACTACATGGAAAATGTATCTCCACAACTGAGACAAATCCAACTTTTACCCAAAGGGCAAAATAAAGACCCACATTCCTAGTGAAAACGCAATTATTTCAGATCGTAAATATTTGCCACTGAGGTTATATGCATTCTGTCCACATAGATGAAAACTGATTAGAATTTAAATTTATCACCAACAAATCCAATCTGACCTGGTTGTATTGGATCTTCTATGCAGAGCATGGATGGCCTGTTTCCAAACCCCAGGCTCTTGAGCATTTCCTCCTTGGACAGATAAGCGCCTCCATTCTTCACCCTGATGCCGGTCTTCATGTAATTAAAATCGCGACCATACAGCTCAAAGAACTCGATCAGGAGGAAGCCCAGGTTGATATTAGAACGTCGAGTGTCAATCCGAGGGTGTAACTGGAATTTAGAAAGACCGTGTTACTTATTCATTATAACCACGTATAGCTTATCTGAATCAACTTTGAGAGACTACAACCGGAAAATATGAATTTTACATTAAAATAACAATTGTGATCTTCTAAACCACATATATGCCAACATTCTGAAATGGTGCTGAAATCAGTTCCCTCACATTATTTACATATAGGTCCTTCTCAAAAAATTAGTATATTGTGATAAAGTTCATTATTTTTTATAATGTACTGATAAGCATTAGACTTTCATATATTTTAGATTCATTACACACAACAGAAGTAGTTCAAGCCTTTTATCGTTTAAATATTGATGATTTCAGCAAAAAAAATAACGAAAAACCAAAAAACCCTATCTAAAAAAAATTTGCATATCATGAAAAGGTACTCTAAACGAGCTATTAACCTAATCATCTGATTCAATGAATTTACTTGAAACACCTGCAAAAGATTCTCGAGGCTTTTAAAAACTCCAAGCCTGGTTCATTACTCAAAACCGCAATCATAGGTAAGACTGCCGACTTGACTGCTGTCCAGAAGGCCATCATTGACACCCTCAAGCAAGAGGGTAAGACACAAAGAAATTTCTGAGTGAATAGGCTGTTCCCAGAGTGCTGTATCAAGGCACCTCAGTGGGAAGTCTGTGGGAAGGAAAAAATGGCAGAAAACGCTGCACAACCAGAAGAGGTGACCGGACCCTGAGAAAGATTGTGGAGAGGGGCCGATTCCAGACCTTCGGAGACCTGCAGAGGCAGTGGACTGAGTCTGGAGTAGAAACATCCACACCCACTGTGCACAGGCGTGTGCAGGAAATGGGCTACAGGTGCCGCATTCCTCAGGTCAAGCCACTTTTGAACCAGAAACAGCGGCAGATGCACCTGGGCTACAGAGAAGCAGCACTGGACTGTTGCTCAGTGGTCCAAAGCACTTTTTTCAGATGAAAGCTAATTTTGCGTGTCATTCAGAAATCAGGGTGCCAGAGTCTGGAGGAAGACTGGGGAGAAGGACATGCCAAAATGCCTGAAGTCCAGTGTCAAGTACCCACAATCAGTGATGGTCTGGGGGGGTCATGTCAGCTGCTGGTGTTGGTCCACTGTGTTTTATCAAGGACAGGGTCAATGCAGCCATCAGGAAATTTTGGAGCACTTCATGCTTACAACTGCTGAAAATCTTTATGGAGATGAAGATTTCATTTTTCAGCACGACCTGGCACCTGCTCACAGTGCCAAAACCACTGGTAAATGGTTTACTGACCATGGCATTACTGTGCTCAACTGGCCTGCCAACTCTCCTTCATAATTGAAGAGAATTCTTTGAATGTTGACCTTTTTTTGTATTAAAAACACTTTTTTGTTGGTCGGATGAAATATGCTAATTTTTTGAGATAGGGATTTTTGTTTTTTCTTTATTTTTTTGCCGAAATCATCATTATTAAAACAATAAAAGGCTTGAACTACTTCAGTTGTGTGTAATGAATCTAAAATACATGAAAGTCTAATGTTTATCAGTACATTACAGAAAATAATGAACTTTATCACAATATGCAAATTTTTTGAGAAGGATATGTACATTGAAATGTGTAGTTACATAAAAAATGGAAGTCAGAATTGAGCATTATAAACACTACCCTCTCTCCTTGCGTACAAATGTGACAATTTTGATGCAACACCAGATCAGAATACCAAAATGGAAAAAATTTTTAAATAAAATTTTCAGTGTTTTGATAGAAATGCATTTATTAAAAAAAGTCGAAAAGGTGGAGCCACATGTTTACCTGCAGAAAGCTGACGGCCATTAATATAAGGCTGTAAGAACTGATTCCTCCAGTGAAGACTTCGTTCAGATCTCTCTGCAGCAGAAACTGCTTCAGGACAAAGATCAGGGGCGGAAGAACGGTGTACTTCTACAAGACAAACAAAAATTAGAAAACATCCCAAAATGGGATTACATTGTGTTGCATGTGTCAAGCTTTATGAGTACCACCTTCAGATAACTTTTGATCAACTGAGCTGCTTTAACAGCGGTCTCTACGTTGAAGCTGATGTCCACTTTCACCTCGGTTTCGTGGTCAGTAAGCTTAATGATTGGCACCTGGGGGCAGGAGAAAGAGTCTGTCACCTCTAACCTTCTGTTCTGAGTAAAGCTCTGTGGGCCATAGAGCTCAGAGGACACTCAGGCCAAAGCGACTTACTGTAGCTTTGTCCAGGACCTTGATGGGATATTGGCCAGCCACGTTGTGTCTCTTTAGGGCTTGTTCCAGTTCCTGCAGTGGGGGATAGTTCCACTTTCCAAACACCACCAGGTCAATGTCACTGCGAACAAACACCAGATACTTTACATTAAGAAAAACAGAAAATTTCTCATGCATTCAGTCTGCTCATTGTTTACAGATCAAACATTTCAAAAGAACAAGTTGAAGTGCTTAGCGGTTGTAGCGAAAGAGCATTTTTGTTTCTTCAGCACACAATACAATTACAGTATATGAAGTACTTCAATAAACTTATATGCAGTGACAAGCTTCATCTACAAGACTTGGTCCCAATGTATGAGTTTATGAAACCGTCTAAATCTAATGCAGTATGTTAGAATATTTCAAAACCAATGTGTTATAAAGTGATGACGACATTGAGAGGCTTCTGGTAAATCCCACACCCACAGCCATGGATTACCTCGTTGGGAGATAAAGTCCTGTGCTGAAGCTGCCAAATATCTCCACCTGCAGAATACAAAATAGAGTTAAACCTCTCCAAAAGAGCAGTAGCAGGTTGGACAGAGGGCGCCGAGACCGGTGTTTAATGGGGAAACTGCCACCTGCAACCCATTGCATCACGTTGTTTGGTACACAACAACTAAAGCATACCAGTAAGAGGCACACAAGTGTGGTCAATGCCACAAACTCAAACTGGAATGTTTAACTTCTGTAAATCCTAATGCAATGGTTCATCTGAGGTTACCTAATGATAAACTTGTAATGCATAGTAATAAAAACAATGTTAAATCCAATTAGCTATCTTAAGTCGTCATTTATGATTAACTTAAAACATTACCCTAAAGCATTACCTACATCCTAACTAGTTCTCATAATTACAGATTAAACACTGCTTCAAGAACCATAACTTAACAATTTCCCATAAGCTTGATTCAACTGACTAATTATTAAGTTGTGTGCATATCACCCCATTGGGTATATTATACATGTTCACTGGAAGTTTCAAATTCTATGAAATGCTTAATTCTGGGTCAAATATGAAACTGATCTGTGTAGAGCAGGGCAGCATAATTTTCTGTGCGGCGATATTCAGTGTAAAAACAGATACTTTTGCTTAAAATAATATTTTGTAGTCAGTGATCAAACCCCAAAGGAAATTATACAGATGCATAACCAAAGCTTGGAATAGTCTTTAGAGGAGCGAGGTAAAAAATAAAATCGTGGCCCAGTGGGAACATCCCTGGGCCATGATTAGCTCAAAATATTTATACAGTTAACAATCAAATATAAAAATAGGGGGGGGGGGATAAAACTATACTTGCTCATAACTATGCTGCCCAACATTTTGCTGACGACAGACAATGGAAAATAAGTCAGCAGCCTTACTTTGGGATAGCAAGTGATATGAACAGTGATTGTATTTGGCCAACTTTGGATGTGCAGTGTAAACTTCCACACATTGAGTGCTGCATATTTAACACAGTAACAATGATTTACACAGAACATGGAAGCTTTTCTAGCAAAGAACCTGGTCAAGTACAAGAAATAAAAGATCTTGGTTCTTTACTAAAAATCAAAACTCATACATGATCAACTCTATGTGTGAGTCCCTGTAGTAGCCACACACACAGACACACACACACACACAGATGATCACACCCTGCTGACACTCACCCGTGCTGTGGGCCACAAGTCTTTAATGACACCTTCTATCCTGTTCACAACACCTCTTCTCATGGCTTCCTCCTCTGGTCGTGGTGAGATGAAGTTGAAAAAGTCCACAATTTCTTCATGAAGTCTGCAAAATAGTCAAGAAACTAGGAATGTAATGTTGGCCTGATGCACAAGAGAAACTGTCATTGTAAAAGATCCCAGCTCCAATGAATGTCTACAAGGAGAAACTGCATGAACAAACAAAAGGAAACCCACCCATGTGTGGGATTTATCCAAAGGCAAATGTTTACTTAAAATATGCTGGGTAAAGGGATAAAAAAAAAAACACTGAAAATGGAAACATTTTTTGTCTTTCATTTCCTTACCCATTAATGCCCGAGCTGTAGCGCCGGGTTTTCCACAGGCTACATGAGGAGTCCACATAGCGTCCATTGCTGCCGGAGGCGGGGAGCGGATTGGTGCTGTGGAAGGTGTGCGCTCGATTCACTTGCCTCCTGGGGCCGGATGATTGTGACTGATAGTGCTGGGGCTTGTTCCCGTGCTGATTCCTCGTCCCGGTGGGGGTGTGGCCGAACGACTGTTGCATGCTGCGACAGTGTTGCTGAACACCGTGGAGAGGCGGAGGGGGGTGCAGCCGCCGGAGGTTCTTCTCGTTCAATTCGTGTTCGCCATAGTGTAAAAACCGACTGGCCTCTTCGGTCACGTTCATAATGTCGATTTGCAGGGAGGAACCGGAGGGCGAGGAGCTTTCGGCCTCCGAGTCAAGCGACGAGGAGGACGGTGACAACGAGCCCTTCCTCCGGACGGTTCCCCTCTCTCCTCCGCCTGGTCGCTCGGACGGTTTTCCAAACGCACCCCCAGTCAGCGACGCTATATTTGTGTAAAACTCACCGTTTGAGTACGCGGAGTTTGCATTTTGCGCTGTAAAGTTGCGCTGGTGGTGAATATGGTTGTCGACGACAGAGTTTAATCTAAATCCGTGAGAGGTTTCCCAAATGTGCATCCACAGGGAATTGGCTGGTCCCTTCTGCTCCGGCTGGATCCAAGCAGTCCCGGGATCCATGGGAGTCGAGTTTAGCGAAGAACCTCGTCGAGGAAAATGGCGAGAAATTCAGCCAGCAGACCACTTTGGAGTCGAAGAAACCGAACAGATCCTAACACATTGACTCACTAATCATCCGCAAAGTGCTTCATGTCTGGAAACTCGTTTAGTTTAATCAAGCGGTTCATCCAACTCCACTCCCAATGCAAGCCAGCCAATATGGCGCACCCAGCAGGACAGATCACGGTGTGCGCATGTCCGTGGGATTTAAATCTTCTCCACGTCAGGGACGTCACACACCGAGCAGATTGGAATGAATGGTGTTCGATTCTGGGGACGGGAATTCAATAACCATTTTTATTTTCGATCTTGTTGTTGATGTTGTACATGTGATGAAAGTGATGAGTCTGTTGTAATAACATGTGCGAAAAGAAAAGAAACTAAATATTTATTTAAAAAAAAAAAACCCACTGGAGGTCAATCCTCCAATTTTTGAAGAAAATAGTCTTCTCCTCCTCCTCCCCCCGCCTTGGACCATTAGGGGGCGCTACAACGGGTCATCCTTTTCTATATCAACCTATCTTCAGCACAGGACAGAGGTAAATATCAGAGGATTAAATTGATTTGTACAAATATGAATTTGTACAAATTATTGTTGAAGTTTACCAACATACTTATTTCCATATACAGTATTACACTTTTTTTTTAGATTAGATAGACCTTTATTAGTCCCACAGTGGGGAAAATCGTGTTATTGCGGCAACGGAGAGGGAGGGTTCATACATACATAATACTGTACATACATATTAACATATGCAACATATGATTTACACATTAACTTATGATATACATATTAACAATTTACAATCACTAATTTATATTTCACAACAACTACAAACTACCCTGGTCAACCGGATTGTGTGAATGTCTTGTCTGTGGCCGGCTGGGGGGGAGTGATGATTGTACAGACCGACAGCCGTGGGCAGGAAAGACCTGCGATAGCGTTCCTTCACGCTTTTAGAGTGACGTAACCCATCACTGAAGGAGCTCTTCAGTGAACACTAGATCCAGAGATCACTGTGTGTGTGTGTGTGTGTGTGTGTATTTCAATTTTAAGGTGTTAATTTTTCAGTTGTCCCAAATTTTACTTTGATTTTTTTAAATTACCAAAACTTCTTTGCCTATCAGTTACAAACAATCATTGTGAAGCATGTTAAGAGGCTGTCTCGTTCTCATATATAACTAGTTATCAAAAGATGATTTAAGAATTGCTGATACGAGCTTGTGAGGTTGTATGCACATCTCAGATTTTGGGACTTTATTTCAATTTACAATTTGGAACATCTGAAATCTTTTATATAGGGGTTTAGTCTGCATGTGATTCCACGTTTCAGGTGGAATCACATGAAACGTAAGGTTTTATTTTGAAACCTGCCGGAAAATTTATAGAATAAATCTTAAAACGAATAAAACGTGATTTGATTAGAAACTTAAGTGAGTCATTTTGATCAGCGCCTAAATCCCAAGTTTAAATAGTGTTTGTACTGTGAGCAAACAGGTATGAACAGGTGTTTAACCACAATGCCTATTGGGTCAAAACACAAATTTCTTTATCCCAAAGGAAGAACTTTTTGTCTTTTATATTTTGCATTAATGCAAACAAAGTTATAAATGAATGAAGAAGTTTCAATTTGTAGAAATTTTAATCTAGACAATAAACTCTTTAAATTGCATAAAACAATAAAAAAAATTGTGGCAATCTTAATTTTCGATAAAACAAACTACAAACTGTCACACCATATTCAAAGAAAACATCCTCATTGGTGCCACAACTAAACCAGAAACACACATGTACATATTTTACAGTATTATCAGCGGGACCTGAGTATGGCAAAAGACAAGGAATCATGACAGCACATTCATTACGGGAGGACAACAATTAAAAGTAATACATCTGACACTAAGAAAGGCAGACACATTTCAACAAAGTTTGAAATGCTAATCGTAAAGTGAAAGTGCACATGAAAAAATAAACAAATGAGTCAAAATGACAACTCCTATTATGACCAGTTAGGAAGATAAAATAAACTGAGTTGCATAGTGGGATTTTCATTCATACTGTATTTACAATATGTACAATCTGGCATACATGTCCATGGGAATGTGTAGAGCACACACACACATCTCTCAGCAGTTGACCTGTCTGCAAATAGATGCTAGCTGATTAATGCAACTGGTTACAGCAGGAGGGACGTGCACAGATGTTTCCCCCCTCCATCCTGCAAGGGCATCCAAGGCTTGCCTGGGGTTGCAAGGGGAAAGGTCATATATGGAGAAGATAGCTGCTAACTGGACCTCCCATGGGACACCTAGGAAAGAAAGACATGATCAGATCATCAGATTAGTATCCTTTTATCAGATTAATACCACAGTTTTGACAACTTTATAGGCTTATATATGTAGATGTGCCACAGTGGAATGTAAATACAAAAACGCACAACAACTGCATGCCCACACATAAAAACTGATAAAATATGTTTCAAGAACTGCCATCAGTGAAAGGCAAATGTAGTACACACTGGCAACATGGTGTACGTCCTCACTACATAAGGAAAACTATTAGCTCCAACGACAAGGAATCGTTCTGATTTTAGCAAGGTTGCTTGTGTTTCGTACCTTCCGTTGGTCCATGCCTACCAAATGTGTTGATGATACTGGCTACAGTTGCCACAGAGGAAACACGCCTCTCTTTGATGCCCAGCTGACCAAGGAGACCTATTTAAAATAACAAACAAATAAACAAAGACAGAATCCTCAGTTGTCTTCTGGTTATTAGTAAATCACACATTACTTCAGGCTATGGTTATTTCCCAAGTATGTAATGTAAATATAACTGACCTATGAGACGGAGCACAGTGGCAACCGTCACATTAGAGATGAGTTCTTTTTTATCTTTGGCCTGTGTCATCCACGAGTTCATTAAAGGCCACAGCTCCTTGCTGTCATAACAAAGATCACACAGGTTAAAAAAAATCGTTCATCTCTTTTACTGACTTTTAAATAGTTTCAGAGGTAAATTATACAATTAAGTACTAGCAGCAAGTGTAAAAATAAAGGAACATACCTCAACAGATTTTCATAGGTCCACTCCCACTTCTTGTGTGCACACAGGATGTGCAGTGTGAGGACGTATTCCCAAGCCTTACACCCCAGGTCGTCCCCATGCCTGCTGTGCTTTGTAAAAGACAGACTGGAACCTGATCTCACATCAGACAGTGTTGAAGAGATCAGCTGCTCAATGTTACAGGGAGGACTCTGCAGTGATACAGGGAGATAAAAAGATGGTGTCATAGAAAAGGAAGGGACTCTTAACTAAGGTCACAAATATTATCAATCAAGGAGAATATATGACACCAAAACGCAAAAAAAAAAAAGTGTTTCTCTGAACTGAAAATGCCTATGATTTCCTACGTCACCTCATTTGACAATCAAACTTGGGTTTAACAAAATAAAATCATGGACATAACTGCAACCCTGTAGACAAGACAATTATTGTGGTCTTATCTACAAGAAAACAAACAGATGAATGATAACTGCCAATAAAACTCGAGTAATAATACTTCAATACTTGAGTAATAATAATAATACTTCACCTTCTCCCACCCAAGAAACGCCGTAAGGCAGCTGAGAAGGTTTTCTTGTGCTTTCAGTTTGGTGACAGCATGTATTGCCTGACAGAGAGAACTACTACGTGCTAGAACATTGGGCCATGTGGTCACCATGAATAAAATCAGCTTAGCAGCATCTGGGAAGTCTGCAGGGACAAGAAATAAAAACATTTTTACAAACTTGAATTTCAGTTAATGCCTGTGTTAGAGTAACAAAGTGAATCATTATCTTCTGGACAAACATGATGCAGATTGCTAACCTTCTGTGAGAATGCTGTAAGCCAGGAGGAGAGCCTTCTCCCAGTCTCTCTTCTGTCTACAGATCCCTGTGTAGACTCTGCAGAGGGCCTGTACGTAGTTATTGCTCAGCTCTCTTTTCTCAGCTTTTAGTTTGTTCATGATAGCAAGAATCATTTCATCTGCCTTAAACAGAGGAGAAAAGTGAGAAACTATTAAATTTTACGCGTCCCCATACTTCTGAAAACACACTTCTCTCTCTAGCTGTAGGCAGAGACGTTACACATCTGACGCATTTCCTTTCTCATATTGCAAAAAAACAGGTTTCTAAAACAAGTCAGTGAATGAAAATGTTTTGTTTATTCTTATAAAAGACAAATTAACCACCCAATACTCACCAAGCTGCTTTGGCAGATGTCAGCGATAACCTCCTTTTCCTCACTTCTCAAGACAGGCTTTTTGGGCAGGTTACCAACGTACACATGACTCTGAAGCACAGGTAACAGGTCAAAACACTGGTTTTCTATTTTGTTTAAAGCAATCACTATAGATTCTGCAGGTTCTCCGACTGCAGTGGGTGGGCAGGCTGGCTTGTTCATGAGCTGTTTGGGCTTCAGAGATTGTGCTGCTGTGATCTCTTCTCCGAGGTCTGAGGAGGAAGCAGGCACTTGATTGTGACTGACAGAAGAGGAGCAGTTATCCAGCCGGAGACATTTGCTGTTCTTGGACTCAGGCAAACTGATGGGTGGTCTTTTCTCTCCTTTCACCTCAGTCTTGGTAAAGGCCGTTGAAGTGGAGTTAATAGCTTTAAAGCCAGACATCTGAATGGTGGATTTTGCAGGCAGTGTTTCATTCTCTGATTTTTTACTGAAACTAACGTTCCCTTTGAGAATGCTCAATGTTCGGGCGTGTGCCGAGAGCCCTGGGTACATGTTGTCAAGCATCCTCATGGAGTTTTCCTTTGAGGGGCTAGAGGATAGCAATGGGGAGGAAATCATTCCAGATGAAGGAAAGCGACCAGGGACAGGTACAGCGTGTTTAGGAGTGGCAGAGCCAAACTGAAGTGGTGATGAGGGGACTCGAATTGGAGGAACTGGACTATCAAGTGATGAAGAAGTCAGTAGTTTAGTATTGGGGATCGAGATGGGAGTAGTGGGTGAAGCCATGGGTGAGGGAAATGAGAGCTTCTCAATAGCCTTGCTGGGGCTGATTGATTTGCCCACCTTTGGAGGTGTGCTCAATGGCGTTAGTAGGCATGGAAGAGGTGGGCCCATTTCAGAGAGAACACTACCAATGTCTCCGAGTTGGGTTGTAGCTGAACCTTCCACTGAGCTTGGCTCCTCTTCGTGGTTAATTCCATTTGCCTGTGACTCCAAAGGTGTTTTTTGTTCATTTGTGGTAGCACAATCCTGCTTTAATGACTTCATATGGACAACAGTGCCTAATTTGCATTTGTTCAACTGGCCCATAGCCTTTTTACTGGTAGATTCTACACCCAAATTTGGCAAAGGCACTGGAGATTTATTTGTTGAAAGTAGTTCAATATTAGCACCAACACTGAGTTTTGAAGGATTTGGGTCAGTTTCCAAAGTCTTTGATTTTGCAGTGGGAAAAAGACTAGAAGGTCTCAGACTCCCACAGCGAACATGACTACTTCCAGAGTCCTGGAGAGTTTTTGTCCGACAGTCAGAAGGTGACGCTCCATGGTCACCATTCAAGTTCTCTGTGCCAACATCATTTTTTGAAGGAATTTTAACATTTGCTTGTTCAGATTTCAGGTCATTATGGGACCCTACAACTTCCATCTTTAACAATGGAGTTTTAGCAGATTGTCTGTCGTCATCAGTTGGGTCTGAGTGACCCATTCTCAGATCACCTGCTCCAGTCTCTTGCTTTTCATTCACATCTTGCTCACTAAGAGGCTTTGTGGATTCATCCTTTTTAATCCTCTCTTCAGTATTCCCATTAGAGACATAACCGATGTTGCCGTTACTGCTTGACAAGCAAGGAATATCTTTTCGCAGCACTATGTCCTCAATAACACATTTTTTCTTCTCCGGAGCCTTTAACACTGTGACATTCAGACTGTCCTTTCTGAAACCACAAGAGTCCTGAGGGGTTTTTATCATTATTGAACATTTTTCTGTTTTTGTAATTTCTGTTTCTTTCAGATAGTCAGTTGCCGAGGATATAATCCGCTGAACATTTCCACATTTCTCAGAAATTACAGACATATCATTTTTTGGAAGTTCTGTATCATCAGTAGTGTCTTTTTTGGTATCAGTATCACCACTTGGGCTTGTGTCTACATCCATATTTGTAAAAGTCCCTGATTGATCGCCCTTTGATTTGCCTAAGCCATTTTCAACACACATTAATGGCATGCGACCAACCACCTGTACTGTGTCTGATATGGAAGACAATGAAGATGCTGATACTAATTGCAAAGTTATTGGCTCCTGCTCAGTCTTTAAGTCTTTCTCATGATGCATTTCTTCATCTGTACCAATTTTATCGATAATTTCTGTAATGTCCTTCAACTCATTTTGTCCCAAGTCCATCAATTGATTTCCACAGGAAACTTGTTCCACTTTCTGTGTTCTCATGACCGTAAAACACTCATTCGTCTCTGTTGGGACTACAAATGATTTTGAACCAAGACTTTTTCTTGATATTGTGCTGAGTAAGGACTCCCCTTGATGAGAAGGGACCCAATTTTTGGAGGGGCTTTCTTTTTCTCCAATATCCTTGTCCATGGATGGCATGTCTGTTTCCTAACAGAAAAAATGAGGGAAAAAATGAGTGTAATAAGAACATTTGACCTAGAAGAAAAAACAGTTTTGTCTCAATTCCTAATAACTTTATTCACAAATGCACATTATCCACACAATGCTTTGTTCTGTTATGCATGCAAATCAAAATTGCCAAGAGCCTCTTGAAATTGGTAAGTGATCAAAATTTTTAAAAAAAATAAAAATTAAATATGCTGAATTCTCACCAAATTTGGCAGCGGTGAAATGCAGGGAAGCAGTGGTTTGAATAAAGCCATTATCTCTGCAACAGATACTTCATGGCTGCCTGAGACCATAGACGACTCTTCCGTTTTATGTTCTTTGGACAATTGCTTGCTCTTTTTTGGACTGTCTGTTTTCTTTTTGGCACTTCGTGGCTGCGGATAAGCTTGATTTTTGAAGGTTGTCGGATCAGGGGACAGTTCTGCCTGTGCATAAGTGGCTTTTGTCTGCGTGGCATTACAGTTGAATTCCCCAATATTTGGACAAGCAGACAGGGATGTGTAACTCAGTCTGTTTTTTTCTGGAGCAGATGGTATGACTTGCTTGGAACAGATCTCTGACAAGATTTTAAAAAAGAAAAATATAAATAAGAACAGCATGCATTTAAAAGAATAATATATTGAAAAAATTAGACATTGATTTTACTCAAGTTACTTTACTTTAAGATATATATCAGAAAAAATACACCAAAAAAATGCCCTTATGCCTCACCAGGGAAGTGTAATGGTTTTGCAAAGCGCTGCTGCTGAGGTTCTACACATGCCCATAAATTCTCGAGCAACATTCGGACTTTTTCTGGAAAAGATAACATAAATATTACCAAATATTACAACTTGCTTTTAGAGTTAATGCATGTGATTAGCTTCTAAATAAAGCAATCAATAAATAATTAAACAGATAAGAGATACTGCACACCTTTGTCAACTTTAGGCTCCTCTGGTGCGTTTGCTTGGGCTGATGTGCTTCTATATTCTGTTGAGAAATAATTCAGATGTTACTTCAATTTTAATTTGACTAAAAAAAATGCTCAGTTTGTTTCATGGAACAAAACATCTTCCAGAAACGTAATTTAATCGTAGCATTTTAACCCTGTCTTTATATTTGCATCCGTCCATTGTTCACCTTTAGTCCTTTCTCTTTCCAAAGTCAATAGTCTTGCCTGCAAAAAGAAATCATACGAAGAAAAGGTCAATTCATTAGCACAAAACACAAACTTATTTACACTAGTTTCCAGTTATAAAGTTATTACTGCACCTGGAGGTCATCAATATTTCCTTGTAATAGGATTTTATATTTTGTCAGATGGGATATGTGACGATCCCTTGCACAAAGCGAGTCTGAAATAAATCAACAAACAAGCAATGTCATATACATAAACAATGATTCCACACGTCCTTAGGAACTTAAAAAATTGGTATTGTTGGAACACCAACCTTCAAGCAGTCTAACTTTATTTTCTAGTGCGTCCTTCCTGTAGATGAGACAACAGAATGTTTGTTTTTAGCAAGAATTAATTTAAGTGATTTAAAAATTAATAAACACTCTATCATGAATAAACCATAATGCAATGAGTGCCAGAGGGATGATACAGAGTGATGGAAAACTAGCACTGGATAATTAAGATAATCTGTCAGTCCCAACAATCTGAGGAGGCCAGGAGCTGGAACATATACTCAATATGTGTCATATATTTTGGAGTTCAAGGCTGCTGTGTCAGTACATTTACGTGGGTTCATCACAGGATATGCTGGAGCGGTTGACAGTGCAAATAAGTAACAGTTTAAGCACTTAAGTTGTGTATTTACTGAGCATCTCTTATGTACATATTTACATGTTTTAGAGAGAAGACGAGAAATGGAGATTCTGTTCTTGTTTGTGTGATGAAATATGATTTCAAAATTTTATATACCATAATTAAATATTAAATACTCACATGTCTGACACCTTGAAGTTCTCCTCAATCAGTTTTTCAACTTGATCTGCTTGTGCTTGAGATTTATTCAAAGATGCCTGAAGGTGAAAATTAAATAATTATGAAGAGACGTGAACATAATTTGACCAGATATGTTTAAAGCTCCTGAGAGAAATTGCCTATTCATTGCCAGCAATTAGATTACAGCAAATTATGATTTACCTGAAGAAGATTTGAAAAGGATCTTTCCTGCTTACCTGTGTTTTCAGCAAATCATTTTCTACCAAAGCCTTTTCCCTTGTCAACCGACTATTTTCCAGTGACTGTATTTGCATTAGTTCTATGAGTTTGAAAGAAAATTTAGCAAAATGTTAAAAAATGTCTTGAACACTTCTTTTTAACAATTATTGAACTCCTCACTTCTCCACTACAGAATAAAAATGCAAAGTACCTTTTGTCTCTTTTAGCTGACCGTCAAGTTGATTTTTCCTTATGGATACAAAAAGTACAGTTTACAATTTTATTGCAAACAAATTACCACAATATCACTACAGACAGTATTATAATGTTATTTATCACTTACTCTGCCATTATAATGCAGTTTTCTTGTTTCAATTTTTCCATTGCTTCAAACATCTGACCATAGGATTTCAGAGCCTCCTATGAAAAATATTAAATGGAGAAATAATTCAGAAGTTGACATATGGACGAACACATTAATACATCAGAAAGACAAATCTTGAAATCGAGTTCTCCAGATAAAGAACACACCTTCTTTTCCTCCAGCTCTCCTTGCAGAGATTCATAATCCGCTGATTTTTTCTCCAGAGTGACCAATCTGATTTGCATCTCTTCCAGTTGTTGGCGAAGCCTGACTGACTCACTGCATAGAATATATAAATGGTATGAAAGTGGTGCAAATATTTAATGTATATGAAACATAAAACAGTCTGTGAAAACACTACGCCGGTTAAAAAGGTTTTTGCACTACACTAGTGGTTCTCACTTGGTTAGAATGATATCTCTGTCTCCACATTATATTTCACAATAACACAACTAAATTCTATTCAATTTATTGATGCATGTAGATTGGCATATATATGCTTCATGAAACGTTAATCAAAAAGGCCAGATGGATTTTGGATTATTCTCTTTACAAATTTCCGGCATTCACAGATGACATGTTAACAGATTTTTTTTTTTCATTGATGACACGACTGCTTATTGAAAACATAGATCTTAATTTAGACCTGAAGAACCAAAAACAAACAATCAGATATCTTACGAGTTCAAAAACAAGGAAAAGTACGAATTAGTTTAAGGTTAACTTCAATTTATCAAAACAACGGTCATATAAAGAAGTAGAAGACAGTGAAAGAAATGAATTGTCATTTTTTTTTTAATTTTTAATTTTATCTAATTATTATATATTATATATTATTATTAATAATATTATATATTATTATTAATCTTATATAATAATAATTATAATTAGTGGCACACTCTAGTTAGTCCAAATCAAATTACATGCATGTTAGTTAGTGTGTACAGGCCCTGAACACACACACACACACACACACACACACAAACAGGGGGCCTGTACTCATGCAGGGGAGGTAGAGTGGTGGGCAGCTCCTGCTTGGTGCGCTCCAAATGAGCAACCTGTAAGGGGGATGGCGCCTTGCTCAAGGGCGCCTCAGCAGTGCTCCGGAGGTGAGCTGACACCTCCCACTGTCGGCTCACCTCCGGGTGTTTTGGGCGGGAGTGGGAATCGAACCGCCAATCTCAGATCATTGGACGACCCGCTCTACCACTGAGCCACTGCCGCCCCATAATTTCCCTTAAGGGATTTCTCGAGTACATAAATTATACACGAGTATATAAAATAAAAAATTAAAATGTATTTTTTATATAATGAATTTTATATAATATAAAGTATATATAATAACTGCTATGAAGTGATTTTTTTGTGCATTGCTATACTCGTAACACTTCACATAAACAACAGATAGGCCAGCATTATGAACTAAAACACAGTAATTGTACAGTGAGTTACCTTTAGCTTAAGAATGTGTTTCCTGATCAAATACTTTGCTGTTATGATTAAATCTAATTTTCCACAAGGTACAGGTGACGTTAGGCGCCTATATTCTCTATGAAGATCGCACAATACAAACAGAAACTGATGAACACTCACTCTGAGAAGGTTATTTTCTTTTTCAGCGCCAAAAACGAAGACACATACTCGTTCAGGTTCTGTTACAGGACATGGAAGAAACAAAACAAAACAATAGCATTAACACTGAAATGATGACTGGAACAAGTCGGATAATGATACAAGCAATGTGAAGTTTTCTTCAGATAATTTTTATGTTCGAATGACAAAGCAATAAAGCAACTTCTTGAAGAACATTTCTGCCACAGAAAAACAAGCTGACCTGGTGCAAAACCGAGCAGTTTTGACAGTTTCCAAACGCCATTTCTGCGGCGATGACGACCGTCTTGGACCGAGTGTCCCTCGGCATCACCATAAAAACCAGTGAAGAAATCCGACAGAGGTTATTTAGTAAGAAATAAGCGGACAACCATTTTCTACTTGTACGAAATCTAGGAAGGCTCAAAACAACTCAGTATTTTCGTGTCTCCCACGATGTGCAAGGACCCAAATCAGGACCCCTCATAGGAGCTTCATAAAATGCCTGTTATAATAAACATATCAGATTTCACGTTATGTATTAGCATATAAAACATAAGAGGCAAATTTAAGTAACCGTAATTATAACGTGCATTAAGATACAAACACGTTTTTGTTGACCAAAACGATAATCTTGTGTGTGTGGTTTTTTTTCAGGCATTTCATTACGGCATAAAGGGGCGTTACAGGTGCGGTTTGTCGGGTCAGGAAATGGTCCACACTAGGCGTGTCCAAAGTCCGGTCCGTGGTCTCATAACGGCTCGAGGTCGGATTTTATATGGCCCATTCTTTATGTCTAAAAATGTGTAATAATTGTTCCGCCAGACAGAACAAAATCGACCCTGCAGTTCCTGTACTCAACTCGTGGCGGCAGAGTCGTGCAACATGACTGTCAATTACCACAGACCTTCACAGAAGAAGACTGAATAATGAACCAATCACAACCCTTGCTGGCGCCGGTACCCCAGCTTGGGAGTATTGGTCACTCCAGAGAGCAGTGGTACCAGCGTCGGGATGACATTTGCTCTGACTCTTCCATTGGAAAGTCGAACTGAAGCTTCCAGGAAAGTTGGAAAATTAAATTTTTTTTACACTGAGAGCTGGAGTAACTGTCTGCCTGATTTGCCACGAGACTGTTTTCTTGTTAATAATAATAAAAATATAGTTAATACTTGTACATAGTAAAAACTGATGCAAAAACTGTCAGACACCTAAAGGGTGGCATTTATATAGAAGAGAAGAAGTCCCTCTCACCCTTGTAGGGTGGTATCTGAGTGTCATCCTCAAGCTCGGGTCCTCTACCAGAGGCCTGGGAGTCTGAGGGTTCTGCGCAGTATCTTAGCTGTTCCTAGGACTGCGCTCTTCTGGACTGAGGCTTCAGATGTTGTTCCAGGAATCTGCTGGAGCCACTCTTCCAGTTTGGGGGTCACTGCCCCAAGTGCTCCTACTACCACGGGGACCACATTAACCTTGAACTTCCACATGTGTTCCAGCTGCTCTTTTAACCCTTGATACTTCTCAATCTTTTCATGTTCCTTCTTCCTGATGTTGGCATCAGCTGGAATCGCCACATCTATCACCACTGCTCTCTTCTGCTCTTTGTCCAGATATATATATATATATATATATATATATATATATATATATATATATAGTTGGGTCCATCGGCGGAGGAAACCTTTGGATAGACCCGGCAAGTCCAAACGAGTAATGCGGGTCAACTGGGAACGTCTGGAGGTGGACTCTGTCCGCAAGGCCTTCAAATCACACCTCCGAAGGAGCTTCTCATGCATCCCTGTGGAGGCTGGTCTGAATGGTCGATGTTCAAAGCTTCCATTGCTGCAGCTGCAGCTGAGAGCTGTGGTCTCAAGGTCTTGGGTGCCTCAAGGGGCTGTAACCCTCGAACACTGTGGTGGACCCCAGTGGTCGGGGAAGCCGTCCGACTGAAGAAGGAGGCCTTCAGGGGCATGTTGTCCCTGGGGACTCCTGAAGCAGTTGCAGGGTACCGACAGGCCAAAAGGACTGCAGCCTCGGCTGTGATGGAGGCAAAACAGACGAGGAGGAGTTCGGAGAGGCCATGGAAAAGGACTGTTGGATGGCACCAAAGTTGTCCTGGAGGACTGTCGGACACCTTAGGAGGGGGAAATGGGGGACCATCCAAGCTGTATACAGCAAGGATGGGACACTGTTGATCTCGACTGATGACGTTGTCAATTGGTGGAAGGAACACTTTGAGGAACTCCTGAATCCAACTACACCAACTGACCCGTCCTCTGTTGCAGAGGCAGAGCAGGAGGATGATGGGGGATTCGAGTCAATCTCTGGGCGAAGTCACCGAGGTAGTTAAATAATTTCACGGTGGCAAAGCCCCAGGTGTTGATGATTCGCCTGGAAATGCTGAAGGCTCTGCGTGTTGAGGAGCTGTCATGGATGACTCTTAAACATTATGTAGAAGTCTGGGACAGTGCTGAAAGAGTGGCAGACTGGGGTGGTGGTTCCTCTTTTTAAAAAGGGGGACCAGAAGGTGTGTGCCAAGTACAGGGGCATCACACTTCTCAGCCTCCCTGGGAAAGTTTACTCCAAGGTGCTGGAAAAGAGGGTCCAGCCGATGGATGGATAGATGACATAACATCAGAATGTTGCGGCATGGTGACACAATGTGTAGCGCTTTCGCTGCACAGCAACGAGTCCTAATTTGTGCAGAGTTTGCATGTTCTCCCCATGTCTGAATTGGTTCTCTCCGGGTTCTCTGGCTTCCTCCCACCTCCAGAAACATGCGCTTCAAGGTTAATTGGCTGTTCCAAATTGCCTGTAGGAGTGAGTGTGTGTGTGGTTGTATGTCTCTGTGTGGCTCTGCGGTGCACTGCTTCTGCTTTACCGGTTTTCTCAGTTACAGCCAGAACTGAAGTTATCTATAAATATCTATTCTATATCTATTCAGTCTGAATTAAAGATCTTATATGACTTACATTTATATTGACTATTTAAAATATACTTCAAAGACTTTCAAAGTACATTTATATTTATGTACATCCCGTTGAATGACAACATGTAACAAGTACTAGACCAGAAAAGCTGCAGAAGAATGTTTAAATCAGCAGATTATTCTATGAAGGTCACTGGAGAGATCACTTCAGCCAGCATGGGAACCTCTCGGGATCTCCCAAGAAGAGCTAGAGTTGTCTGGGAATCCCTGTTCAGACTGTTGCTGAAACAACTTGTTGCTAATTTGAGAACCAATTTTTCAGTGGTCATTTGCAGTGAATTTTATTGGAGTATTTTTAGTCAGTTACACTCACTAATTTAGTGAAATTTAGTTCCTTATTAACCATCAACATACACACTTCCTCCATGTAAGGCAGCTTTTCTATTCCAAGCTGAGATTGTTGTGAATGACTTTTTTTTTTTTTTTAAATACAATCACCTGTATCAAAAGTTAAGTACGTGAACATTGTCATTCGTCAAATTTTTGTTGATCATTGTAATGGCAGGTTCAAACAAATAGGTCTGAATGAATCAGAACATTTACGGCTTTACAGTTGTGTTTGCTGAATTTTAAATCCTATGCCAGCATACATTAATTGGATGATCAGCATTTCAACTGTTCCTCTTAAAGACTTCAAATTGTGTGTATTTCAGACAAAAAGTAGGACAGTGGATTTCCATTTAATAATTTTTTTATTTCATTTAATTTTTCCTTCTATTTGACAAGATGGCTGATGTAGCCTTGAAGACAAAATAAAAACCAGTGTTTACTAGTACGAGTTTTGTACAATTCACCAGTATAGCTTACAATATACCAACATGAGCAGATTTATGCAACAAGGAGATAAAATAGATTTTTATTGTTCATTTTTTGTTGTTGAATTTTTTATCCCTACAAAACCCAGATATTTGATAGTGTCATTGCTGGCTGAATATGGAAATCAACTCTGGGTAAAATAGAGTTAAAAAAAAAAAGTAGTTGTTTTTGGTGCTGTGCAAATACGCTTGTCTCCATACCAGTATATCATGCTATACCAGTACAGTCACCAGTATGTTTCGATAGCAGTATGATCTCCATGTGGGGTCAGTATTAACAAAGACACGTGTGATCTGCTGCATTTTCAGGTAAGGGTCTTGTGGCTCCACATTTCATGTGCGTTTGTTTCCTGCTATCAGGAGTTACTCCTGACAGAAACTGGGACAATTCAAAGCACAAAAATTCCCACTGTGAATGTGTTTGTGCCTCCTGATGAATTCACTTTGTGACACTAGTGGGTGAGGGAACTGATAAAAGTGTGTCACCCATCATATTTGAGAAGGATTCAATCACATTCAGTGACCAATCTGAAACATGATGCATCCTCTTCCTCACCAAGATAAGAAGTATGTAGTCACTCCAAACAGATCCTGATAGCATTCCCATTTACAATAATCAAGGAGTCGATGCTGGGATTGAATACCAACATAGAGCAAGAAGACTAGAAACACTTGGGGGGGGGGGGTGTAAAAAACACAGTAGACTACAATGAGTGTGAGAAGGGAGTTTCACGTCTGATATTTACCCAGACTGAGTTGGATTCTTCACATTTGGAGTCTTTAAAACCTGCACAAAGAGAATCTAAGGAAGACTTCAAGTAGAACAGGGACAGTGAGAACAACTGTGAGAAAAGGTGAGTGACACAAAAGAAAGGAGAAGGGTAGTGTTCTTTCCTCAGGAAGCAGATTAGCTTTCGAGTGTCCGAAGGTTTACGGTTATTCTTCCCATCTCTCCTTCCATCTGTCCTCCTCTGAAATTTCTGAATTCATAAATAAAATCTGGATAGACGGAGGAAAGACAGGAATGGATGGGAGAAAAGGGAGAAGCCATCTTTAGTGTTTTGAAATGTCGATTTCAGAACAGGAACACAAAACATTTGGTTTGATCTTCCCATTTAAAAGAATTCAACTTTAGCCTAGGAGAAGGTTCACATTGAAAGTTCGAAACACACAATATCAACAAATGATTGACATGGCTACCAGCTGATGTCCGAGTTCAATCCTGCAGTGTAGCTTCATGTAGTGATGTTGCAGTCTGATCGGGTTCTGATGACTTTGCTTGATAGTTGTATTCCACTTGTACTGATGGCTTAGATATCAAGTCCAGAATAAATTACTCCCAGGTCCAGTCCCATCATTGCCCATAGCAAACACCATTCCTCCCAAGTCCCTGATTCAGGAATTGTTTTTGCTGTTCTTTTATGAAATTCGTCACAGTGGTGGAGAGTTTTACCCCAGATGAACGTACTACTGCAGCTTACACAAGATTCAACATCTAATAATTCTTCACAGACTCTTATGTTCTCCTGTAATGTCAAGCAGCTCACATATCATGATTGACATCATCAGTTGTCTGGCAGCCTTTTGTTTTCCACTGCTAACAGTAACCATACTGATGCTGTCCCCCATATATCAGATCATTTCCTGTTGGTCGGCCCTGCTGAGGTAAGGCTAGTTTGGTCGTGAGTGAGCCATCATCTTTAGCCGTGATTGGTCGATGACGTCCAGCAGGTTCTTGGCATCGACTGCAAGAGCATGAGCTGCTGTTAACATCTGCTTCTTATAGTCCTGCTGCAGACTAAGACAGAGCACACATATACACACATATATTACTATACAGAGTAGTGAGATATGTACAATGACATAGGGAAGCTCCTGCCTGTATAATTATAGAAACCATGGCCTTGGCTCTCCTCTGTGGTAGCATCAAAAAAACACTGCAGCAGACAGGATCTGTTCTTCAGGGAAAATACAAGCAAGAAATACTCACATTCTCACTTAAGGTACTGTAGATTATTCAAATTCTAGATAACATTCAAGAAAGGTTTTGGGAGTTGGTGATGTGGAATCAATTAGTAAAATATTTAAAGCAGAAGCAAATATAATGCTTTTAAGCAAATGAAAATTAAAGTAGCGCAGTTCACAAAAACATCCGTCAAAAAAATTAGATTTAGGTGGAAGGTTACTTAGGCAAGGAATATGTAGATTACGGTTGTCAAGTCATATCAGACATATCAGAGTATTAGGAGAGCAGCTATCATCTAATGTCATTAGTAAACTGGCATCAGCTCAGTTGTTTCACTATAAAGGTGTATGAGGTCTGCTCCAAAAATTAAATTTAATAAAGGAATTAGGAAAAAAAACCAGCTTGTAACAAAAGAAACAACTAAAGTTAGGGTCCAGCAAATAATTGTGACAAACAGACGGATGGGACCTTTCCTTATACATCCATCTCTACTAGGTTTGTGGTGGGAGAAATGTTATTGAGAGCATCCACCTTATAAATACAAGAAACAGTGATTTAATATTATTGAACAGCTTTTCAAGGAACAGTTGTTTGTTCATTTCATCATACCTGGTCATCACATATTGTTGGGCCAACTTCATCTTCCCAATTAGCTCTGCCAAGTCAGAGTTTAAAAGTTTCTGTGCCATCTCGATCTATTCAAGAAAACCACATCATTAAATTTTGCTCTGATATCAACCAACAGTTGTGCAAATGTTTAATAGGATTTAAGAATAAAAAAGTATAAGTGGCTCCAAACTTAAGAGAGCTAATAAGTGTGTGAATGTGTGTGTACATGGTGAATATTATTACTTCTCTGTGTGCACTGGCTGGGAGTTGTGGTAGAGTCTCATCCACTGTGGCCAACAACGTCCTCAATGCCAGACCCACATCCTAAAATACACAAGATTTTACAAAGCAGAACGAAAACTACACAAGCATATTATGTGGTATTTAAAAAATACTGTATGCTGTTCACTCTGAGGGACTGCAAATGAAAATTAGCTTCAAGCCAACTCTGGCACAATGCATCAAACAGCAACATGTATGTTTGCTATTCATGGTCCCTTTACAAATAAAATTGAAGTGTTTCGGAAAACTAGTTTAGATGATAAATGAGGCTAGTGAGAAACAGTAAAGAACTACAATTCCATGTCCAATTGCCGAGTTTAAACCAGAAGGACTAATGAACAGCCTTTAATTACACACTGGAATCTAGTATTGTCATAAAAATACAGATCTGTGGAGTCTGAAGAAGAGATGAGTCAAAAATTATGAATCCAGAAGATTAATCTGAGCTGTAAAGTGTCAGGGTGACTTAGTCAAGCTAATACATAACACTATGTAAAAACAGCGATACTGGGGTGAAAAACACAGGAGTATATAAGAGCTGCAGAGTGCCGTAGTTACCTTGACCATGGGAACATATTCTTCTGGAGGAGCTGGCTGAATCTTGCTTGACATCTCAATCACTGCTTTGACCAACCCCGTCACATTCTCGTACACCTTGTCATTGGAGCGGTCCAGGTTGGCGGTAGGAGGTGGGCTTATCTCTTGGGGCTGCAGCTGAATTATGAGAGGACAAGACGCATTGAGTTACTGGCTAACACGGTGGATAAAGTTCCACAGGTCTGCATGCTAAGTGAGACAAGTCTTCTTTTATAAAATCTGTCATATATTGTTGTTTGTCGACTGTACAAATCCCACATGATCACAAAGACCTGCATGAATCATACTGTTCCCTAATTACAAACAATCGGATAATAATTTGTGTCATTTTAAAATAGTTAAATAATTTGAGAAGGAGTAGACAGACCACATTTGCTGACAGTTGCACCTTACACAGATCAATGATTAGATGAATGAATGAAGGACTGAATGGGTTAATGGATCTGACAGAACAAAATGCCACATGTAATTCTATATTCTATCCACTAGATAACTAACACAAACCTGAACCAGTGGATCAAATTTATACAAAATTTTATAGGAAGATCAAATCTTAAAAATCTATTAATCATAAAATGATAATTCTGCTCATCCCACAGGAATTTCATGAATCTGCATGAAATCTCACATTTGTTGCTTGGACTTTCACCTCTCTACTTTTCTGTGCCTTTGGCTCCATGACATTACTTGATTGACTTTTATTAATTTCACATTCGATGGTTTTCCTCATATTTATTAATATCTGCTTGTCAAAAGATTGCTGCTCTGAACTGTGTAGACATTATGGGCTGTGACTACTGTGCGACCCGTTTTGTTAGTGAAATGCTTGAAAATGCAGACAAATATAGTAGAAAAATACAAATTTCAATTTGACTCATAACATAAAAGATACACAGTAATCCCATATTCTCCATAATGTAAAAATCTAATGTATTTCACACTCACTTGATCCTCAGATCACAATCAGAAGAAAAATATCAATCCCCATAATTTACTCCTACCCTGTGTGATTAGGGCTCATTAAGTCAAAAATCTATCTAAAATAAAAATGTCTAATGTGATAGAGGGCTAAATATTGTTTGCATAAAAGTTCGCATAAAACACAACTTTGAAGATTTGGATGTTAGCGTTGATGGGAAAAAACAGTAGAAAAAAGACATACGACAACAACGAAACTCAGAATGAAAAACATGTTTACTTGTTTATTTGGGAACATTATAGATGGTGTAATATGATGCACAAGAAATTTGAAGTACTCGTGAAAGAAAGAACCAAATTAATCTGTTTGTGATCAACTATCAGACAAGACGCACAGTCAACACACACAGACAGTGTGCTGCTTACCCGCCAGGGCTAGGGGTCAACAGTAAGGCAGGGTGCAGGAGGAGGGGAAGAAGGGAGAGAGGGAGCAGCCGAAGGAAAAGAAAAAAATATTAATGCTCTAAACATTAGAAAACATGCAACCTTTACTGGGAAAAGGTTCCTATTCAATTCTTCAAGGTTGACTAAATTTTATTTTTTTGTTAGCATCTTTCTAAGCATGTTTGTGTGGAAGTATTTCTGTTTCGTGTTTGTGTTACATTTTGGGCTTGTGTGTACCTTGACGCCATCATTATAACTGTCTCCAGTATTCAGACAAGCCAGACTTCCCACTTGGCTCTGAGCCCCGGGTCTTGGGGGCTTCTTTGGGGGTGCTGCATGGTCTGCAGGGAAAAAACAAACAAACAAAAAAATCTCACTTTCACAGTCTTGTAAAAGTTCTGGACAATTTGTACTTTTACATTCTACAGCAGCCTCTATATTTTCTATAATCCACAGTTCAGTTCAGTGTTTGGTAGCCATGACATAAAATTTTTAGACCAGAATTACCCTGATAACAACATAACCAGAAAGCCTTTCTTTGGTTCAACAAAATTTTCAATGTAACTGCACAAAGTAGTCATAAATTAGTCGTAAGTCATAAATTTTCAAAGACTGATATGTAAGAACCTAATATCATTAATGATATACTGTAGAATTTAATACATCTAAACAAATGCACATGGTATAATACACGTTCTCATACCACGTGATATCGTGAAGCCCTGTTGCAGCATGATATTCTCATTAAGAAAAAAATCTTACAGTCTGCCAAGGAAGGTGATGTCATGAAAGTCTTGTTTAAAATTATATAAATACACACCAACAGAAAATACTCACACATAATTTAAAAACATATCTTGGCTGTCCTTCAAACTCTCCAATCTTCAGACTTTATGTCAAATTAAAAATAGAAATACAAAGTTTTCTCCAGCTGCTTGAAGGATGTGGATAGTCACTCAGCATATTGGGCAGGATGTGTAGCCTGTCTACCACAACCAGATCTGTCATATTCTGACAACACACTGTAAACTGTGAGCAGTTTACAAAGCGGACAGCTCTGTAATGCTGTGTGTGTGAAGTGCATTTGGAGGTAAACAGACAGAAAGAGAACTGAGTATAAAACTATAGTGATCGTGGTACTGTAACTACAGTCCATCAATGGTTTGTCATTTACCTGCTTTGCCAACAGGCTGGTATATGTGCTGGTTTCCTGGCTGCACAAACAAACACAAAACAAGAAATTGGGTTAGCAAGAGCTCAGTTAACAAATAGTTTTGCACAAATCAGACATTCAAGGGGAAAAACAAACAGGTGGTTCTGAAACATTTAGGGAATGTAGTGTTCTTGTCACACAACCCAGAGTCTCAATTTGTTTTTGTAAAACACAAAATCACAGTCCTCTCCATGACAGGAGCTGGTTCTGTTGCTATTGGTGTGTGCTGTGTGTCAGATATGTTAAATATGATGTTTTTTTATCCTGTTGCAGGCAGACATGTTTCTTTTGTTGGTGCTGCGCTTTCCAACCAGAAAACAAACTGCAGCAGGTCGACAAATCAATAACTATGAATGTAATTCGTGCCACAGAGGCTTCTTGTAGTACCAACCCTGTCACATATTTATTTTGCTGTAGTTGAATTTTTGTTCAGCAGGTTTGAAAATCTCTGTTTTCAGTGAACGAATAAACAGTTAAATAGTACAAAGGCTTCCTCAGCCTCAGTACAATCAGCATTGTGGTCTGAAAACCCCAAAATACACAGAAAAAAAAAATCACTACAGAATTTCTCTCCCTGTCTCCCCCTCTCAAACACACACACACACACACACACACACACACACACACACACACGAGACTTTCCCACCACAAACCACAGCCATTCAAATGGGAGGAGCAGGACATGCAGAGAGACGAATTAGAGAGACAAAAATATCTGTGCCATGGCAACTTCAGTCTGCTAGAACATCTTACTTCTGCTGGCATCAAGAACATAACAGACTGTCATTCAAATCTTGACATTCAACTGTTCAGTGCTCCAAAGTCACATTTTAAGGAGTGATGAAAAAAAAAGTGAAAAATTTAGCATCAGGAGAATAAAATTTGATGGTGAACTTCAAGAAACACACAACAACCCCCATCCTAATTATACACACACAAAAAAAAAAAAAAAATATATATATATATATATATATATATTACATATAAATCCAGATATGAAAAAATTGTGATGAAGATATTTTTCAACTATACTGTATCTGTTTTGTGTTGGTGGTGTCCAAAGCTGGCAAACACATGTGTTGTGAGGCTAAAATGTGTGTCTGCCACTGTGCAAACCATTTCGTTTTGAATGTAAACAAATGAGTGGTTGACTCGTAACTGATCACAAATATTAGAATCAGGGAATGATGTCTTCTTTTACATGGACTAATGCTGCTGCATGTCTCCACGTGATTCATCTCTTGATTACCGTACACAATTAATAGTTCGATCTATAAAGACAGATGTCAGAATGTGCCCGTCACAATATCTTAAAAACAAAGATGAATATTCAGATTGATTGTAATAACAATCACTTGTTCAAAATACACTGATATTCAGTTTTCTCTAAATCAAGACAAAGACAGCGGATTAAACTTCTTACTGCTTTTTACATAGCATAACAGTCCAAACAGACCTTTGTGCCAGCTGACCATTTACTGTATGGACATATTCTAACTGTATATAACCTCCAGACTGTCAGCACTGAAAAATATGTTTGAAAATAATATCCTGTTATATTCCAAGACACGTTATTCCACAGCATGCTGAGTTACTGTAACTCCAAGACTTCTTGTTCGCTTGCTACAGTACTCTATTAATAACTGTGGATGTGGGAATCCACTGACCCGTCGCTGTAGGCCTCATCCCCACCAGGTCACTTCCTGTCCCTGTACCATTCCTCTGTTTTAGTAAAAACAGAACACAATTTGCGGTCAGTTACAGAGAGTTCAACCACAAGGAGGACCCTCTGCTACTTCATTCATATCATTCTCTACTGAAAACACTAACAGAAGTATTTTCTTCTTAAAGAGATGCATCATGTTCAGGTTGGTCAGTAGAAATTCATCTGGGACAATCCAGCCCCCATATCGACGGAACCATCCTGCAGGATGCATCAACATCAACCAGGTGAGAAGGATGGAGATAAGAAAGGAAAGAATGACTTACTGGAGGTTGAAGTCCACCTTCTTCTCTGTCCAGGCTTCCTCTGGAGCCTCTGGAGTCTGGTTTCTATACAAACACAATTCAAAACGATTTATCCATAAAAGATGAGATTCAAAAAATTTCACTGCATTTTGCTTATCATTAGAGATTCAAAGAGAGAAATGTCCTCTAATAACAGTTTTGATTATTTTTCCAAAAGACACACACTTTGAGAACAAACCATGTCTGAAACATAACAAGACTCACACACAGCCACACACCCGGCAAAACAAAACTTTTTCCCCTCACACTTTTCCTTCCCTACCAGTTTTCCAAGACAGGACTTGAAGACCAGCATCGCCATGGAGTTCATCAAAGTTGTGTGTTGAGCTGTTTGTGTTCTGGGTGTTGTAGTGAATTATGGTTCTCTATCCTGTCCAACACTATTCGATGTCTGTCTGCATCTCTGTCTGCTCCTACAACTGAGTCCTGTACTGTGTGGCGTGGTCCCTCTTCTGTACCAGAGGTTTCATTGAAGAAGTCTTCAGATTGAACTCCAGCTCCCTGCCTCCAGAGCACTTATGTATGACTCTGACGCAAGTAGAACGGGAAGAAGTAGAGGAGGAGGAGGAGGAGGGGGATGGAGCTGCTCCCAATGAGCCAAGAGTGTTGGGAAAACGTCAACACTTCTTTTTCAACCATTCTTCCCCCTCCCTCCTCTTCTTTGCCCCTCCCTAATGTGACAGCATTATAAAAACCAAGCAGTTTACAAAACACACACATGTGTGAGTGCACCTCCCAAGCTATTCACAAACCCTGTGAATTGTCAGTTTGTGGCTGTGGGTCAAAGACAGGCTGTTGACTCGGCTGTCAGATTCTCTAAGCCTATCATTAGCATTGAATTCACCCAGACCACACACACACACACACACACACACACACACACACACACACACACACACACACACACACACACACACACACACACACACACACACACACACACATATATGGAACCACCACAAACATCCGCACTTTGGGACCCTCACTTTTACTGTTAGAGGGTCAGAAATAGAGTCTAGGCAGAAACCATGTTCATTTCTTAGTGTGAGAGATTTACTGGAAAAGTGAGTCAGTCGTAATGAATATAATCAACTTCACTCAATAACACCTTTATGTGTGCAAACAAGTAAAATAACTTTAAATCAATTCTAGAAGAAACAGGAAGCCAGTGCAGCTTTTCAGGCAGTGAGTTCATGTAACCCAACCTCCTGGCCACGACATTCTGAATCAGCTTCTTTAGGGTAAACTGGTAATAAAGAATAACAGCCATCTAAATAACAGGTAATGAAAACATGAATGTGTGATTCACTTCGATCCATCTCTGTATTATACTGACTTAATAGTGCGCATTAATCTCTTGATGCATTTCACTTATTTCGTCTTTAATTTTAAAGCGAACAGCCTGCAGCCTGATAGAAAGATTCAACATCATGCAAAATCAGGTTTAACTGATTGAGAATGTTTATGAGATGCTAAAAGAGTTGTAATCACCTTAACATTCTCCCTACTAACGTGTTTCTGGCCTGAACCCAGAAATTCTTTTACCTTCACTCACCGAAGGGAAGAACATTCTCATGGCTATCACTAACTTCACCCCAGCTTCAAATTTCAAGTGATACTCTGAAGATTTTACATCTTTATTTATCAAACACAGCAGCTGAGAACAAATGTTAAGACTGCTGAAGACAAAAGTGTTAGCTTTTACATTCATTCAACTTCTATTAACTGATGTGATCATAAATCCATTAACAAAAATACAACATGCATGACAAAAATCAAAATGAAGTCCTCAACACAATCAGCAAAACAACATCTCCGCATTACATGAAATGATAACACACTGTGTCATGCACACATCACACAAAAAACGACTCCCACAACCGTCTCTCTACATTATACCTTTCTGTCAGTAAAATGTCCTTCAAGTTGCAGAAAAATAAAAGTGAAAATGTCTTAATTTGCCTTTGAAGTACCAGTAGATTTATTTTGGTGTGTAATCTTTAGCTAAAATAGACTAACTGTAGTTGTTGGTCGTTAGTAATGTGTGTGTATTTAATGTGTGTCTGTGTGTGTTACCAGTAGCCTTTCCTCCTGCTCCAGCCACCTCTGGTCATCCTCCATCTGCTGCTGTTGTATCATCAGCTGTTCTTCCATTAACAGGCACTGCTGGCCTATACATTGCTGTGTGTCTACTGCCCTGTCCTACACACACACACACAGACACACACACAAAAATACAAACATGCAACAAAAGACAAGCATAGCAACAGATATGTACGCCACCAACACATGCACAGGACCACACACACACACACACACACACACACACACACACACACACACACACACACACACACACACACACACACACACACACGCAGTCATTTATGACAAGAAACATGCACACACAGGACACACAAATACAAAACTGATGAGCGCTGTGATAATGTTCACGCACACACACACAACAGATATTGGGTAAAACAGGATTTGGATAATAACCTGCCTTGTCATGATAAAAGCATTGCTCTGTGTGTGTGTGTGTGTGTGTGTGTGTGTGTGTGTGTGTGTGTGTGTGTGTGTGTGTGTGTGTGTGTGTGTGTGTGTACTCTAACTGACCATTACCGTACCACAGTGTGTATGTATGATTGTATGACTGGCTTCCTACCTCCACCGTGGAGCCCCACAGCGCTGTGTCATGTCCATGCGGGTGGGGAAGGAGCTGAGCATGCGAGTGTGTGTGGACGTGATGGCGGGGGTGTGTGTGTGCGTGGTGTGCATCTTGCATGGCGGCTTGCTGGGGGTACAGGGCGCTGGGCACAGACGGGAGTGTGTGAGGGCCGGGGTACCCTGCCATCTGAGTCAGGGATGAGAAGAAAGAGAAACACACATTCTTAGACTGGCATATTTTAAATAATAATTATGTGCTTATCTACTGCATGTTTATTCCCAGATTAATATTTTAATGACTTATTTAAGTTAAACTGAATTATTACCCTCTTTGAATGAAGTCCAGTCACAGCCTTCTAAATATCTTGTCAGACTAAAACCCAAAATACTGACGGCTGCAGACTGGTAATTCCCTCAACTAAATTATATCCAAATTAGACTTACAGTATGTACTTTCTGTAAACCAAGCACAAGTAGAAAAATGGCATATTGCCTCCTGTGGTTCATGGACTTCATCTCTGTACCTGGTAGTGTCCAGGATGTTGGGAACCGGGGTAAAATCCTTCACTGGAGCGAGGGCTGGGATAGCCTGGTCTACTGGGCTACAGGCCAAAAGTAAGAGAGACAGACAAAGCGATAGCAAGAGAGGTGAAGAGAGGAGAGAATATTGAGAAATAGAAAGGCAGATGGGGAAAAATGAAAATTCAGTTAAAAATGTTTGTTCATCATTTTACCCAAACTGAACACCAGAAGACAAGACACTGGGTCATTCAGGAGATCGACACGCAAACCTTTAGGAGCTGTTTGTGTGGCTGGGTTAGCTGTCAATCAAAACAGGAAACACCCACTGGGCTGCAAGTCCAAGTTAGTTGAACTGGTGCTAACTATGGTCTCTGTTAAAAACCAGACACCATGGAGAGCTGATATTATTATTAATGTTATCAACTGTGATGACAGGCCCCTGAAATCATTCGTTAGATGTTATGTAGGTGTATGTCAAGTGTTGCAGCTGCATGTTCACCAAAGACCTCACCCTCAAACACCGGCCTTTTGTAATTTGTTAAAACACAAAATATAGAGTAAAAGTAAAAAGTAAAAAGTTTTCAATTTGCATCTGAAAGAAAGTTGACTAATTCATATTTCTAAACTGGTTTAAACAATTTGCTTAATTCAAGTTAATCCAGAGGTGCTTGGTCAACCTGGAGCCTCACTTGTTGATGATGAAACTGTTGAAGGTTGATGATGGAACACTTTGCCTCCTTAGAATGTAATTCAACATGATGCAAGCTTCTCTGGCACAGAGTTCATTTCTGGCAGTACTGTGACCTCTACCTTCCACAGCCTCTCAAAGTAGCTTTCTCTGGACCACATCTCCGAAAGCAAGACAGACAGAGACACACGGAGGGAAACAGACAGCAAACAAAAACAGGGTGGAGGGAGACAGGGAAAGAAAAAGGAAAAAAGAAGGAAAGACAAAAGAGACAAAAAGTAACTGAGGACAAACAGAAGCTCCAGACTCAGCAGGTTGTGATGCTCACACACAGACAAACAAAAGGTTCTTAAACATCAGCCAAATTATATCTTGAATCCCTTGGCCTATAGCAGCAGTAGATTTCCATGGGAATACTCAGTCTAAAATGAAGGGAGAAAAAAAAAAAAGCAGTAACAACAGGGAGACAAATCGGAAGGATGAGTTCAATCAGACAAGACAGTCACACCATGTTAAGACAACTGGTCACAGTCTGGAGATATCCGGTAGAGTGTGGGATTAAAACGTAGGAAGGAACGATCAAATAAAAAGATGAGTCAAGCTTTTTCAACTGAATTGCACATCCAGGAGTGTGAGTTCAGCTTGTCGATGCAGCAGCACTTTACATTTGGAGGCGGAACCCAAATAAATGAAGTGAATCTGAAATGTTAAAATTACACTTTTCAATAGTAACCAACAATTTCAATACGCCCTACATAAGACCACTTCCCTTTCCATCTTATGTTGTTATGTTGAACAAATGTGCAGGATTGTTTTGTTTGAGGTATGTGCTCTACTGAGGAAAATTCTAGTTCAATCATGTTTCAATCGCTGAATTTTTAATGGAGTAAAAGTCACACTTATTAGATGAGAAAAAGAAATTTTCAAGGTCAGGTGTCGCTGCTGCTCAGCAGGAGGACTAAATGTTCACTGCTAACAATCACTTCCCAAACCGAGTTCATGTGTGTCACTGCTGGCATGCAACCAGCAGACAGATCAAGGTGACAGAGATCCAGCGCTACACAAACAGGCAAAGGTTGGGAGGCCTTTTACCACGTTCATGTATTTATAGAGGTTGTCTGAATTCTCCAATTAACACATTCTTGCAAACTTCACGCAGCACATCCATTGAACCATCCTGAAATAATTTCATTCACAATGCAAACCCATTGCATTGCTTTGAATTACAACATATCTCATAGTATTTGAAGTCTAAAAGCTATAGCTGGGGTTCCACTTCGCTGAAAATGCTGTTTGATTTAAATTGTGATCATAAGATCTCTTACATCAAGTGTGAATATTTTCCTTTTCTTGCTTATCCATTATGTACAGTATTAAAGTTCCATGCATGTTTGTCAGGACTGACTGTTAGCCAGTGATGTAAGATTTATGACAGGCATCCTCAACGGGCTAGAAATAGGTTCGATAATCCAAGGGCTTATCAACACAATGCCTGAGGCAAACCTATATCTGCATTCAATAACGGAGGACATTCTAGTGCATGTCCAGCATAGATGAAACACGCTGCCAGATAAAGCATAAACATCTTAATTACATTCACTGGTGTTTGGAAGCATTCTATCAAAAAATTCCTCTCATAGTTCAAAGAGAGACAGACAGCGTGAGACAGAAAGAGACAGAGAGAGACAGAGGAAGACAGCGTGAGAAAGAGAGAGGTCAATATATAAATGAGAATCAAATAATTGTCTACAACCATGACTACAAATACTCTAATGTAAAACTTTTCATGTTCAAACCTGGTTTGATTAAATACTATATAAATACTAAATAAAATGCATTGACCACCAGCAGCCCGTTTTGAGGCAGCTGCCATTGGTTGTGTGAATTACTGTTGGGTGGAGGACAGAAGTTATCTCCTGACTTAAGGGTCATGTCGGGAAGAAATTTGTATTCAGGATTGAACTTGTTAAGCTGCAAGAACAAGCATCTGCAGTCAGTGGTCTTTTTGATGAAGAGGCAATTGAGGCTGGAGAAGTGATGGGGAAATTTTAAATATGAAGAGCAGGGTAGAGGAGTGGGGATGTGAAAAGAGGAGCAGGATGATGAAGGGTGAGGGTTTCAAAAGAAGAGGGAAAGCTGTGAGGCAAAGTTCTGGTTTGGATGGCAGTGGAGTTGAGGAGAAGGAGCAGACAAACAATCCAGACTGAAGGTGGAAGGCAGGGAGGGACACCTTGACTGCAAACGGAAATAAAAAATGTTGCTTCTAAAAACAAATGGATCATCTACTGATAGAAGTTACTGGACTACATTTAGGGACTGAAGATGGTTCTCCTCTCATTAGACAGGGCTCCCCATTTCTGTCTGGCTGGTGGGAAAGGTCAGCTAAAAGACATTTCTAAAACAGCTACAAGTCCAGTAACCTGAGTCAACCTTTAACAGCACCATGACCTGGATGAATGAGAATCTACACAAGCAGCTTCTAGAGTCAGGAATGAGTCACTGATCCACCCCCCACCCCCCCCTCACAAAGACCCCATAACAAGCTTGTGAATTCAGACACATGGCTAACCAAACTGGAAGTGACAGACAATGGGGTGGGCGGGGTTGTTAGGGCTAGCAAGCAGGGGCAAGCAGCCAGCAGCTGGGGCAACAAGCTGTGAAGTGGGAGTGGAGTTTAGGGGAATAATTATAAAAACATAACATTTATAAAACTGTCCATAAGATAAAATTTACCTTGATTAGACATTTGAACAGAACAAAAAAAATTCATTTTATAATCCCGGATTTTTTTGTTTTTTCCTTATTATATGTAAAAATTGTTCGTAGTTTTCTTTTGCAAATATCTATGAAACTGCATTGATAAACTTACTTCACTATCATAATCATAACAGAAACTGTCATAAAAGAAAGTTGACATCTGTGTACAAATGTGATAGAAGGATAAACTAATCAATGAGTCTTTGCCCAAAAGGATTCCTTTGTTTAAACCTTTTGGAAGCTTTTGTACCTTACTGAAAACATTCTAGATTTACATCACATTCTCTCAACATTTAATATCATTTTTAGAAAATCAAAATGTCCTGCATATCAATTGTACATTCATATAAAAGCAGACACATGAGGTTTCATCTTACTTTTGGTGGGGCTTCATCAGACCCTCCGGAGTCCCAAGAAACAGTGACCTGTCTCCTCATCTCCATCCTGTTCCTCTCCTTCTGTTGCAGCTTCTCCTCCTCTAATATGGTGCTGGAAACAAGGAATAAAACAAGATGATGCCAAATAAAAGACTCCTGGTGCCCACAGTTATTTTATTGAGCGCAGGTAAGTGACGGATAGGTGATAAATATATATAAACGTAATCACACTATTATGTTATATTTCAATGTCATCTGTGAGCACCTCAACGAAAAACAAATGCCTGTAATTAAACACATTACAATTTTCACCACCTATCTAATTAAAGTGATCATACAGTTTCGTAATGTAGCATCTACTGATGTGTTGTTAGGCCAATCAAACTCATCAGAAGGATGCTGACATGTGTACAGGTTTAAACAGTCATACAGTTTGCTCTATTCTGAAAAATTCCCTTCACAAATGTGTTCAAAAATCAGAGGACAATAATGAGAAAGTATCAACCCCTTTCCTCATTTCCACTATTTTTATGTGTAGCATAATAAACTGCTTTGATTTTCAAAGTTCAACATAAAAACTGACAACCTGAGTAAACATTAAAGTTTGAAAGCATAATTTTTTTTAGTAAGGCAAAAGAGCCAGTCAATAACTAAATCACCACTGTGAAAAAGTATTCGTCCTTAACAGCTAGTTTCACCTTTACCAGCATAACCACAACCAAACACGTTGGATAACTAGAGATCACTCTTTATGAGGACAATCACTTTGTTGTGAGAGTCTGAGCTCTATTTATATTTGCTCTAATACACATGAATACAGTTTGCATCAGCAAAAACAAGGCAGGATTTCTTAGGATACTATTGATTAAAAAAATTACTTAAAAAGACAAAAAACCATTCCACATCCACACTGGACTGTGTCCCTGAAATGATCCTTACTGACCTGCTCTCTGGGAAACTGCTGCTGAAACAAACTCAGACTGTCTGAGGAAAGAACTGTCGCTGAGTAGCTATGGCTCCTGAAAACTGAGTGGTTGAACAACCCGATAGACACACACCCCTCACTGCCACACACGCTTACTACCATCTGACAGGGGTAAGGGCTATTTGTAGTAACATCATTACCCTCCTGTTCTGTTGTCTCCTGCTGTGTGTTTGTGTCCTTGCACCTGTCAAAGTCAGTCTCTTGTTAAGTCCTGTCCTTCTCGTCCATCATTACAACACACACTTGGCTTTAACATATAGTACACTATTACAAACTATTAATCACTCCCCTGTGGAGACACTGAATGCCACTTTCTATACATTTCATAATTAATATCTGATATAGCAATTATTTAATCAATGACATGTGTTAGGTAACAGTTAATAATCAGCAGCACTTATGCTAGAATTGTTTTGTAGAAAGACCACTGGAAGTTATAGTTGGTATGTGGTAGTTTTCATTTCCATATAAATTATACGGACGACCACAAACACCTAATTACAGTCATAAATATTTCATTGTGGTGGGTACAAGTTGTAAAGCTTCATTTAGTATGCTTTCAATTTTGCAAAATGTTTGCCATTTTGGAAAACTTCAGACATTTAGTGTCATTGTAATGTTGACCTCATAGGGAAGACACTTGTGTACAGTCATTGAACATTAACTGTTGTGTCTGCCGTGAGTTGAGCAACACTGGACTAAAGCTGACTGCACAACCATAGACTGTATAGTCATACACTGCTTCCAGCCCACATGTTTCTCACCTGTACAGCCGCTACTGATTTAAAGTGTGGGTGGTGAGACATAAACCAGATCCAAGGAGAAATGGTCTTCTATCAAGTATACAAGGACCCTGTCATGACTCAAACGAGCAGGGTCTTGTCTAAAGACATATCTAATAGACAATTTGTCTCTGAGGACACACTGGCTCAATTCTGGAAAATTCAGTATGTGCTGATGAGTAGATAATAACCTCAATCACAGGTGGATAATAAAAAAATAACATTAAAATCACCTCAGCTCAAATGTACCAAATGTAATATTAAAATTGACCAAATACAGAAAACATTTGTCAGATGCACATCTTTACACACCTTTAAAAAAGGACATACGAAATGTCACTATATTCTGCAGAGCAGTAGCTGAAAGAAATGTGCTGTGTCTTCAAAATTTAGAATCTGAAATATATATCTCACAGGGAACTGTACACTTGTACACTTCAAATGACCATTAAATTAAAAAACAAAACATGAGCATTTTCAAGGAGTTAAATGACTCATAATAGTGCTTTTTACTGAACTATTAAAATGCAGCCTGAATAAATAAATTCAATAGGGTGGTTAATAATAAATGCAAGGGCAGCAAAACCTGCTAACCTACTGAAATCAACTTCTTTCTTCTGTGTCATGCGACATTATGTGCGCCAATGCAGATGTCTCTTTAAAAGATGCAGAGTCCCCTCTTTCTTTTATTATCACAGCAGCAAGGAAATGCCATGTTGTTTGGAAGACAGCAAGATCTCCCAATACCCAAATATAGCTGCTGCTGAACTTCAGAACACAACACAATAGAAAGCATTTCTCTGTTGAAAGATGCATGTGGAAGCTGTTCTCCTTCACTTAGATTGAAAACACTTGACCGTGCTACGACTTTGCAGGCACAATTAACAGAAGAAAAAATTATAACTGCATCTAACAAATAACAAGGTGATTTGTTTTGACTATTGTTTGAGACAGAGTTGCTTAAAGTGTTACGTTCTCCTTTGAACAAGACATGTAAAGAAAATAACTTACTTTAAATGATTAAGACAATCAAAACCTGGTTCCTGAACACCTTTACTATATAAAGACCTAAACAAAAGGGATGCTGAACAAAACCCCACCAGACTACAAGCTACAGTCCTTCACAGATGGATGATCAGAGAGTTCGAAGCAGGGAGCTCTAAACGGGGAACCCAAATCTGCAGCTCTGCTTGTATTTTCTTACGTCTTTCATTCTGTCTATTTTCTCTCACTCTGTGTTCTTTACATAGCTGTAGCTAATGGCAGTTGCCGATTGTGTAAACACACACACACACACACACACACACACACACACACACACACACACACACACACACACACACACACACACACACACACACACACACACACACACACACTCTTAAGTAGTAGCTGAGAACTGCATACTTAGCAGGACTGCCCTATAATTGATATTATGATTTAAAAGCCGTCCAAAACAAACCAAATTGTATAACCTTATATGTCATAACTTTCCCCTTTTAATAGCCAAGGACCACAGCTAACATGGTCAATATTGACTTGTTTTCCAAGACACTGGTATGATGGGGCACAGTAAGGGTTCCTCACCAATTGTTCATGCCAACGTATATTTTGTTGAGGGCAGTTCACACTCTATGTTCTGTAGCAGGTTTCCAGCCCATTAAAATATACAACCACAAACACATTGTACTCATGTCAAACCGATGAACAAACCTCCAAGACACAGTAACCAGAACTTATTTATAGCCAGTGTTTGAGTGAGCACCAAGATTACTGTGATAAAAAGGTGAATGTGAAAAAAAAAAGTTCAGATTGAAAAGGTAGAATAAAGACTGAAGAGTAGACATAAACGAGAGAAAACAGAATTGTAATCATGGTGGAATTTAAAGTGTGACTATGCTGGGTTTAGACAAACTCATAAAACCACAGGAGTTACATGTGTACTCTTATTTTCCTGTTTCTATGCTTGTAAGAAGGAGAAAAAAGGCAGAGAGAAAATGCATGGTGGAAGAAATAATGAGTCTCACTGCAGTGCTGAAAGCTCTGTTGTTCAGTTCTACTTTGTTTGATGTTGCGCATTAAAAATGCACATATTTCATACATTACATTTAATTTTTCCCATTTAATTTCAAATGTTGTCTTTTTCCTCTTCACTGGCACCTGTGGTGAGAGGCGATACTCGTAGGCATGATTTTTGACCTCACGTCCCAAACAGTGAAGCACGTTCTGCGTCACATTATTACTTTATATCGAGTGCAGTCATCAATCTGCTCTTTGTTCAATCAAGAGTTTACTGGAAAAGCAAGCAGAGACAGGAAAAAGCAAGCTGCACCCTCCTTCTCAAGAACACCCGCCAGTTCTGTGCAATGGAAAAAGTTACGTAATTCAGTGATAGAAAGCAACATCATAAACTTAAAATTATATTAGATTCTAAAAAATACTATTTTGACAACTACTAAGAACTGAATTTTTATCTGGTGATTTAACTGCATTCACTCAGATGCAGAGGTTAGTCTTGACTATATGTAAACATTGCATGTATTGCAGTGGTTGTGAACATCAACTGTTATCTTTGATAACTGTTGATGGGGCGCGACATTTTAAATTCAAGGCAGCCAACATCTGTTCTTTGACGGGGCACTAAGAGGCTGCTGGGCTCTCTTTGGATGGATCCATACCATTTCCTAGATCTGCATGTTGATCAGCAGCCGATGAAAACTCAATTATCTCTTGCGAGGCCACTGCTCAAGATCATGTTCAACAGTTTGTACTCTGCGATATCAAAAACCTGTTATAGTTCACATTTTTCCTCAGCACCACTACTAATTATGTTTGTGTTCTGTTTAAGCACGAGATGTAAGACTGAAACTTCATTTCCAAAAACTACAGGTTTGTTCATGTCTGAATGATTCTGAATCCTTGAATCATGTCTGCTTCACTTCTACTCACCAGTGAATCCTACTTTACATCACCAAGAATAAAGATGAATAAGTAATATAATATGTCCTGTAGTGTAACTCAATATTTGGATCTTTTAAACGACTACAACTATCCCAAAAACAATATTAGTTTTTGGGATACTATTATAAATAATAATAATAATAATAATAATAATAAATCAATGTTCTAACAGCAATCCAAGCCCAGAAAACAGAAGATATCATTAATGCTGGCAATCTGTTATAACAGACATTTTTTCAGAATCTAAACTGAACAATTTTGTTTGAAGTGCCAATTTTAAGAGTGCAACTATTAACACCTGTGCTCGCAGCCTAGATAACATGTACTAAGATGGTTGTGGACAGACATTAATGTGAAACTGCATGACTCAGGGTTACAACATTATTTCTGTTGAAAATCAGTGATGACTTATATAAGATCTCTCTCTCTGTCTCTCCATGGTTGGTTTCAAAGTCTGATGTTACATTTAATCAAGAAGGAAGTTGAGACCTCTCTTTTAGTCTACTGCAGTCATCATCATGACATCCTTGTTACAATATCAATAATAATGCAACCTATCCAAACAAGATATGGAGCATGGTCCATCAAGTAACCCCAACCCTAACTTCCTGGTAATCTCATGGCTCCATAATATAAATGGAAAAAAATAAAAGAATTTCATGCATCAGATTACAATGGGAAAGCTGATTTTTTTAATGTTTGTTTTGCTTGATTGGGAGTTTCAATTTTGAGGTCATGTCTTGAAAAGTTCTGAATGTTAAAAGGCACAAATAGGTATCACAGTAATATATGTACTGTATAAAGTTTTGTAAATGTAGTATGCAATATCGTATAGTCTGCAAAACATGTAGGAGACAAAAAATTACTACGGACATACCCACGACAATATCCCTCAGACATACATCAAAATAACTTGGCAAATTTAATAGGGATAAATGACGAAAGAAAAAAAGTCTCCTTCTGTCAAAACTGCAAAATCCAAACAATTGTCATATGACATAATTATCATACATAAAATGACAATGAGAACATATCTTAAAGCTTTGTGTCCAATACTTTTATCTAGATTAAACTAAAAATGTTTCTGCTTACCCGAGACGTTTCTCTGTACAGAAATCAATTATTTTGCCTGGTTTATCAATATTTAATATTTATTCTAGTATGACGTTACACATGTAGGCAAAGACTAAGAAGTTCAAATATACGTATACAGTACTGTATATTTGCACTGATTCGTCTACCATGAAAAGCGGGGTAAACAGCGACACCTGCTGTTAGGATGATGTAAGGAGAATATCATTAGTTATGATGAAATTTAGAGCTCTGAAACTTATATTTAACATCTTTTTAATTTGAATCCAGAGATCAAGAAAGAATGTGTGGCATGCAATTCTCAGAAAGGCTGTTGGTGTCAGAACAGTGATATTTAAATACAAATAAAAACATCTTGAAATAAATGGGCCACTGGTCTTATGATTTTTATAATCCATCCATACATACATCCATTTTCTGAACCACATCATCTGCTGTTGTGGGTCATGGGAAGCTGGAGCCTAACCCAGCTGGCTTAGGGCGTGAGACACTCCAGATGCTACGCCAGTGTACCGCGGAGCCACACAGAGATGCAGACAAACACACGCAGACAGTCACACCTACAGTCAATTTGGGATCGGCCAATTAACCTGAAGTGCATGTTTTTGAATGTGGGAGGAAGCCAGAGAACCCGGAGAGAACCAACGCAAACACGGGGAGTCTCTGCACAGAGCGGGACTCGAACCCAGAACCGCCTTGCTGTGTGGCGACAGCGCTACCCGCTGCACCACCATGCGCTCACCATTTTTATAATCCTATTTCATGTAAATAATTCTGACCAAAGCATAAAATAACCAACAAAACAAGCCTTGGCCAGCAGGACACAGAGTGGAGCATTGATACAGAGATCTTAAATCTGAACAACCTTTCTTATTTAAAGTAAAGCGTCACAGAAAAGAATCACTTCTCAACTCTCCAAAGGAAGAGCTCCCCCTGTCCAAAAGTCAAAGTGTCCTTGACAACAAACAAAACCCCAAATAGACAACGCATTGTAAAAAAACACAAACACACATTTCATTAAGCACACACCTTAGTTGTGTTTTGAGTTCAGTGAAGCGTGGCCTCTTGCTGGGATCGTATGACCAACACTTCGTCATTAAGCTGTAGAGAGTAGGAGGACACTGGGGGGGCATAGCGAGTCGCTCGCCGTTCTCAATCCTGCCAATGACATCGTTGTTTTTCACACCTTGGAATGGCTTGATGCCAAACATCAGGATCTCCCACATACAGACGCCTATGTAAAGAGAGAGAAACTCGATCACTACCAGACAGACACATACAGGCTTTTAAACACTGCACAGGGGAAACGCAGACCTGAAATGAAGAAAGAAATAAAGTAACAGCCTTAAACTTACCAAACATCCAGACGTCACTGGCTGTGGTAAATCGTCTGAAGTTGATGGATTCTGGAGCCATCCATTTTATGGGAAGTTTACCTTTAGATGCTGAAAAAAGGGACCCACTGTGTTACATTCACAGTATTAATAGTACTGATGTGTTACCACAGATTACAGAAAGTTCAAACGAGAGAGCAAAGTGAGCATTTATGGAACCATACATTTACTGAGGTCGGTATTCACCTTTGTAATAAGAACTGTCTTCCATGTATCGTGATAAACCAAAGTCTCCAAGCTTCACACAATCCACTGTAGACACCAACACATTCCGTGCCGCAATGTCCCTAAGTGGAGAAAACAGGAAGTCCTAGTGTGCTTTTTCACTTATTGCATTTAGTCCAGATGCTAAGCATTTTCAGGGAGAGTAATCATAAAACTGCACGTTTTAATTTTTTGTGCCATAATGACACAGGATAAGAGAGGGGGAAAAAAAACAATGGCAGCAGCAGCAATGTAATATCAGCAAAACATAATAATATTTAAAAAATTGTGGCAGCTTTTTCATTTAATGCTTAGTGCTTTAGTGTCAGTTGCTTAAACATTCTTATAATTTAGTAATTTGAAACCGAGCCTGAACCTTGGTTCAGAGATTGGCCCATTGAAACTGATCTAATGTAATCTAATTTTACACTAATCTTACTAATGCCTTCAAACTTGCTAACTGAGGTAATAGGTATTTACATCTTTAATACAGTTTCATAAAAATAGCCTAGTACCGTATTTGCCCGAATATAAGACGGTGTTTTTTGCATTGAAATAAGACTGAAAAAGTGGGGGTCGTCTTACATTCGGGGTCTAGACATTCTACCCATTCACAACGCTAGATGGCTCCAGATATCTTTAAAGCGAATGCTGAACTTTACTACCCAGGCCAAAGCGAACCCCTGTCACGAAGAAGAAAAATAAAAAATAGCGGTAAGAAAGAAAAAAAGAGAAGAAAATAAGAGAAGAGATAACAGAAAATGGAGAAACGTAGCGACAATCTGGAGATCGGCCAGGTTAACTGACAGCTGAGGAGAAGTTATGATGCAAACTTCAAGATGATGGTGATAAATGAGGCAGAGTCTTCAAACAATTGCAAAGAGGCTGTGAAATATGGTGTCACAGAGTGTAATGTACGGAGATGGAGAGCTCAAAAAGATCGCCTAAAAAATGCTCACAGTCAGAGAAAAGCTTTCCGTGGTGCTTTTTCTCTCGAATAAATTGTTATAATCATTTGTTTCAAATGTATTGTAATCATTTTCCGTATAAAAATTAAATTAAAATTAAAATTAAAATTAAAAATTAAACTTGAGTCTTGAAAAAGAGGGGGTCGTCTTATAATTAGGGTTGTCTTATATTCGGGCCAATATGGTAATATGTTAACGTCCCTCAAGTTGGTAAAATTGTTTTTTGTTCTATATCAAATATATCTTTTTCAGCAGTACATTAAATTTCACCGAAACACTTAAATATAAATTTTAGCAAACAGTTTTCATAATAATGTGTTAATAATGATATTTAGGTAGACATTTGTTCATACCTGTGTACAAAACGCTTGCTCTCCAGATATGCCAGTGCCATGCTGAGCTGGTATGAGTATAAAATGAGGCTGGCCAAGTCCAGACTGTACTTCCTCACCTGGAGAAATGACCGTAACTATGCAGAACACAAGAAACAACAAATTGGTATGAGGCACAGGGACCATACAAAACATGTCATGTGATAGACGTGATATTAATAAATGTGGGATAAGACAGGACAGAAAAAAAGGAAGTATAAGAGAAGGTCAGCAGAGGAAACAACAATAAAAAGAAAAACAGAGACAACTTCAAACATATTAACCATTTAAAAAAGTATGACAATAACTACTGCTAGTTTAATGTTTTTACAAGATATCATTCAACAACAGACTGAAACTTTGCGAGGAGAAATCAGCAGAGACATTGCCCTGCTTTATGACAAAATCATGTGTGAACCATAAAGGTACAATGAACTCTATTCATATAAAATAAAAAATTCACACAATAAATATGAACCATATGTTCAATAAATTTTGGAAGTCTCAGATTAGTTTTTAAAAATTTAAAATAAGATTTTTAAAAACATGTACACATCCATGTATCCATAGCAACAATACAGTTATCCCAAAAAGAGTTGCTTATTCGTCTCCCACCTCTCCAAGTGTGCAGAGCTCCATGATGATCCAGACAGGGTTTTCTGTAATGACTCCCATCAGCTTCACAATGTGAGGGTGGTCAAACTGACGCATGGTCACTGCGGGAAGAGAAGACAGGGACAAGGGTTCACCATTTTTCTTTGCAGACAAAACGATGTTCAACTTTTTGAGTGTAAAATATTGATTCATTCATTCATTTCTTTTTTCAAGCCGCTTCTTCAGCTTTTGCTGGAGCCTATCTCAGTGGATTTAAAGGTGAGAGGCGGTGGAATATTCTGGACGCGCCACCAGTGCATCACAGAACCACATGAAAGACAAACAACAACTCACGCACACACTCACACCTACTTGCAATTTGGATGCGACCAATTCAGCTGAAGTGCATGTTTTGGAGGTGGGAGGAAACCAGAGAACCCAGAGAGAACCCAAGCAGACAGAGGGAAAACATGACAACTCTGTGGCAGGGTAGTACAGTGAATAGCTCTGTCACCTCACAGAAAGAAGGTTCCGGGTTCAAGTCTTTTCTGTGCAAAGTTTGTATGCTCTCCCCGTGTCTGCGTGGGTTCTCTCTGAGTATGAAATATCTTAGCTGGTAATACTGGAAACACACAAACACATGACTTACGTGCTTCTTGGAGAAACTTTTCCCGGACACTGTCTGATGTTGAGTTCTTACATGTCTTCACTGCCACAGGCAAGGCTGGATTCTCCTGCAGAAAACAGACCAAGCAAAGAAGTGTACCTCCAACGTATTCAGCAAATCATCCACATCTAATGAACATGCTATGGCTTTGTCCCAACATTTGCATTTGTCTACTCGTTACAGGTCATAGGTCAGAGTGAGCTGTATCAATGTGTGTATTCTGATATGGAGCGGGTAAAAGTCAGTTGGAGATATCACAACCTTGTGTGCAGATGAAACAACATACCGGGCTGATGTAGACTCCTTGGTGGACGTCTCCAAACTGGCCCTCACCTATGCAGCGCCCCAACTCAATACAATCCCGCTGAATCTCATAGTCTCGTGCTGAAACATACATTAAAGCACAGACAGATACAAAGAAAATCAGGTGAAAACAGAGGCAACCTTTATATTATAAAACACCCATAAGTGGCCTTTAAAGATTCCTTTTTCACATAATGCACTTGCAAAGCTTGTCAGAGTGCAAAGCAATATGCAGGCTTTGGGCAAATCTGTCTTTTAGAGAGAAGGAAAAACTGATTCTGTAGATTCACGACTTTTAAAACAAATCAAAGAGAATAAAATAATAAACGTGTCGGTTAGTGGTTACAGGAGATGTAGTTATGGGAACATTTCAGAGCTGAACACACAATTCCAAATGTTTTCTTTCATTTTTTGCACATTATGTGATTCTTGCTAGTTATCTTGTACAGTCTTACAAAGTACTAAATATCCTTGAATTTCAACATAAAACCAATTCAAGGTTTTTCTACTCTGACAAGCTTGGCTATTATTGCAGTTGGTATAGCTCATTACCAAAAACATGCAGCAACAGCATCAACATGCCATGTAATGCAGACAAACCACAGCCAGTATCTAATAGATGATCATATTAAACCAATGCCATATGGATGAAGGCAGGTGAGCTCACATTCTGATTTAGGACCAGTTTTACATTTGCATTGTCGTGGCAAAACTAACTCACAGAGCACGATCAAACAGGGATTTGGATTGTGCTCATTCCGTTTTCATCTATGAATAGCTGGCTGTTGAGTGGCTGGTAGCTCACTTTACTTGGCAGGAATGGAACTGTTTACCTGAATCCATCCAGGTGACTGACATGTAAATGCATGAAGTGAGCACTTAAATGTGCTTTTTCTAAATGTCTGTGCTCTATGGGTTTACGGGACTGGACAAATACACTGACTTCTCATGTAAACTGTGCCCATTCTAAATGCGCACATGCTAAGTGTTTAGAGAGAACTATTCAGTGCAATGAAATACCCTCAGTGGGAATGGTCCCAGATCATGTAAAACTGACCATAATTACTGTAATGCTCTGTCTTTTCAGTGTTGCTGTATTTAAAAGCTTCTCTGCACTTCCTCCCCAGGCCAGAGTTAGAATTTGGTACAGGCTGATTCAGCATGCCTAATTAAATAATATACCTAATATCTTCTTGAGGTGTTGTCAGTGATCAGACTACTGTAAGCCTGGAACATTTTTCACACATTTAAAATACACAGTAAGGATTTTGTTCAACAACCTGGACAGGGTTGTGAAGCTATCATTATCCTAAAACTGACAGCACATCACAGGTCAACAGAGGGGGATTAAATCAATGGGTTACAAATATAAAATAAATCCAGGATTTTATTTTATACTTGCAAGCAAACACAAAATAAGGACCACAGCAACTAAATCAAAGAGCCATCACAATACAACCAACCAGACTCATGACAAGTTCCAATCATTACCTTGATCTAGTCCATAGTATTCTGGGAAAACGGGTTAGTGATAGGAGACAAAAATAACTAGCTGTGAGTACAGATATGGTTTACTGTGATCTTTCTACTGTGGAGATACAGTAGAAGATAGAAGTAGAGATACAGAGATAACGTTAACTTTAGAGCTAGAAGTACCAAATATCAATGACAACCAAAGATGTCCTCATCATGCTATATAATCTGTTCTGGTACATATAAAAATTTTTGGTGTAATGACATTTAAATTTGATAGTAAAAGAAAACACACCGTAAGGACAAAGTGCACTGTGATTTCCCACATAACCATCTCTAGGGTTTACAGAGAATTACAGAAAATATTATGTGAGCGACAGCTGTTTGGACAAAAATGCCTGGTTGATGTGAGAGGTCAGAGGACGATGGGCAGACTGGGTCCAGACAGTAAAAAGACAACAGTATCTCAAATAATCACTTGTTAGAACCAAGGAATGCAGATTATCATATATGAATGCAAACAGCATCAAATCTTGAAGAAGATGGGCTACAGCAGCAGAAGACCACTGTACTCACTGGAATACAGTGAAAAGAGTCACTGTACTCTAGTGGCCTCCACAGTCACCAGATGTCAATCCAATAGAGCACCTTTGGGATGTGCTAGAATGGGACATACACATCATAGATATGCAGCTGACAAATCTGTAGCAACTGTGTGATGCTACCATGTCAATACGGACCAAAATCCTTTCCAACACCTGGTTGAAAGAATGCCATGAAAAATTAAGGCGGTACTGAAGGCAAAAGGGATCCAACCTTTTACTAGCAAGGTGTAGCTCACAGTGGCTGGTGGGTGTAATATATACAATACTGACTAATTCAGCATTTGTCATTATTTTGCCAACCCTTCAACCAATGAAACCTAAAAGAGATTAATTCAAAACTGTAAGGATTTTAATCTGGATTGATAAATCATTATGAGCGCTGTCAACTCTGCCTCTCACTTCACACCATATACTAACCTCCATGAAAACATGGAACACAGTCTCATACAGGCTTCTAAGCATACAAATATACAATTAATGACAAAAGGGAGAAAAGAGATAATATCTTAACAATAATTGCTTACTTGAAGGCATGGTATAAGTGTCCTCCTCATCTATGATCTCGGCATAGTCATCTGTTTCTGCAGAGCCAGAGAAAAATGGGATTAAAAAAAAAAAAGAGTTCATGACCATTAAGTCTCGTTTGATAAACCCAAGCCCAGCTTTTGATCTCAAGGGGTTATAATCAAAACCATATACACATTCTGAGAAAACACAATCAATAATACAATTTAACAATAAATGGATGCAATTCAAGAACATGAAAATGTATCAAAAGATAAAACAAGTGAAAATGTCAACAGAAAAACACACCATCATTAGACAGAAGTACCTTTCCAAAAGACCGTCACCATATCCGATTCCAAACACATGCAAAGCAAGTTAGAATTTCAAGTACTATATAAAAGTTGCACACTAGGAGTACAAGACAGAAGAAAACACAGAAACGAGTACAATGGATAGGAAGAGAAGACGGACAGAGGAGAGGAAAAAGCAGGGATGGAAAGGGGAAGGATGGAAAGGTTTGTTCTTTCCACAGAAAAACAGACTGAGTCATGGATAAAGCTGATAGAGCAAGAGAGAAAGAGACGGGGAGAGAGAGAGAGAGAGAGAGAGAGAGAGAGAGAGAGAGAGAGAGAGAAAGAGAACAAAACTTTTCATGTAGACATTATCATTAAAAATAAACACAGTGCAGGATTTCTAGTGGATCACTAAAATGGTTAATTAAAGGAATGTTGTTTACCATCGCCACTAGTGTGACCTGCAGCAGCCACACACAACATGAAGCACACAGAGTGGGAAAGAAAGAGAAGGAACAATTAGTTGTACTGTTATATAAATAAATAAGGGCATAGGAATTATACACAAGCCATTCTTTTAATTTCTTTTAGTAAGTGAATTTGTCAGAGGATAGTTCTGGCAGAGTGACAGGAAGCTCTCCATGCGGACATCTGGCAAGACAAGGGCTCTTCACTACAAACAGATGAGACTTTATGGGGTGACGGGTTAGCACACATTTCTGTGAACCATTTAGAAGCTCTTAGCAGCCACTGTCATTCATGACATTTAGAGCAGCAGACAGAGAGGCATGTTAGCAGGACGGAAACACACCAACAGGAAAGGAGAAAAAAACACAGGGATGTACCGGAGACACAAACTGCTCTGCTTCGCACTCCGTCCATCCGTTTTTCCATCCGCCTCTCATGATTTGACACCCTGGACAAGAAAGACGACAATGTAAAATAAAAAAGTGAATTCTGAGTGAGTTAGTCATGGAGAGAGGAAGGTAACCAGTGGAGTGGAGGATTTTTTTTTAAAGACAACATTTTAAATACTCATAATTTTACATCTATATATGTACATCTATATATTATTTTATTACTAAGATATTATATTCATATGGGCAATTTAATGAGTTAATTTACAGTAATAAAAAAATCAAGACATTTGTAGATTTAGGTCATTTAAAATTAAACAAGATATAAGCAGTTGTACGACATCAGCTTCAAAACAAATTCTATAGAGAAAACACAAATCATAATTTTGAAATTGAGTATTTAATTTGCTTAAGACTACAAGATGTTTGCTTTTCTTTAAATGCTTCACTATACCTCTTCAGCATATCCGAGGAAAGTGGCACCTAGTTTCTACTGTAAAAACAACTACTAATATGAGACAAAAAGAGCATGTAAACTTACTTTGGGATGGAAGGTAGAGCCCTGTCCCCCTCTACAGAGAGAAAAAGATGAACTTATATAAAGGATGCGTGACTATAACCACTTCTTTGTAGAGTTATTTTTAGGATAGACTAAGAAAACACATGCTGGTGATTCAGAGTGACAACGTATAAAGCCTCATCAGGCACAATGAAATTATTCCAGTGCAAGAAAGATGGCTGACAGTCATTCCAACCTGGAGTATTTATAGCAAATGTTTACCTTTGCTTCAATTTACATCAATCCCATTTAACTTCACATCTGTCTACTCAAATAAAGACAGTAAAGTACAACAATATGGGTGTATCATGTGCAGACAATGAATAAGAATCGTTTTGTGGATTCATACCTTTGTGGACTCTGACAATGAAAGAGTGGGTTGTAGAGGAGACAAGCCGACAGTACCCGTCAATCAGGTCAGCCATGTTTTCTGCTGTTGTCAACGACGTCGTGGTGACTGTGAGGGGCTAAACACATGCACGTATGGGCATGCATACACACACACACACACACACACACACACAAGCAAGAGTGAGACAGAGAGCTGCTTCAAAAAGACACAATGAGAGCTTTATTGGGGATAACGTTTTGTACCACCACACATACGTTCAACCACACGCACACACATACAGACACACACACACACGCACACACACACCGACTCTGGCACTAACATACACATATGTCTCTGCTAGTAAGGATTGCTGTCAACAATCCATGCGGTGTAGTGGTGACACCCACTTTCACTCTTCCATGACCATTTTCCTATTTCCAGAATTTCCTGTTTTTTTCTGAAGACCATGTACTATTACAACTTGAAACAAGACACTAAAGAAGCAGGAGCTACTTCATTCAGCCTCATTCATTCATTTTTGGATGTGTAAAAATTTGTATTTCTTACTTTATACTTCAACAGCAAAACAAAGTAATTTGTTCATGACATACTTTGAAATGGTTGGATGAATAATGAATTGAAATCTTAGAATTAGTCAAACCCACATGTAACAGTGGTTCATCAGTTACTGTACTTATCATTTGAACACTAATTAATTTATCACTAAGATCCAGCCTGAAATAGAGAGTTAAATAGTACAAGAGGGGCGTATGTGTGTGTGTGTTTTCACCTCTGGAGCTCCTGCTACATTTAGCTGCAGCATGCCTTTCCTGTCCTTGTCTTCCAAAGGAGAGTACTGGATGGACTGAACCTGGTTGAAGTTGGCTAAGTGTGTCGGCTGCAGAATCAAAAACAGGTAGACACAAATATTAAATTTCACACACAGCTCAACAGTACATGTTCAAATCAGTTCAGCATAAATTATCTTTTTCAATAACTAATATCATTAGTCATTTCACCATTTAGTCATTCATTTCTACAATAATTTACAACACTGCTGACAGTAATCCGTCTGTTATGCTATGCTCTGAAAAAACTAAGTCTTTGAGAAATTTTATAATGTTTATCATAAAGAACAAGCTCTGATTCCTTTCGTTGAAAATGGTAGCTTATTTTGAGGCGTAGCCTGTTCTCATTAAGTGTGAAGTTAATAACGCAATGTAAGCAGTACAGGTTTTTTAAGTTGTACACATGCATTACTCACCGTTGAGCCCTTATCTGTGAGGTAGCTGATTCCTTCCTCTGGTCCGATAGCTAACTCTACTGATATAACCCAACTAGACTAGAAAGATAGAGAGTTCAGAATCAAAGTAAACATCAGATCTCACTGAACATTATGTTTCAATATAAAGTACAGAATTTCAATTTGATTAGTTTCCACTATTTTAGAGAACACTATCGTGATTTTCATATGGGAAATGTACAGATCAAATTTTATCTTTATGAATCACATGTTGTCTTACCCCTAATGCACATTTAAAGCACTCTTTGTCAAAGCGGTAGATGGGGGAGAGGATCTCGACGAACTTGTGGATGCTCTGTTCATCGTTGAGGTTAGCAAACAGCTTAAAAGTTTGCTGAATCTGTTTACGAAGAGTCTTTGCCTGACAAGGATTAGAGACGGAGAGAAAAATACAACGGTTATGTCTTTCTGAGCAAGTCTGGTTCAGAGCCAAGAAATGCAAAGACCACTGATAAGACATACTGCGAGTGACAACAGGAGGTTTAACATAATTTCATTCAATCAGATTATTTGAAATTCAGACAGTTTTTCAGTTGATCTCCCCCTAATTCAGGTCATTCAGTCAAGCAGTCAATAGCTCATCTGGCAGACTAAATAAAATGAAATGAATTTCTGTCGCTGCCATTTCTGTTATCTGAGCTTCAACGGGAGTTAACTGTTTCTGCATCAACAGTGGTTTACCTTCAGGGAGTCCAATAGGCTTTTGGGGAAGAACCTTCTCAAACCAACATCTTTCCTGAGAATAACACACCACACATTTATATTTGAATAGTTAAAAAGTAATCTGTTTCATGTGTAAACAAAATTGATCTTACTCTAAAAGTTCATAATTGGATTTCTTGTCAAGGGCATTTCCTGGCATCTCTCTGAAGAACCTCCTGTAATCACAGAAAGAACAAGTTGTTAACACAGCATTAAATGGTAATCCAGAGACATTCTGGAAAACTTTCTGCTTCTCACCTAATTTCCAAACAGCCCAATTTCAAAGCAACATCTTGATCCACCTGATCAGCTATATGTTGCATGTAGTCACTCTTGACCTGTACAAAGAACACAGAACATTATAACATATTTGTAATAGCAATGATGCATTTTATAAGAAAAGCAACATACATTTTTGTCGTCCTCTACATATTCACATCTCTTTCATCAAGTATGACAGAACATACTTGATATACTTGATTTATGATATACTTTTAGACACAAAATATTTTTCTAGCTAATATTTCTCACGACTGGGATACCTTCCTGTCTCACCTGATGGTAGAGGTAGTTGAGAGAAGGTTTGTCTTCAGAAAAATGGCTGAGGTAACCTTTAGGAAGGTATCGTATCCGCAACTCATACCTGAGAATGAGAGTGACAATTTCTCTAAATAAGGGTCTGTGTCAACATAATAATAAATTTAATACATTTTTGTTTGGTAGTGTCTCTTTATTTTTGTTCTGCCAGAATGTTTCTAGTTCCCAATGATAAAAGTGAATACGCAACAACATGCAGCCGCCCAAAGAAGAGCTGCAGCAAATGTATTTCTTCTGGGACTGTGGAGCTAAATATTTCAACTTTTTAAACAAGTTGTCTCTGATTTAATCTGGATCAGAAAAACATGTATCAACAACTCACAATTACGTATCTCTAAGCTGGGGATGAACATAATTTATATATAATAACATTGAATATATAAAATATTGGAACTGGGAAAAGAGGGAATCTCTGTAAATGCATTTTCTACACCCTTTATTACATTCTGGCAACAGACCTAAATAATCCACCATTGTTTGTAGTGATATATTACTTCATTAGTGAAATACAAACTACAGCGGAAAAGAAATAGGTCGGGTGAATGGTGAGCTCAAAGACGCTGTGATAGTACATGCTTGTATTTAGTTAACAAAGGAATTCAAGAAGAAAACACTCATTCTACAATGAATGAACAAATAAAAGCAAGAACAAAGAAAATAAAAGCGTTTACTTGAGAGAAAAGAAAGAGCAGCATTAGAAAGAAAACAGATCTGAGGGATAAGGAACGAATGAAGACAATGAGAGTGAAATAGAGAGACTGTGCATACAAGACAGAATGAGAGAAAGCAGCCAAGGGAGGAGAGTTAAGAGCAAGATGGAGTTGGTCCATCCCCTGGGTTCCTTCTACTTCTGTTCTAACAATAGGAGCAAAGGCTCCTGTGGGCTTGCAGCTCTTCCACACTGTGAAAAGAGCTGAAACAACTGTCAGAGCTGTACCAGCTGCATATTAGCAATGTGAACATCTCATCCGTTTTTAAATCATTTCAGTTTTCTTGACTTTTAATGGATTGTATCAACTGCAAGAAAATCAAATCAAATCATATTAAGATGGAGTTGGAGATTGTCACAGTTTGAATGTAGGCTGCTTTTAAATAACATGTTTTCATCAGACAAAATAGTTCATCACTATGCAGCCCTCTCAAAAGGTACCAGCTACCAGTAACTTCACTGTTCACAAAATAATGGCCAACATCAACAGCTGACTCTGGCTATTGTCGCTGGATGGGCTTAATAAACTGTTTGAGAGTTCTTTGAAGTTGTTTTTTTTTTTTCCTTCTTCTCCTCAAGGATTACATTATAAGGAGGAAAAGCTTTGTGACAAGCCCCATAATTTTGGAAAAGCGATGACCCTGTGGATCCATATGCTTAAACACAGGCCTTTTTAGATATTATGTACTTTAAACAGTTTTCTAGTGATTTTACTTATTCCAATATTTTTGGCAGACAGATGTAAAGTTGAGTGAAATAACGTAACCTTCATTTTTATTTTTCATGTTTTTTTTTCTTGAAAACCAATGTAAAATCGAGAACAACTTAACTTGAAACAAAATAAAAGCTGAGGTATAACTGTACTACTAGCAGAGCAGTCTGATTACTAGTACACATGCTTCAAGTCTTTGTCTGTAGTTTATTGACAAGGCAAAACAGTTTATAGATTATGGAGCTCCAGCTTGTAAGGGAGGCTTAAGGAAATAGTGTTGGTTGGCAAGTTCAGAGCTTGTTAGTCATGTAATTTACAAACTGCCTACTGTACTGTATAGTTCAATAGGGCACTTTTAATGATGAAATGCTTGTTACGAAGATAAGCCTCCTTAATGAATCAAGTAGAAGTTACTGGCATATTGTTACCAGCAAAATATTAAGAAGCCAAGATGTATCAACCTGCAGAATCTTTAGCAATTGATGGAAGTGTCATCTGCCACCTCTAATGGACACTGATCTGAGTGCAGTGACGATGCAGACATAATCGTTACTCTACAGTTCCTCTTATGGATAAAGCAAAATCAGGAAAGAGGAGGTGATTGTGGGAATGCATTTATTTGTTTGGTATTCTACCTCCATTCCTCTTGGGGGTGCTGTTTCTCATATTTCTCCCTGACGTGAGACACACCCAAATCAGGGTGTAACCAATGGAGCGCATCAGAGTGCAGATGAGTCAGGCGGAGCCCCAGCGAGGACACACAACGCAGTTTGTGGATCTCTGCTATCTTCTGGATAACACCCTGTTAAAACAAGTGAAAAGATCAGAAAACTGGAAAGAAGAAAATGGAGCACAAGCATTTAAGAAATGTTTGTGACCTACCCTGACATCTGTTGCATCTCCGTGCCTGATATTACTCGCCCAGGTGCATGGTTCACTGTTTGTCTCAAAATAATGGAAGATCTTCAGAACCCTGTCCATGGAACCTTGGGGTCTCTCAAGGCCTCCGGCAGACCCACTGATACCAACAGCAGGTATCCCAGAACGGGACTTGACCCCACAACCACCTGCAGCAGAGTGATTGTGGTTGGGTTCCAAGAAGGAAGACGATGCCATGCCTGAATGTGATGCTGCACCAGGGGCTAACTGGCCATCATATTCTGAAAGAGAAACACAGAAAGAAGAGGGACTGACTTTGTAGTTAAAGAAATATGAAATTAACTTGTTTTGTATCCTGACTAGAAATATATGAAATGATCTGATTTTGTGATTAGCGGATTTGGAATTGCAGTTGACTAAAACTCAATATATTCTTAAAAAAAGGCAACTATGACATAGAAAAAAAACATTTTAAACTCATTCCTGAAAAAAGTACCTCAGACAGTGAAACAAACACTCAAAGGAGCTGCATGCCACTACCAATCTGTCGGGCTGCATTAATTATCAAAAACAAACAAGAACACATGTAGCATAAACAACTGAGCTCACAAAGGTATGGGAACATCAAGATCACAACTGTAGAAGAGGAGCAGCATATTTATATCCATGTAAAATGTGTTTCACAGAACCATAGTGATTCAGATTGTGTGGCGATAATGCGCTTTGTGTTTTAAAGTTATTGATCAGTCAGTCACTTAGTCACTCTGTGTAGTCAATATAAACTGGTAAAACACTGACAAAAATCAGTGTTTGCTTTTTAGGAGACCAAATCGACTTGCAGCTTGACAGATATTTGATGAGTTTAAATAAATGATTTCCTAACTGAGGTCAAACTGGATAACCAAACACTAAAGTCTAGTTTACAAGCAACTGATGATTCAGTCTCATCTGCAGTGTTAATGGGAAATGGCCAACATGTCCAAACCAGACCTGAGTCCCTGTTAAATCAATGTTAACCGTTTCAAACTAGTTGTATGTTTGGTTGGCTACAGTTCCCAATGCTGTATGTTGGTTTCTCAAAACTTGCTTGACAAGCTCGGGGTCTCATGTGTAACGTTTAGGAAACTGGTCTCTAATGGCAGTGACTTGAAAATCTACAACTCAAGGTAAGTCAAAAAGCAACAAATCGAACTGCATATTTAACATTTACCCAGATGCCACGGTGGGAGGCAGTAACATTCATATTGCGCTACGTCAGAAAACAGACATTCCCTTTCCTGTGCAAAACATAGACAGTTGCTGCTCCCCATGTCACTTACTGGTTTTCTAAGGTTTGTCGACTCATCAAATGTTGACTGGCCTTAGTTGAATTCTGGCTATCATGTGACAACAAGGGAGACTCAAGTATACCAAATACAGATGAAAAGTCTCATTTGCAGAAAAGGGGAACTGAGATCTTCCATCAAGACCTGTCACATCGTGACCCACATCAACATCTACCATTTCATTCTACAATCAAACATCTGATTATAGTCCATTAAATGTTTAAAGACTGAACAAAATGAAAAACTCTTTCTGGATAATACTATTATCAGCCCAGGTTCTTTCATTTCAAATAAGGCTGTAGCAGGCAGAAAGTTGACTTATACTAAAAGCATAACATTACCACATTCAGCATTTTTCTATGGCTGCTTCTCCACATTTCCAAGAACAATAAATTCCTGTTCTATATTACAGATGAGAACATCTTTTGGCTATATAACATTGTTCTAAATTCTACACGGTTTTTAAGCCTTTTTCCCCTCTGCAGTCAAAGAATTTGAAATATGAAAATTGTTGTTTGCTTGCTATGAAGCCAAGATTTATTCTGAAAAGAGTAGTACAGGTTGACAGTTGATGTTTTTGTATATGTGGTGTTATTTAATGTGACCATAAGCTGTAGGTGTGCTGAGAATAGGAAATGTGTAATTGTCCCATCCTTGGTCTCAAGGGGTTTAAAATGGTAGACTAGTGAAGATCAGATTTTTGCCTTAGAGTATTGCTGTCATTATCCAGTTAAAGTACTATCACCGTAGATATGATTCTTCTGATTAGTGTTAGTATAATCCCACAATATCATATTTACTATCTGCCACACTAATACTACCAACTCTATCTAATTGCCTTGAGGGTAACGCTCACATTCAATGGTACAATTGCAGACATCAAAGCCTCTGAAATGGCAAATACAGACTGGCTCTGGTAATTTACCGGGAATGCTTCACTTTCCAACACTTTCTCATTCAATCTTAGTGTAGATTAGCATGAATTTGAGAGTGAAGGATATGCTGACAGGGTTTATATATGTTCTATAATGAGACAAAGCACAGTAGAAGAGACAGACTGAGTGACAGGAACCCCAGATTTTTATTTTTCTGTGTTTTTGTTTTTTTTTAAAAACGGACGTGTAATCTAGACGTAACTTGATGACGGTAGACCTGAACTGAAATGTTTTGGCTGCTGCTTTCATTTATGTCTAAATGAAAAACTTTGTATTTTGCAGTTTCATAATCACCAACAGTTTCTTGGCTACCTGGGCTCCTTTCACAGCAAATATTTCAAAATGTCACGGCAGAAAATTCATTCATATCAATGATTGTTAAATTTTATTGAGAGTATGTGCTGCTTTTATGCACAAGGCTCACCAACATATGTGACTGTATCCCAGTACCTGAACTGGTATTACTGCAGTTAAGTGTGTTTTTCCTGAGAAAGTCATCTACAAACAATCCAAACCAGAAACTTGCAAATTTATCATTCATTTATCTTCTTAAACACTTCTTCCACTTTTTTGGGCCACATGGGTTTATGGAGCCTATCGTAGCCGACTTACGGGTGAGAGGTGGGAGACACTCTGGGGGCAACACCAGTACACTGCAGAGCCACACAAAAGGCAACCCTAACGCATATACCAACAGACAATTTGGAACCGACCAGTTCAGCTGAAGTGCATGTCTTTGGAGGTGGGAGGAAGCCAGAGAACCCGGAGAGAACCCACGTAGACATGGAACAGCACTCAAACCTGGAACCGTCTTGCTGGGAGGCGACAGCGCTACCCACTGCGCCACCTTGACGCCCCAAATTAATTACTTAACACAAAATAACACAAAATCTCACTAACATTTCAGAAGAAAAAAAAGTGTCTCAATTAAAATTAAAGTATCTACATTATAACTTGGTTTAAGTTAAAATAAAGTTCAATGTATACTGTGTTATTAAAATATAAGCACATTAAATTAGAATAATTTTTTTCATTAGTTGATCCATATCCTTGTTTTCAAACATCTACTGATGCTCACTCACTCAGTCACTAACAAGATTAGATATGAAAATAAACTGACACGCAATGCAAAAGTGACATAAAACCACATACACATAACCTTAGGCCTACTCCATGCAGCTTTGTGAAATCCTATTAGAGATGTAGACATGCATACATTCCTTTCCTGCATTCACATCTACTTATGTCATAAATACTATTACATCAGACACAACAGGAAAGGGAGTATTTTAACCAGCTTCAGTGCATCGAAGATATTTTTATATCCCTAGCTCCTGAATACAAAAGCAACCACCCAATACGTGAGTGATGTAATGTACTTATGCCATGATGAAAAAACATGTGATGAATTACTTCAAAATAACCAAGTCAGGTAATGTTAATTAACAATCTAATCTTGACAATCTTGACATGATGAATAGAAAACTTTGCTATTAGACATAGTTCTCAAGGAACCTGAGGCTTTTACATTACATTCTGAACAGAGTTCTTGTGAATGGTGTCACAGAAACATATTTTTATCAAAAAAATAAACCCTATATGCCAAGGGTGTCACACTCATTTTCACCGAGGGCCGCACCAGCACAATGGCTGTCCTCAAAGGGCCAGATGTAAATGTAACTCAACGTAATGTAAAATAAATGTTAACTACCCCTTAAAATTAAATAACTGAATTTATTAATTATTCAAGTTATAAGCACTACAGTTGCAAAGAAAAAAAATATTTTTTTGTTTCTCTGTTATAACAAATACTTTTAATTTCTCAGGTAATGATCAAAACCCACATAACTCCATCAATCAGGGATCAAACTATTCAAGTGAATAAAGAAAATTAACAAGACGTTAACTTTGCTCAAAATGGTTTTCCATCCATCCATCAATCATCTACCACTTATCCGGGTCCGGGTCGCGGGGGCAACAGTCTCAGTAGGGATGCCCATACTTCCCTCTCTCTGTCCCTCTCTTCATCCGAGTGTCCAACACACGCGGTCGGAGGTCTGATGATACGACAACAAAGTCGATCATCGACCTCCGGTCTAGGGTGTCCTGGTGCCATGTGCACTCATGGACAACCCTGTGGTTGAACAAGGTTTTTGTTATGGACAAACTGACTAGCACAGAAGTCCAATAACAGAAAACCACTCGTGTTCAGATCGGGGAGGCCGTTCATCCAAATCACCCCTTTCCAGGTCTCACTGTCATTGCCCACGTGAGTGCTGAAGTCCTCAAGAAGAACAGTGGAGTACCCAGTCGGAGCACTATTCAGTACCCCTCCCAAGGATTCCAAGAAGGCCGGGTATTCCGCACTACCATTTGGCCCGTAGGCCAAAACGACAGTGAGACACCTGTCCCCAACCCGAAGGCGTAGGGGACCCTCTCATTCACCGGGGTGAACTCCAACATATGACAGCTGAGTTGTGGGGCCACAAGGAAGCCCACACCAGCCCGCCGCCTCTCACCTTAGACAACACCAGAAAAGTGGAGAGTCCAGCCCCTCTCAAGGGTTTGGGTTCCACAGCCCAAGCTGTGGGTGGACGTGAGCCCGACTATATCTAGTTGGTACCTCTCAACCTCCCTCACAAGCTCTGGCTCCTTTCCCCCATCAAGGTGACATTCCATGTCCCTAGAGCTAGACTCTTTGTCTGGGGATTGGGTCGTCGAGCCCCATGCTGACGACTGCCACCCAAACCCATCCCCTACGGTTTCCTCAGCAGGTGGTGAGCCCACCGGAGGTTGGGCCCACGTCGTCCTTTTGGGCTGAGCCCAGGCGGACCCCGTGGGCAGAGGCCCGGCCACCAGGTGCTCGCATACGAGCCCCAACCCCGGGCCTGGCTCCAGGGTGGGGCCCCGGTTGCACCATTCCAGGCGATGTCACAGTCCTTGATTTTTTAATCATCATAGGGGTTTTTGTGCTGCTCTTCGTCTGGCCCGTCACCCAGGACCTGTTTGCCAAGGGAGACCCGAGCAGGGGTACCTGGCAACATAGCTCCTGGGATCATTTGGGTACTCAAACTTCCCCACCACGATAAGGTGGCAGCTCTCAGAGGAGTCAAAATGGTTTTGTCAAAGTTAAAATGGGCTTAATTACTGTATTGTGGGAAATGTAGTTTTGGTCAAAGCACACTTTTGACCTATTTATTTTTAGTCACTCTGACTTTTAATGCTCTCGCGGGCCACATAAAATTGCGGTTTGGACCTTGGGCCTTGAGTTTGACACGTGCAATGTGCCTTCATATGACAAAAGAATGAGCTACAACTGCTTTCTGAAACTTTAGGATCTTCCCGTGGATGACTTATGGTTTTGAAAGAGGTACACAACACAGCACAGCAGTGTACCTTCTTACACTGCACCAATTTCTTCTCAACTTAAGTCCACTAAATCCCCACATGCATGCCCTCAACCACTTAAACAGAGAAAGGGGAGAGGAATCTAATCAACTAGGCCATGCGGGCAGGCGGGAGGAAAGCAGGCAGCTGCCAGGACGACTACCCCCTCCCTCAGTGGAGCTCCAGTGACAGGAATCCCAGAGCAGGCTGGAACCGTGTCTGAAGCAGCAGCAGCGGGTAGTTTATATCCAATTTAACTGGTATTTAGGTTACTGATATTGCCACAATCCTGAAGGAGCATCAGTCCTTTTTTGTGCCATCTCTTTGCTTTTACCATTTTTTATGCTTTTCTCCCTAAAGCCCCAATCTTTTCATTTGCAGTTTCGGCCAGATCTCCTGTATCCTTTTTTTCCCATCCTTTTCCCTTCATCGGAAGCTCTTTTCTTCTTCCCCTCTCATCCCCCTTCATTCATCTCACACGCCTTTCTGTTCCTGCCTTCACGTCTCCATTTGATCCTTCTGTCCTATTGAACCATCTCTGTTCCTTCATCCCTCTCATCTTTCTCTCATACTAAACATTCTCTTTTGGCCTCTTCCTCCTGTTCCTCCTCCTGCAAAGTACCACACCCTCTCCTCTGTCTTATGCTGAAGATATGCATTATCTATAGCAGGGGACAGCGAGGAAACATACTGTACTGTATATACAGCAAGTGAATGTTCATTTCTGCCTGTTACAATCATATAAATAAAATATGGCTTTATGCTGTGTATTCTGAGCTGTTACTGTGCCAGTGACATCACAGCTAACTGGGTAACTTATAACCATCATGTCCCCACGTGCTCCCATTTCACTAACCCAATTAAGGATCAGTACAACTGTGACCCGATTGGCAAAAATAACTTATTCCATTTGACAAACATAGGTCACTGTTTTTACCAAAAAACAATGGGTGAAAGCACTAGAATCTTCTTAAACAAAAAAGAGGATATATGCATTAATAATTAAGTAAGCCACTGGCCCACTTCAAGGACATCCTAGAAAAATCAATCTTTATTTTTTCAACTGACAGCTGCTCATGCAGCATTCTGTGTCTTTGGCGGCCTTCTCCACTTTACTGAGGTTGCGAAGCACTCACAGAGCTGAATACAAGGAAGCCATTCTGGTGTCTTTTAATGCATCATGTTAAACAAATTCTAATTGGTCTAAAGTCCACAGTGATCAGAAATTGACAAATCTGAAAGAAGACAGCTCACAAAATTTAAATCCACCCTTCCTGATAAAAACTGAATGGTCAGTTGAACCACAAAATACTTTCCAAGAAGAGCGAGAGCAAAATCAAAAACAAATAAATCATAAACAAAATCAAATCAAAACAAAATCATGAGGAGGAATTGACATTTGTATATAAATACAATTATAATACTGTAATACTAAGCTGGATAATGGGGCATTGTTCTTCTTTATATCTGAATAACAATGATATGAATGCGCTACTAAAAAATTGGGAATCTCAAAGCTTTGGTTAGTTTCAGTGCTGAAAATAAAAATAAAAATTTACATTTCGTATTACACAAACTGGAATTGAATTTATACTGAGTTTCTTTCAATACATTTATTGGTACATACTTGGTAGAGGGTGCTGCATGTAGACGCAGACTCCCTTGCTCCAGCAGAGAGGGATGCAGCCAGTGCTCTCCATTTGTTCTCTAGGGTAAGCTGTTCAACATCTGGCCACGAGGTCCAGAAAAAGCTGCTGAGCACCAATGACAGCATAGAGCACCAATGACAGCATAGAGCCCCTGTGGCCCCTGTCTTCTCTTAACAAATACGGAAAAACAGAAATCCTGGTGTATGATTTTAAGAACGACAATTAAACAAGCAATAGCAGTATATTTAAGATGCTGATAAACAGCCGGAGCCTTTAGAGTTGATAGCTTGGCTGCGTTTGATTACGGAGATGATATCCGTTGTTCGAGCTACGTCCCAAGTTTGTCACAGGAAATACAACAGAAAGATAATCAATTGAAGCAGTTGTAAAATGGCTGTTAGTGACTCCAGTAAAGACTCCAGTAAGAGGAAACAGGATGTCAAATATCATCTGCACTTTAACATCTGATGACACTGCAGGCATCGTCACAGGAGTCCACTCTACCAGTAAGCACTACACTCATCTACTGTCACCTAAAGCCTGCTGAATAATCATGTTCTAAAGAACCTCAAGCTGATTCAAGGTCGTTGCAATCAATCTATCCAAAATGTATCCCTCAACCCAGCAAAATTATTACTAGGCCATACGTTGCGTAATGATCAATGTAAGGAAATATCTTGGTAGTTCAGGCAGTCAGCAGCTTGAAGACATTTCAATAGGGAGTAAAGCCTCTCAAAACAGTCTTTCAAGCTTGGCTTATGTGGCTGGGGGATAATTCTTCTATCCAATAAGCTATCAAGTGGTCCAATAAAATGTCCCGAAACATTAAATACAGTCATTCAGTGAAGATCTTCAGGTCCAATTAATCACCCCTTGATGATGAATTCAAGGAACGTGGCTGAAGGCGTCTCTCTTCCGTCGCAGGGATCATCCCTGTGTACCAAACATCTCAAAGCATCACTGGCATCCTTTGCTGGAAAAGGAGGACTCAACATGCAAAAATGGTGAATGCTGTTCTGGAAATCCAATGTTCCTGGATGGCATATCAGATGGCATCACCAATGAGTGAAAAAAAAACAAAAAAAGCATGTGAGCTCTGAAGAAAGATGAAATTGTAGAGCAAAGGAAGTCCGAAATGGAGCCTCATGAGGGAGAGATGGATAATAACTGACGCAGGAGAGAAACAGCAAACGGGACTAAGACTGTAGAATGAAGAACAGTTGAGTAAGAACACATTAATAACAAGGAGCACGAATAAAGGAGCACGAACTAGAAAGAAAACATAATGAAGAGATGGATAAAGCAGAGAAACTGAGCCTCACATCCTCAACAGCCTTTCCATAATGCTCAGAGCCTGCAGGAGTCAAGCGGGTCAAAGCCGGTGTCTGATGTCAGAGACAAAAAGTGACAGGCCCGAAGGGCGAGGTGGAGCAAAAATTCTGGAACAGTAATCCTGATCCAAAAAGGCAGGAAAAGTGAGCAGCACAGCATCGAGAGAATGAAGCAGGAGTGGGTTGGAAGGAAAAAAAAGATCCAGTAAATGTGTTGTTGTTCAGTCTGTCTTCTTGTCGGGAGTCGTAGAAAAGCAACCACATCAAAAGAACATATCCACACACATTAAATCTAGTACAGTCCTCCAGTCGTTGAAATGACTGCATCAAAGCCACTGTAGAGTGACAGAGAACGTGTGTGTGTGTCAGCAGGCAAAGAGAGCGTGTGTGCAAAATACTCGAGGAGTGTGTTTGCCCATGTGAGCCAAGTCTTTCTGCTGTTTTCTGTGGAGGGAGGGACTCTGTGTGGACTCTGTGTGTGTGTGTGCGTGTGTGTGTGTGTGTGTGTGTAAGGCTGTAAAGTAACGAAACTGAAATATGGATGTCACACAGGAGGAAGTAGCCATGCTAATTGGACAACACTTCTAAATATGAAATAGGACCACAGCCCTCACTGAGACCCTTTACTATGTTTGTGATCACACACATATGACAGGTAATTCCATGAACACATAATCTCAACACACACACATGCACACAAACTTTAACCAGAATTTATCAGAATTTAGGTCTGAAAACACAAATCACACTCTGACCATTTACATCCTCTCTCCCTCCTTGGGTCTTTACTGCCCTCCAACACATTTTACCAGGTCCTGTAGCCTTACCAGCTTTTCACTGCAGATTATTCCATTTTAAGATTGATCCCAATGCAACAAAGGACAAGATTATTGTGAATATTTCTTTAGCTAAACCTCCAGCAAAAAATCCTTGCCAACAATAACACAGTGATTATTTTATATCTCAAACTTAAATACAGAATTATAGGTTTCAAGTAAATATATTTTAAAAAAATCACAAAAAAACAAGAACAAGAACAAAAAAATGTTAAAAACAAAGACAAAACCTGCCCTTTTTGAGTGCTCATCAGAGGAATATGTGGGAGCTGGTTTTACATAATGCTCAAACATCACTTGTCAGTTCCTTTCACAGTTGTCAATCAGTTGAAATATGTGATGTAACAACTTTATGGTTGTTATGGTTACACTAACAGCCACAAAGGTTAAGTTAGGGAATCACTGTGGTCAAGCTTAAAGGAAACATCTCACGGCAGTGACTGTGTTTCAGTCTTTTCTTAATCCATGCATCCACAATGAGTTTCTTCCTATGCAATAGCATCATCTCCTCAGCTGAGGTCACAACTATCACTCAAAGGGCTTTGTCTGGTCAATATAAAAACATACGATTTTTGGACAAAATGTTTAGCTAATTTCTAGGATGCCACTGGAGTGGCAGTGGCTCAGTGGTAGAGTGGGCTGTAGAGCGGGTCATCCAATGTTTCAAGATCAGCGGTTCGATTCCCGCTCCCGCCCAAAAACACCCAGAATGTGAGCTGACAGTGGGAGGTGTCAGCTCACCTCCAGAGCACCGCCGAGGCACCCTTGAGCAAGGCGCTGACCCCCTTACAAGCTGCTCATTTGGGCGCTCCACAAAGGGGCTGCCCGCCACTCTACCTCCCCTGCATGCGTACAGGCCCCTTGCGTAGGTTTGTGTGTTCAGGGCCTGTACACACTAATATACTGTATATGCATGTGTACCAACTAGAGTGTGTCACTAATTTCCCTGCGGGGATTAAGCCTTTTCATGAATATTCTGAAAGTTGTTATCTGTCCCAATGCAGTTTACATGGTCTGTACTGCTGCTGCCTTCTACCAAAGCCATAAATAATCTTAAAGTTATCTGTTAATAAACCACAACCTTTTACAAAATGTCTCTTATTCGAGACCTGCAAGACACTGAGGTCAAGAATAGAATTAATATATATATATATATATATTTTTTTAGGAATAACCAGATCTCAGCTCAGACAAACAACATATTCCTTGAAAACTTTAAGGTCAACATTTAGCTACTTGTAGCCATGGAGTAAAAGACATTTGCAATACTCAAAAATAAACCTTGCAATGCCAGTTTAGTTTTTGCCTACTTTTTAATACTGTACCTGAATGAATTGAAAAAAATAAAAAGCATTGTACTCACCAGCATAGTAGGAGATTCTGGAAATATCTGGAAAAGAAACAGATAATAGAGTTCAAGATCTGAGTTAAATAGTGTTACCAAATAAACTTGCACCTATAACAGTATAAGAGTAAATTATCCACAAATATCATACATCTCTTACGAATCTATTTGAGAAGCAGAATGTCATGAGCTTCTTTTGGCAGCACAACACAAGAGATAACGATGAACATTACAAAGTAGGAAAAAAAAAGGAACATATAAAGACACACAGAAAGAAGAATCGAGACGCATACGTGTAGTATTGTTCCAAAGTCCTCTGACCTAGAGCATGATATTTATCAATGGCATATTCTAGGATTCAAGTCTAAACATTTTACTCCTGTAACTCAGTAACACATCATTTGGTCAATCGACACCATTAAATTAATTACCATGCTTAATTTATCTGTCTGAAAGTAGTCAATATCTAATCACACTGAGCACATCCACTGGTTTACATGTCAACCTCTAACTGTGCAGCAACGTTAATGAATCAAGTTGATTAACATGAACTGCACTACAGAGTGATAAGAAATATTAGTTGAAAGAAAATATGTACTCAGTATTGCTGCAATAATTCATCCAGTGGCCTCATTTAAAACTCCAATTTGTCTCATGACCTCTCCACCCCGCTATCCCAACTTTTACCTCTGACCAACGGTCACATATATAACACCAATGTTAGCAATGTGATGACACTCACTGTGATGATATCTGTTACAAAGAACTAACAACAAATACATGTTATTAAAAAAAGGCTACATACAGTATAATGCACTGTTGTACACCATTCATTCATTTTCTACCGCTTCAACCGCTGTAGTGGGTCTCTGTTGTACACCAATGATTTAAAAATTATAATAATAATCAATCCTTCAATGATCCCTGTAGGGAAATTATTTTTTTACAGATCGTTTTCAAGAAAGACATAATATAGACACAAACATAGCCAACAAGTCCTAAGGTTTTGAGTGTTTCCCATGAAAACCAGGTAAAAAACTAAGTAAAAATACAGTAAGCAGACTAAATAACACCTGATTTAATAGGTGATAGTTCAAAGGAAACAGGTGAGATTCTTAAGAATCAGAAAATTCTTCCGGCTGTGGTTGGTTGTAAATTAGTATTGAAAACACCAGAAATTGAGTCCACTAAGTCTTGGACTGGGACCGGAAGTCGCCAGTCGAGACCCAGGTGGGCCAAAAAAGTTAGGAGTGTGAGCTGACAGTGTGAGGCGTCAGGTCACATCCTGAGCACTGCCAAGGTGCTCTTGAGCAAGGCACAGCCCTCCCTACAAGCTGCTTGTAAGGAGCACACCAAGAATGAGGCTGTCCGTCACTGTCTCCCATTGTATATATTGCATGCCTACAGGCCCCTTGTGTGTGTGTGTGTGTGTGTGTGTGTGTGTGTGTGTGTGTGTGTGTGTGTGTGTGTGTGTGTGTGTGTGTTTGTTTGTTTAAGGAGCCTGTACACATATATATGTATTTCTCACTATATACTAAAAAAAATACCATGAGTGAAAAATTTAAAGTTATTGAAGTGTATTTCTTCTTTCTTTCTTGAAAGGCTGAATGTGAAGGATTTAACAGATCTAATGCTAATGGTACTTACAAGTTATCATTTAAGTCAGCTCAAACTAAGTATCAATACTTTAATTGAGGCTTTTACACTGCCCAGCCAAAAAAAAAAGTCACTGTTTGGGTTTCAATAAGCAAATTGCAGTGTTATGATCAGGGGTTGCCTCGGTTGGTCAAGTCTAGGCTCAGCAATATTATTCAGCAAAAAAATTAAGTCAGCTGAGTATCTGAACGTACTGAATGACCAGGCAATCCCATAAATTGATTTTTTCTCACGGATGGCACGATCATATTCCAGGACGACAATGCCAAAATTTATCCGACTTTAATCATGAAAGAGAGGTCCAGGGAGCATGAGGAATCATTTTGACACATCAATTGGCCCCCACAGTCCTGAGCTTTACCCCATTCAATCTCTATGAGGTGTGCTGGAGAAGAACTTGCAGAGTGGTGACTCTTATCGTCAATACAAGAACTCGGCCAAAAATTACTGCAATTCTGGACAGAAATAAATGCTGTGATGTTGTACAAGGTTGTCGAAACAATGCTGCGGCAAATGCGCACCACAATCAAAGCTACAGGCAGTCCCACGAAATATTAGTGTGTACTTTTTGGGGGGCTGGGCAGTGTATTTATAAAGAGGAAGTAGGTCCTTTTCCAATGAGTCCACCATGTTTCTATAATAATTCACAATGGGTAAACCAAGCACTGGCTCTCAAGTGGGCCTTGATGTGTCTCTTAAATTACACCACCACCAAAAGGTTGCGATCTAAAACTTCATCACTAGATGTCACTAAATCCAACATACTTGTACTAGAAATAGTTGACACTATTTAAATATTTGATTAGGAGATGACTACCATATTCCACAGCAGTGGTTACTTAACTAGGAATTGCTATCATTTACTGTAAATTTAAGGCAGTTAAGTATGTCAATGTTTTGTACTAACGGTTTTTGTATCACCATAAATCATGGTTTCAGAGTATTGGCTCTTCAAGTTGAAAATACATAAATAAATACAGAAATATATGTTTCACTGTCATATAAGTGATTACTAAGCTTTGCTATTTCACAAACACTAATAATGACCTAGAAATCAAACCTGTTATTCAAACAATAGAGAACCATCAGTCACTACAAACAGACCTTTGAGCTTCTTCCTCCAACTCTATCACATCTTTCCCCTCTCGCTCTCAGCGTTCTTCTCTCTATCTCCCACTCAGTGTAGAAAACGCTTGCCACTGGCAGCAAACCACATAGGCTCCGCTACAGTTGACACCACGCTTAAGGCATGGTACAACTCTGTTCTCATCAAGAACAACAACCCTTTGCAGCTCTTTGTGGGAGCCAGCAAAAAGAGAGCACGAGAGATCAGAGTGCTGCAGGACTGGGAGCGATATGAGGGATGAAGTACAAGCACAAAGACAACTCAAGTCACAACAGACTACAGCTTCATTAAGTTAACTGTGATTGTAAGTAGCAATGATAAAAACCTTATGATGGCATGTGACTGGTATAAATGTTCTGATGTGACTAACACAGCTTCATATGAAGCAAAACAATAACCATTACAGTTCAGGTAAGATCCACAACCAGACTCCTGTTCCACAAACACAAAAAATGAAACATAGTTTTCACCATAAGTTGTCATAGTAACTGAGCCAGAAATATGTTGAGTTTAAACATAATTAAATGAAAAATGTGTCCAACTCAAATTGTAAGCTCAAACATTTCTTCTACACCACCAGCACAAATACCCAGCACAAATTCTTCTACAGTTGCAGCATCCCTCAAGTCTGTTAATCAACAATGATGAAGGCCATTATCAATCAGGGCTGCTATTTATTTTGCACCAACAAACACACAAAGCTGCACAGACTTGTGATTGTATCAAAGACTATATTCAACATTTTGACTTTATTTATTAAATATAAAATGTTAAGATTTGAGAACATTGAAATTATTTCAATTCGTTCTAGGATACATTTGCTCTGTAATTTATTGTTTAAAATACGTTTATATGTTTATGATGTGGATCAAATCAACCAGTGACACAATTTTAAATTACTGAGTGACCTTATTTGCTGAGTAAATGTCAACAGTTTTACAAGGCTACATTCACTGGTGTGAATCCACCTTAGTGTGCAGCGCTGCACCGAGGTTAACATTCAGATATTCACAAACACATTGATCCAACCCACCGTTTCTCTGGGGTCCAACACAAGCTCCACATCTCTTGATTCCTTCAGGAACTGAGAATAAAGGAGTTTGTGATTAGACAAATGCTTTTGGTATTTTTCTATACATCTATATTTTCAGTATCACAAAAAAAAGGATTCAGTTAGACGCAAAAACCAAATTGTGGTGCAAAAAGAGAGAATACACAACTGGGACCTGGGACATGACATTTTACAGTCAGAACTGTCCAGTGAGACATTATTTGATATGTTCTCTTAAGTAATTTATCAATTTTATAAGTCAGCTGCAGCTTTGATTGTACTGTTGTGTTGCATTTCTGCAGAAAATGAAGTATGCTTCTAAATAAAAGCTGGCATTTTGACCAGATTTCGTGGACATACAAACTCATACATTCCAGTTTCCACTTTCAAAAAAAAAGCTGATTGACAGGACTACAAGATAATGCTACTATCTACAACATACACATTCAGAATTGTTAAAAGAAAAACGAGAAATATATCTGAGGCCTTACCAGTTCATAAACTAATGATAGCAAGAAATTTTATTACAAACAAACCAGCATTCTGTGAATTGTCCTCTTGTGGAATTAGTTTACACTGTACACTACAATAGTACCCAACATGCTGGTGGTCCTTGTTACATCACACACACACGGACACACACACACACAAGCTGCACAAATGGAGTGACTGATGAATGACAAATAAGAAAACACATATTCTAACTAGTGGAATTATTTTGTGTATTACTGTATTTGTAATATAATGATATGAAAACTATCATAATAAATGCCAATTTGACTTAATTATAACCTCATGTTATGCAAAGGACAGGGTTAGATGGAGGCAATTGATTCGCTGTGGCGACCCCTGAAGGGAAAAGCCGAAAGGAAAAGAAGAAGAAAACCTCATGTTTTTAAGTGCTGATTAACCACATTAAAAAAATGTTAGCTTGACCTTTAATGTTCGTCAGACCTGTTGCACATTAACCATGTATAAGCAAAGCCTTCACAAATCATGTCATGGTGGCAGTGATCCCGGACAGATCCTGTCTCAATGTATGTCGGTTGAAAGGCAGAATTGCAAAATAAGTACACAACTTCATGTAAATTGCTGTAATAGATCTCATTTGACTACTGAGTCATGTTTGTTACATAATTTCTACAATGCTAAATGTAATTATCAGTAGTAAGCAGTCCGCAGTGACGACACTGATTTAGTCATTTCCAAACAAATGTTCACTCTCTACTTTTTTATCAAATTTCAAACTTGGGGCAGATTCTGAAAGCATCACCACTGAACAAATCACAGAGAAGGACGAGCCACAGATGTAAATAGGAAAAAAGTAATAACACAACAGTGGCCTGTGTTTCCAGACATGTCACAGGTCTGAACAGATTCATCCATCCCCTGTACTGTGGCAAAAATGGAAACCACAGCTCCAACAAGCAAATATTCAACAATCAGATGTTGCACTTTCATGTCAATTGTCATCTGACAACTTATCATTCCAGGAAAAGCACAATATTTAAAGATTCACTAAATCAAGATACATCAAAAGCTTCACACACTTCGAATATGACAATGTATTGTTCTATATGAGTGGGAAGATTATGAAACAAGCCATTAGGTATCTTTGCTATAGCTATTTGTGAAACATGAAAACATGTCCTGGGGCAAAGGATGGGTGTTGAAGCAATAACCGTGCTGGAATTTAATACACTCAATCAAGTAGCCTAAGATGTCGAAAGACACGAGACATCAAACTTTAGCTGACATCACAAGGCACAAAAAACACACAAACTCTTGACCCATGTACACAATGAGACACAAAAATGATTCTAATACCCTCTGTTTTGAAAAGCTTTCCCATTTACTGTATGTTGTTCGAAGAATAATAAGTAAAAGAAGCTCAATAACAACCACAAAGAAACTGGGAATGCTGTGCTTTTAAAACATTTTTTCTGCTTTCTCCAAATGATCCATTTCCAGTCATGTTTCATTAACAGCTCTGAGTGACACAAATATACATTCAGCCCTGTTGACAATAACAGTGAAACGTGATATTGTAGCCAGTGGTTGTCCAGCTAAATTCACACAAAACAGATACAGTGGATAACTTTGGTGCTTCTGGTCTGACCAGACCAAGCTGACCCAAGAGACTCAAGAAGATCAGATTCTCCGCAGTTCTGTAGTCAGTTCTATAGTCATCACCAGAAAAAGAAATAGATTTTGGGCTGCATACACTGATTAAAAATATGGCCATTTTTTTACTTAGGTGAATGCTGGTTCAGGAGCAAGGTGACTTCAACTACCTGTTCATGACAAAAAAAAAAATTCTATATTTAAACCCCATTTTACCTATCATTTAACTTAATGAATGACTTAATGAACTAATGATTGGGTGAGTAAATATGGAGATCTTTAAAATAGCAGTAAACACAGTGAAAATACCAATAACAGCTCAACAATATTAACCTAGCACTGCGTGATATAGTACATTAATGTTGGCTGGAATTTAAACTTGTTCAACAATAAGAACGCAAAAACACAAGGTGAAAGAAGAAATTAGTATTCTGTACATGACAGAATAAATTACTAATGTAAATGAAGCAAGTAGAGCAAAAAATAACCAGCATTCAGAGCATGACATACAGACAACCTGCCAGTTTATTCATTTGTAAAAATTCTGCACGAGAACCCACCAAACGAGCAACAAAGTTTATCAAATGAAACCCAGATCAGGCTGAGTATTGGAGCCTTTAACGTCTATCTTTGCTCTGTGCTCTACCTGTCTGTGAGGTTTTCACATGCAACTGCTTGTACAGCGGTGAGCTGCACAAATTCCTTTCCAACCCTCAGCCTTCTAGATCCTCGCTACCTGTTTAGAACCCAAACGCCCAGTCCGATCAGAACTGAACACATTCCCTGAGCTGTTTGTATGACTGCACACATTCATACCTCTATTGGTGCAGCCTAGGAAATCCCAGAACAGCATGTTGGCACTCGGCAGACAGGGAATTTTGGTCTGCTAAATCAAATATGCGTGTTCCCGTTCTCTCTCCACTTCCTACTTGAACTGCATGCTGTCACTTATAGGTGGAAAGAAAAAAAAAAAACACCCGCCTACTGATTGTGCTGAACTGACACACCTGGGGGCCGAGTTTCATTTCCAAACAACTGCAGCCTCCCCTCATTCTTAAGTCTTTGCACTGTATCTCTCTTTACTTTCCATCACATCCACTGCTGTCTCTCATCTTTATTTTTACCTGTCTGAAAAGAGACAGATGTTCAGATTGATCTATTCCCCAGGCCAGCTTCTTCAGATTAGTAAACGTAATAAGAGAAGAAGCAGGGAGGACAGGAAAGCAGAGGAGAAACAAAACCACAGCAAAGTACACAACCCTTCCACTACTCTACTGTTTAAATGAAATAACTTTTTTTTATTACAGATAAAGCATAATTTTTCAAATATTCATAATAATCTGACAGTAATATTACTCATATATTGACAGATGACGACAGAACTACTGATATGCACAAATCATTTTTTTAATATATCTAATGCCAGACATCTGAAAAAAAGCCATGAATCACATTGCTGACCAAGCAAACAAACAAGCCAACAAATTCATTGAGACAAGTTTGGGCTTTTTTAATTTCTTGGAAGGTAAGATGTCATTAAAATTAGAGGAATAGAAAATAACTGATATTCAACTGAAAAAAAAAATGACTTCATATCTTTTTTAGGCAGTGAAATGTAGATAATCCATCACTATAAAAATGAGTGATTCACGTTTTTGAGTTTACTAGGAAGTGAGCTGACATCAGCCTTGTCCGAGACACAGTTGTGATCAGGGTCAACAGTCCAAAAGACAGGGAAAGAGAAAGAAAACAGAGAAACTGTACGAGGCGTGACAAACCAAACTCAAGCCCAAACCCCTAAAGCAAAGGAACTGGTTGATCACATCCACATCCATGGGCGTAACGCGTGGACCCTTAATTATTAGCATTTGACTCAATCGAATATAATAGTTTAAAATCAACATGCATACGAATATGATCAGGCCTGCTCAAAATATCAACACGTTTCATTTGTGTCAACACAACACGAATTTCAACATTTTGGTTGAAAACCCAGCGATCAACCAAAAACAGTAGATACGAAAGGCTGAAATCAAAACTGCCACCTTTTGTCTTAGAGCCGCTGCTCGCAACGATAAATGCAAGGTGCGTGTGGACCAGTTGTTCTGAAAGAAAACACAGATGCCAGCGTGTTGTTGCTGTGCCTGACAGACAGCCTCCTGGGCTGAGACCTTTGAACCCAACCCGAGAAACAGAGAGGGGTGGTTTCGGCCACTGCACCACTGTCTGTCTGTTAGGAATACAAATGACTTAAATGGTGTCAAAATTTCCCGCGGTTTATATTATTCACTCCCCGATATTTAACTGCAACCCTTAATACCACTTCCTAAAAACACCCCTCGCGTTTTGCATTTGTGCAAACCCCATTGTCTGTCTGTTACCCCATTTAGTGCTAAGCTAGCGCAGCTAACGGTGGGCTATTCCCAATTATTCCGCCCCTTGATGAATCAACACTCACCCGCTACAGCCCTGAAGCCCAACCGCAACCACTCTCCGGAACCGACCCACCTTTGCTGCCACGAACTTAAAAAAATCACAGCCTTTAATATCGTAACCAGCTTGATGCCTGTGCCTCCCCGTTAGGAGTCCCTATCTTGTCAGTTTTGGTCCTCAACAGCGCCGTGCCCGGTGGTCGGTGTCCACTGACGCTAGCTGTTAGCACTGCTGCTGCTGCTGACGGAGCGCGAGCCTTTCCAACATGGCCGCAGCTGGCGGGGCTCGCGGGCGGGAGGAGAGGGGCTCGCGGGCGGGAGGAGAGGGGCTCTACGTGTCCAGCACCACGAGAAGGGACCGGGATGGCCCTTATGTAAGTCACCTAGGTCATAACGGCCTGCGTTTATCTCGTCATTAATGTGACAGGGATTTATCTGAAGTGATGGAAGGGAAGGTGAAGCTATCCAATCACAGTTTAATCATGTTAATCACCGCATTGCACCGCTGAATCCGCTGTAGCGGGTCTCTGGGAGCTGGAGCCTATCTCAGCTGGTATGGGGCGTGAGGCGGGGGACACTCCGGGCACGACGCCAGTGCACCTCGAAGCCACACACAAAGACACACAACCACGCACAGGCACACTCACTCCTACGGGCAATTTGGGACCGGTCAATCAACCCGAAGCGCATGCTTTTAGAGGAAGCCGGAGAACCCGGAGAGAACCCACGCAGACACGGGGAGAGCACACACAAACCAGGAATAGCTAAATTATTTTATATGTTAATAAAATAATATTGTGCTTCTATAATGATAAACTAAGGAAGCAAAATCAATGCACATGTAAACCAAAGCATAAATAAAAGCTGTAGAAAAATCCATTACAAACAAAAAAAGTCAGTCAGAGACTGCAACATCCCACGACTTATACCCTGACCTACTTTCAGGGTAGGTCAGGGTACCCTGAAAGTAGTACCTAGCTAGTGCATAGACTAGTGCATATGGAAAAAAGCCATATGCACTATGAAGACCATAGATCAAAGCTAGTGCATAGATAGATCAAAGATATTTGATTTGACAAACACTGACAATTGCAATACATCATGGCTTTGAAGTGGGATGTAATTATTATTCAAAGCGGTGATGTATTGTAATTGTCAGTGTTCGTCTGTCCGTCCGTCCGTTCGTTAGTCCACCAAATATCTTCGCAACCATTGCAGATAGAAAGATGAAACAAAAAGCACATTACTCGGGAGGCAAAGGGGATGAAAATGAGATGATGACCTTGACCTTGAGAAAGCTAGGTCAAGGTCAAATTTCAACTTTATTCTAAGGAACCGGATAAGATAGAAAGATGAGGGAGAAGGCCAGTGTGAGTATGACCATAGATCAAAACTACTGCTATTGATCTATGAAAGTAGGTCAGAGCACTAGCTTTGATCTTTGAGCTGTGCAAGTAAGTCAGGGTAAAATTTTGTATTCAGGGGTGTTGCAGTCTGTGACTGCCTTGGTTCTAGTTTTGACGTTGATGCTTGCAGCCTTTATTCTGTCTAGGATTAGCGCGTGTGGACTCTGAGGCAGTCACAGCACAAAACAATTCATCTACTGATGGGCCTACACACATACTCCCACAAACACTTACATTCATGCATGCAGTTTTTATCCACACACAAAAATGCGGACACACTGTTGTGCAAACTGTGACCTGATGTAAGGAGACATGCACTCACTAAAGTCCAACATGTTATAGTTGCTTGCTATTCATAGTGTCAACAGGATAATCCACAATAAGAATTTTGCCGGTCATGCAGTGTGATGGCAATTGGGATAATACACATTGTGTTAGACTTTAGGGTAACATGAATCTACCCTGTGTAGGAGAGACAGGAAGGGATGAATCATCCTTGAGCTAAGGAAAGATTACAGGCACCCTCATATGTTCTACTGTATGCAGCAAAGCCTGTATTGCAAATTGCAGGTTAACTGGCAGGATCCATAACATACTGTTTATATTTCCACCGCTGAATTCACAAGAAACAACAGGACAGACCAGCATCTGGCACCAAAGCCTTGCTACATAGAATTTATTAGGTTCAGTTGTGAATATCTTAAAAATTCTCTGTCAGAGGCCAAAGGAATTGTTTAGCAAGGAAAATAACGTTCATATGGCTCACTGGTTTACATTAATATCAGAAAATTATTGAAGCAATCAGAAGTATTGTAGTAATACAGAAGTAACGAAACAATTTAAAATCATCTTTATGTTTTTACATTGTAATTAACATTTGTTTATTCAAAACAGTGTGCATTCAAACACTTTGGCTTAATATAGTGTCCACTGATAGTTGTTTTGTCTAAATAAACTGACTCAGTGACGTTGGGGAAGGAGCAACGGACCCCTTTAAAGGTTATACAGCTCCATCTAGTGGAAAGATTGGTGAATTTAACTAGAATTTAACCATGACCCATCCATCCAACAGCCATCCATTGTTATAATGTCACCAGAAAATATCTAAGAAAGTATCATCTATTTCCACGATAAATTAATGGGCTTGATTCTATAATTGTTGAAATACCATCTGATGTGTTTGAGAACATTCGGATAGTGTTCTCGTTACGACAGCAGTAATTGGTGGAAAGTGATGAATTGAATAAGAGGAAGGAGAAAAACACACGGTTCATGGACGGCACTGACCTTTGGCATGGCAAATTAAAGATTGATGCGACCACAATTAGATTGCTCTCTTTTGTTCGAGAGCAACAAAAGAGAAATTCCTTCCACATTTGTTGCTTTTCACTGAGATAAGCCTATCTGAAATATTGATCTCACCACTTTTCATCTCAAATGTCTTCTTTGTCATGTAAAAGAACACTCTGATTTAGAATTACGCATAATATTGCCATACACATTATCTATCAACACTTCAAAAAAATCAGCAGAACTACAGATATCTTATTTATACATCCTGGGAGGTAGAGTGAGCGAGCAACTTGTGAGGGGGACGGCACCTTGCTCAAGGGTGCCTCGGCAGTGCTCCAAGGGTGTTTCCGGGTGGGAGCGGGAATCAAACCACCGATCTTGGAGCATTGGACTGACCGCTCTACCACTGAGCCACTGCCGACTGACGTGACCCCCATTTTCAGGCTTAGATGACATAGCATGAGGGAGCACTGAAATTTTGAGCCACAAATGACTAAAGACAACTATTTCACATACACAGTAGTACCCAAAAGACCTTTAAACACTGGTAGGTGTTTAATCTATAGTACTATTCGTTACTGGTTAGGGTGAACTAATCCTAACTGTTTATACAGGTTTAGCTCCTGCTGGGTTTGATTTCAGTCCAAACACTTTGCTGCACACCTTGTCCTTTGTCCTCCTGTCTTACTGTTTCTCTTTAGCTTTCACATGAAGCATGACTGAGAATCACACTTCAGTTCATCAGTTTGATTATGTTAGAAATGTAATGCTGTTCTATACTGACGTAAGTTTTTCAGAGGTATAAGATAGCTGTAAGGGTGGGAAACTTCTGATTTGTTTGTCAAAAACAGCATCAGACTATTAATGATGTTTCTCTGCAGAATGCTATGCTTAAGATTAAAGCAATATTTTGTCATAATGGACTTCTGTCTTATAAACGTTTAAATTTTCTTTCAACATGATCATTGCTTCTGTTAAAGAAAGCCAAAATATTGTTGCTTAAGTGAAATGGAAATAAGAATGTCTCTGGTTATGATATCATTTATTACAGTGATATGAGGATCACAATGAGTCTGACTCATAACATCTTCTAGTATTAAATTTATTAATACCTGCTGTTAGTAACACAATATTATCATTCACATCTCTAAAGGTACAAATATCCCATTTTCAGGTAGTTTGTTTTTTTACACAAATATGCATAAATCCACATGTGACACAAATACATGTTAGTTTAAGGATTCAGTTTTAAAACTATACATTCCAGCTATCACAATTTTCTTTTGCAATGTTTATCGTCATCTATGTAAGAGCACAAGGAAGCAAAATGAGTATACAGTATCTGGTACAGCATAACTAGAGGGGAGAGGAGAAGGAAACAAAAAGAGGAGAGCAGAGAAGCATTTGAACGAGTAGAAACACAGAAGCATTCAGGTGTGGACATTTAATTAGGAGTTCGGGATACGAATCAGAGGAGGCAGAGGTTTCAGTTTTGAATAAAGAAAACAGGATTCCAAAGAAGAGATGTCAGAAATGATGGTTAAGGAAGGATTAATGAGAGTGAGACAGAGGACCGATATATGAAGGTATGTAATCCATCAGTTAGAGATAGTGCAAATGAAAGGGCATGATAGATTGTACAAGGGTGGAGGTGTTAAAGAAGGTAAATGAAGGGGTCAAATAACCTGTATGAGAGATGAACTCTAGCATGCTATTCCAGTGGACTTTGAGATGGTCTGGTGTACATTTTTGTTAGAAATACTCTCCATGGAGACATCAGTGTGCGAGCGTCCACGCTTGTCCTCTGTGCCGTGGGAGTCTGTCCGGCCACGCTGCAACTCATTGGTGTGTGAGCGGCTTCTGGAGCCGTCGAATGATGATATGCTAGAGCTGGAGGTCGTCCGTGAGCGTAGTCTGGTCATGCTGGCACTGGACACTGGAGAAAAGACAAAGTTTTTAATGGTCCACAGAGGTTTATTTTAATCCCCTCACAGTTACAATTTAACAGGAGGAATTCAGTATTTATTAGATATGCTTTTAAAGCTAATATGTCATCTATCTGTCTTGATTTACGACTAAGTAATAACTTACAGTATCCCATCCCTTGAATGAAATATTTGAAGGCTTCAATCACTTTAGCTGGCTGTGGGGACAAATACAACAAGTATTAAATATAGTTCTAATGAATTAATAAGGACCGCAGATTCTTGAGCAGCCAATAAAATATCATAAGCTACCTGATCCACCTGAGGAAGCCCCCCACAGTCTGCCATCTAGAGGAGAAAGGTGTGAATGTCAAGTGTTAAACTCAAGCTGGTCACATCAGTTATTATATAGCATCATTTGTTTGAAATGGTTGTTTGGGGGGTTATTTTGTTTGTTTGTTTTACTTTTCAATCAGTCGGTTGCTTGGTTACCTTGAGCAGTGTGGTCTTGGTGGGGTTCAGTTTAGAGTTGCAGTCGACCACCGCATCCACAGCAGGAGAGTTATCTCCTACAATCAGCAGAGTGGAGCACCTGAAAACCCGAAGACAAGCATGTAATTAAGGGAGACAAACTGAGATATAGAATTAGGCTCAGTTAAGCCCATTGGAATGATAACAGACTGACATTTCATTTTTCAGAGCCTGATGTAGGTCAAGGGTTTTACTAACTTGAGGGTCCTGACATTAATGTTTCCTCCAGGAACAGGCCTCTCCACCTCCAGGACGCTGCGGCTGTTGTAGGCTCGGAAGAACTGGCTGACGTTTGACTGGTTCATGGTTGTTGTGATGTGGTGACGATATGTAGCTATGAGGTCATGATTGGTCTCAATCTCAGCCTGAAAAACATGTTTAGAAGGGAGACAGAAATTTGTGTATTCTGCCTGATTGTTGACAATTTCTTTTGACAAGCGTATTTCCACCTCTGTTTTCATAATACCTGAAACCAGTGATTTCAAACTACTCCTGATGGCTTACCTTTCCAAACAAGTGTGTGATGATAGTATCTGGGAGAGTGTGGGTCCATTCAGTGATCTACAACACACATTACAAATTAAATTTTTTAATTTTATACAATGTTATGTTTATACACTGTTAAATGCACATTAGAGGTTGATTAATTTTCAAAGACTAGGAGTTATAAGAGGGAAAAAGCTGATATTGGTTGACCTGACAGATTACACCTTCCAAAATGAATTATATTGAACTGAATGGAATTATTAGAAGCTAAATGTATTTAATATTCAAGTCAAGTTGATAAATGCGAAAGTGATTAAATACATTTTAAAATATAAAACTTAACCAAACATCAAATTAACTAAAAAAAACTACATTTAGCTGTTAACATAACAGTATTTATATCATAAACATCACAAACCACTTCCATAATAGATGAAGCATCAAAGCAAATCAAATGCCATTTATATCTACCAATAGATCTACTGTGTATGAGTTTGTGGGATCAAAATTAATCTAATGTTTGAAATTAGATGATATCTTGAATGAATAAAGATCCATTCAGCACACAAAGTAAAGAGGGCAAATAAGAGGACAAATAAACTGCTCACCTTGTTTGCAAAGCTATCTATTAGTCCTTCAGCATTGGGGTTGATATTGATCAGAACCAGTCCATCAACCAGATCAGGGTGATTGAGCTACACACACACACGCACACACACACGGGCGATCTGTCAGTCATGAGTTCAGCAGTTTATCAACACTAATCGGTATCTGTTTTAGAATTTCCTTTCTTATAATGGGACTAGATTTGTATTTGTTTCGACTTCATGGATATAAATATGGTTTTTCTATTCCATGTCTAGGTTTTCATCATGAATGACATGGCTGCTGTTTTGTGTCAGTGCCTTTGTAAAGACAAGATTCCCATTATATTAGAAATGTCTGATATTATTCAAATTCTATCATGTCTGCCAAATCCAAACAGTGACTAAAGAAATGACTTGAACTCACAGCAAATTTAGCCAGAATGTAGGCTCCCGCTCCAACTCCCAATCCAATCACACTGCGTAACCTGATGTGAACACAGTCAAAAGTTCAGAAATTCACATTGTTGCATGTGAATAGGCATGCTGTACTAACAAGTGCTTATTTATTATCATATGATGCTTGTCTTTCTGTCTTACCCAAAGTGTTTGAGAACAGCAGGCAGTGTTTCAGACAACTGGTCCATGGAAGGATAGATATACCTGAGGGGGTGACCGTCAATCAGGTTAAGTATGACTTTCTCAAGATAAACAGTGTCATATATACAGTATGAAATATTAATAAAGACAAATGAGAGTCAGTGTATGGAAAGAGATTCAGGGTGTTGCTGTATACTAACGTAGACGGCAGAGTTTTAGCTCCCTCATGTTGTCCCGGTGCTTCAACGTGACAAAAAGGCAAATGTCTGATGATTTCCTGCATGTCCTCATTGTTGAACATTGTTGCAAAACATGACTTGTCTATTTGAGGAAAAGACAAAAATGCAATTGCTTTTTTTTAGTGATATAAGACGAGGTGAGAAAAAATGGGGAAGATGTGTATTGAAAACAAGAAGTTGGGATTAAGATGAAAGTGATGTAAAAGACAAGCAAATCTAGAAAAGAATTTTGACTACATGGATATAAAGCTTTGTACACAATGTGTGTTCCTGTTTGTTTGTTTTTTTCTCTCTACATTTATTACAGATGAATTACACCTGTGTGCAGAATATAAACATTCATGCTGTCCCATTATAGTACTGAGTTAGAACTTACGGTTCAGTCCAACATCATGAAACGTTAGGATGACAGGGCGGTTAGCTCTCGGGGTTCCTGTCATGAAGCAGTGGACGTTCCCAAACGGAGTCTCTACATGCTCCTCCTAAAAAACAAACACATCAGACTTTCTTATGTAATAAATACACACTGATGTTTTTGTGTGCGGTTGAAAACAGAACTTTGTAAATGGACTATATAAAGTTGGTTGGTTGTCTGAATTTGTTGTGAAGAAGAAAATTGTTTGCAGAACTTTACAATTTTTTCATACTTCATATGATACATTCAAAATGCAGTATCATGAGGATGAAAGTAAGTTACTACCAGTACAATCAAAATATTCTAATTTAGCCATTGAAATGAAAGAAACAAAATAATGCTGAATACTGATACTGTAGTTTTCTGCTGAGTTCATAATATATGTTTGTACCCAACTTAATGGTGGCTGTATTCTATATGCAAGCATACAGAATGAAACCTCTTTATCCCAGTTACAGTGTTTCCAGCCTCGAGGTGCACGTGACATCTTCCCAGTAAAATACTCACAATGATTTGTGGCTCAAAGACAGAGTCGGACTCGTTCTCCTCCAGGACCATGGCTGCTGATGGATGTTCAGGAGACTCAGGACAGATGTCTTCGGCTATGGTTTAGAGTTGACGCTTAAATTCCTCCTTAACGTTTGAAGCAAATCAAGAAGTGTATTGAATGTCTTGCTGTCAAAAATGACTTGAGAGCAACTGTCCGTGCAGTATGTGATGGACGCTCTTTGAGCCAGTTTATATATCCTCAGACGCTGATCTCCCCCTAAGCCCTACCTTCAGCCTGCTGCACATGTGGCCAACTGGCCTCTTCCTGTTTTAATCTGATCTCAGGCTGCTGCATTCCCACGAAGACGATGCTGTTGATGGAATTAGACAGAACATCAAGATAAAATGACCTCACTGTACTTTTTCATACCTTTGCACAAACCTAGACTTTAAACATCCTGCTATGATGACTTTATCATGTGTGCTCATCGTTCAAGTGAGTGCAATGTGCAAAACAATGATGAAGTTGACCTTTAATAATTATGATAGGTGGGAAATTAATGTTAAATCAGTTAACTCTCAGGTAGACTAAAGCTTGTTATTTGTTGCTTTGACACGTCAGAGGAATCACATGTTCAGCCAAGCCATGAACCAGTCAGCTGTCTAATCTCAGCAAGCCATCTGTTCCCCACAGAAAAGCATTCATCTACTTAGAGTTCAGTAACCTTGACCCTCCAAATAACTTTGTACTGTATATTGAGTATATTTACTCAATTTGTGTCACTGCTATCAACTCTCTGGATAACTCAGATGAAGTGAGGTCAGATATTTCCAAGGTATATCCTCTAACCTTAAGATGCTATACATTAAGTCATGATGCTACTTAATACCATAGTTGATCACCAAACCCAATGAATGGAAGATTCCAATGACATCTCTGCGTGTTGTTTTAAGTTAGCATTTATGACAAAAGCAATGTGGTAAAACAAGATGTCAGAATTAAGGAATTTGTCACCATGTCACCTGTGAAAGAGAGTGACTAAATGTTCACTCAGTCCTCAATTTTCATTGTATGTCTTTAGCTGTTGGAGTAACATCAAATCTCAGTTTCACAGGTTCTACCAAAATCAATTAAATATTTAAGTCAGCCTACTGTGGATGTAATTTTAAGGTGAGCAACAAACGTTTTTTCAAAATTCCGGGTATTTTTATTCCTGGTAAAAAAAAAAAAAAAAGATCACATTTTTAAAAATCAGTGGATTCTATTTGGGCCTCTCAGAATATTTTTGTCGCAAATAAACCATATTTTCTGTTTGGTTTAAGTAATGCAAAACAATTAAATGCAAATAAGGGTACTTTACAGGTTAAATTTACTTAAAACTATCACTACTGTATAACTGTCACTTTACTGAGCACAGTAAGGCAATTCCTCTAAATATATGGAATGAGAAATACACAATAAATGTGATGGGTAGAATACTGTTAGCACATACTATGTCTTGAAATTGCATGGTTTTGTCCAAAATAATTGAATTAGATGGTGTTTACCTTATGATGGCAGAAGGTCGCTGGTTTATGTGTCAGCAGCACAAAATCAGTTTGGGTGACTGAATGTGTTCTCTTTTACTGACAGTGTAGTCCTCAACTCTCAACAATGTGAATTTCTCCAGCTGTTAGTGTGTTGCAGACAGACAGCACAACAGCATTTATTTACTTATAGCTTATGACAGAGGTCCCTACGGAAACTATGCTGCAGACAGTAACAGCTGATTGAGAGGAAATGATGCAGACTGTTGTGTGACTACTTTAGGAAGTAATGCCATCACTAGCCTGAACGCAGTTAGACGAGAGATGAGTGTGCAAAACGTTTAATCTTTTTAGTGTAAAGGGCAGCAGATGGGTTTTGCTCAGCCTCACGTCAGTCCGATACTATTTTAGCTCATACTAGCCCTGACTAAGCTTTAGCCTGCTAGCCTATTTCACCGTTAACCACTGTCCCATATTTTAGGGCGTGTGTCACCGATTATTTAAAGACATTTCCCATTACAATCAATATTATCATGCCATGTTTTCTTTTGTTTCCTCTTGTTCCTTTTTTTCTTTTCTTTTCTTTTCTTTTCTTTTCTTTTCTTTTCTTTTCTTTTCCTTTCCTTTCCTTTCCTTTCCTTTCCTTTCCTTTCCTTTCTTTTCTTTTCTTTTCTTTTCTTTTCTTTTCTTTTCTTTTCTTTTCTTTTCTTTTCTTTTCTTTTCTTTTCTTTTCTTTTCTTTCTGTCTTGTTTTGTTTTGTTGGGTTTTTTATATGTTTTAATATATGTTCTATATATATAAGTTTTAGTACGGATGGATGGAGGAATGGTTGGATCTAAATACAGTATACTAAGCGGTAGAGTGGGTAGTAGAGCTGGTCGTCCAATGCTCCAAGATAGGCAGTTCGATTCCCGCTGCCGCCCACCCAGGAGCGTGGGCTGACAGGAGGAGGTGTCAGCTCACCTCCCAAGCACTGCCGAGGCACCCTTGAGCAAGGCACCGTCCCCTTTACATGTTGCTCATTGGAGGCGCACCATGAAGTAGCTGCCTGCTGCTCTCTCTCACCTGCATGCCCACAGGCCCCTTGTGTGTGTGTGTTACGGGTCTGTTCACACTATATATACTGTACATGCGTGCAACTACTAACCTGTGTGTAGAGTGGAATCAAAATTTCCCTTCGGGCATTTATACAGTTGATACATTTTTTTTAAAAAGGTTGTAAATTACTGTTTATAGTAAGGGACGAAAAGGACAGTTTACAAACACTGTGTTCAAGCTGTCATTAAACTAAATAAGGATTGTAGAAATCTTTCCGTGTCATGTGCTTCCAGTTGTCATTAAAAACACAAACAAGCATTGTTTAGTCTGGAGACATCAGTCAGATTAAAGTGTGGTTGCACCTGCGTGCTGTTTCCATGGAAAGTCCACTAGATGGAGTTTCAGGTCAACATTTACTGTAGATCGTAGAAGGTGAACGTTATTGCTCTGCTTTGATTTTCATTTGATAAACTTTGTTTTTTAAAATGTTGACTATTTATTATGAATTTATTTTGCTCTACTTTTGTTTCTGATGTATAATGTTATAAAATAATGTGCCCCATTTTGAGCCTTTTTGTGATGGGATGGGCATTGAGAGATAGCTTTATCAGTGCAGAAAAGTAACAATTACATTTTTGTTCTTCTTATTCTTTCTGGCATTTCATAATGCCTAAAATTCTAAGACAAAATCAGACAGCAACATCCCACAATCAGTAACACGTTAAAGTTTGATTGATGAACATTCCAGAGCTGGTAAAGGCAGTTTGGTGTTAAATTTGATGAATCTTCAAAATTTGTGAGCTCAATCCCAAAGAAAACCTTTAGTGAATTGTGATTTTACTTGAATAATTATCAAGATAACAGTATAACAAGGTGATGGCATGTTACTCATATAATTAAGGTCAAACATAAACTGCATAAATTACTTTAAGGTGTTGCGACATAATGGGAATACTTGGCTGCCTGAGAAATTTGCACTCTAAATTCTTTCTATTAGCACCTGGAGCTGCAAATACACAAGAGGGGTTATCCAACCCATTTTAAATGTTCTTTTTTTGTTATCTTTAACTTTTAGCTTTGTGGCATATAAATGGAATGAAAGTGGCATTAAAAAAAGTTGTATTGTCAAGTTGACTGTTGCTTGTCAAAAACTGCAGGTGAAAGTTCTGTGGTCCAACTCTCAGCTTTCAAAACATTCTAATTATACAAGCAGCAGCTGCTGCTGCTTGCTACATGCCAGACGTGTGTGTGTTTGTGTGTGTGTGTGTGTGTGTGTGTGTGTGTGTGTGTGTGTGTGTGTGTGTGTGTGTGTGTGTGTGTGTGTGTGTGTGTGTGTGTGTGCTAGTATACATGTGATTTTTCTTAGAATCCCTTTCTCCGAACACATACAGTACATTCATGTTAGGACATTTTCCTGAGAGCATGAGAATCGGTGTGTTTTTGTGCAAAAAACACCTTTGGCCAATTCTTTGTACAGTATGATTAAAGACACATTAGTTGTACTATACAGTTGTACTGTAGTTGTACAGCAACGATCAGTGCATGAAGGAGATTTTAGTTTAAACGTTGGATTCCAGACACATTTTTCCATTGCCTCAAAGTAAAAACGCCTTCAATCCGCTAAGAAATTTAAGCTCTACTTAATTATTATTCTTATGATTTATAGTAACACAGTATTAAAAATTTCTTGTTTATAGGTTCTAAATAGATTTACCAAGGAGGGATATTTTTCAGCGTTATTCAATTTTATTTATTTTATTTTTCTATGTTTTCACACAAAAACTTGATTTGAATTTTTGCAGGATCATTTTTTTTTTTTTGAGATTCAGTTTGCTCATTTTAGGGGTGACTGTCACACAGGTTTGAGACGACTGCAGTAAATAATGTAAACAAATATTGTTTCCTGTTTTACAGTATTTAATGTATGGATGAAATTACTTTGCAACAATGGAATCCTTCTCCCTCCTATGGCATAAACAGCATGCAATAATGTAGTGAACTGTAAACTAATATGCAAAACGTTCCACTTGTTTCTTTGAGTAATCCAGTTGACCTTCAAAATATTAGTATGGGTCAGGAAAGGAAGCCCCAGTAACATAATTTGATCCAGCACGGAACATACTGCAGCTTCTTCGCCATCCACTCGGGCCAGTGAGGGGCTCAGTTTTCAAGAATATTTATGCAGCTGCTGAGACATCACATTAGCTAAATAGAAGTGTACATCTGAAAACATTGTTAACATATTCTTTGTAGATAAAAAAAAGGAAATAGCAGCTTACAATCTACATGGTATAAATATTGAGAGTAGCTAGACTTCCTTTTCATATCCACTTTCTTCTCATTGCTCTGGGAATCACATAGTATGTCACACTACTGCATTAGTAGTGTGCCTGTCGGACTGAATTACAAAATAGTACAGGGGAGTGGATACACTTTGTAATTGTATATATCAACATGGTAGTTCAGAATAAATGATCGCTTCCATTCCCACATCAATCATTTGTCATCAGTACTACCCAAATCTTTAGAGATGCCATCAGGTTGATTTATTGGAGGACTGTCCTTATATCTGGCTGATGTAAAGATAAACAGCAGCGTTTACAGAGAATTACTGACCATTAGTAATAATAATAATAATCATAATATTTCTATAGTACAGTCAGCATTGTTGCTGTTATAGAAGCTATAGAAATTGTGGTGGAAACATAAAGTTTCCCACAGTGTTCTGCTTTAAAATAAAATTTCAGTAGCACCAATTAATATATAACATCAAAAATATTATACAAGAGGAATCTAATAAAAACACCAAGTAAACAAACTTGTAAAAAATTTAAAAAACAACTCGTTTAAAACAATCGCACAGTGTTGTTGATGTTACAGGTATTTACTGTTCCTCACCTTTTTTATCACTAATATTCACTAGAACCTACACCTTCATAATTTTTAGTTTAAATGACTGACAAATACATTAAAATGCTGACATGTACTCACACTTTGACAAGATATGAAATGAATACCTTTGGTTTGACATAAAATCAACTCACTTGAAACACTGAAAGCTGTTGAAATGAGAAAAACAAGGTAATAAATTATCTCTACTCATAGTTGCTGCTTTAGACAAACTTTGGCAGGTGAGGTTGAAAATAATGACTCATGCTCGTCGCCATCAGTGATGATTGGCTGATAAAATAAGGCTCAAATTCTTCATTGGCATTTCCATGTGGAAAGGATTCAGTGCTGAGATCTTTGTGTGTCAACCCAGGCTACAACCAGTACCCAAAGAGTCCTATAGGTGTCTGAAGGAGCAGAAGACTGCCAGCTGAAGGTTGACCTACAAAGTGTCAGCTCACATTTCCAGAAACCATTGGAGCAGCCATGTTTAGGCCAGGGCACTGCCGTTTGTAGAGTCAAAACAGATGGTAAGAGTGAAGCAGACAGCTTCTCTGGAAGATCCCATGCAAGAAACATTGAGTTCAAAGAGTTGTGCTTATATGTACGTATATAGGAAACAGCTAAAGTAAGAGACAATGAAAACCTGTTCCTGATGGGTAGTAGTGTATAATTAATTCATTTTCTTTTTACCACAGTAGAGTAAGTCTTTTAGAATTCCATTGTATTTCTAATTCAACCTGTGAAAACAATTGATGTAGTTTAAGTGTGCATAAGTATATGTTTTATGGTTGATTATTAAAGTAGTGCTGTCAGTCAGCTACAACAACCCTCCCTGTATTAAGTTGGTCTCCAAACTGTCAAGACAATAAATTTAGAGTACATAAAATTGGATTCTTCCTCGGTCACATACCAAACAGTTCCACTCAACCTTTTGTAAATGTCTTGTCCATGTCTCTCCTAAGCTTCCAGGCCTTTCAAACCACATTTCATTTCATTTGAAATGCATGAACTGTGCAGAATGTGAATGAGCCACGTTCACTGATATTCTATGTTTAGATGTTGTTTGCACTCAAGGTCCTCGTTCAAGGCTATCAAGGTCAACTTATCCTTTATCCTTTACACAGGCACATTGTTTTATTAATAGATTCCTAACAAATTTTATGTTATAATCTGGAAAGCCCTAGTCATCTTTTAGCTAATTTTAACGAGGAAGATGAGGGTTTTTTTTTTTTACAACTGTGTGTGGGTGAGAAGTCACGCTAATGTCTACTGAGTGTGATTGATTGTGAGGTGAGGCCCCAGCTTGTTGTGCTTTAAAAAGTCTCTGACTGTCTTGTGACTCTCTGAACTTATTCTTACCTCAATGCTGTAAACAAGTTGCATAAATCCAGACCACATAAAAATCAATCTTAAAAAGCTGTGTGAATTTGTTTGAGGAACATCTTAGTGAATGTTTTAAGACAATTCATCCTACAATTTTTTGACACATAGCTGAGGGGCTGTGGTAACAATATAATAGCAGCATATCATATTTTAGTCAGAAGAAAACAACAACAACAATTATTTATCATTATGTCATTATTATCGGTGATGGAGAAGACAAATCCATGGAGGGAAAGGTTTTCTTTCCATCTAGTAGCTCAAAGCACTATCAGAGCATCTATTTTTAGTTTGTTAAGGGAGGGAAGGAAAAGGAGAGGAAGGGAGAGAGGGAGAGGAAAACAAGAGAGGGTCCAGACATGGCCCATCAGACCTAAAAGCTCCCTTTTGTTTTATTTACATGTCAGAAGATCATTAGCTGAAAGCATTGATCTGCATTATTTTGCCAGTGATCTGGAACATCTGTGAGATCACATACTTCCTCCACTGAACCCTGTGTTCTTTATCATGAAGAAGAGGTGAGAAGAGAAGAGAAGAGAAGAGAAGAGAAGAGAAGAGAAGAGAAGAGAAGAGAAGAGACACTACCTCTTCTTTACCTTGGAGGAGGGGGTGGAAAAGGAGTTGAGTGGATGAAGAAGTGGAGGAGGGACTGAGGCTCTTCTCCTCTCTTTCTAAGAGTATTAACTGTAGAGTGTTCTGGTGATGACAGGGCTGTCAGGGTCAGGTGGCTGTTCAGCCTGATTAGACCGGCTCACAGCAGATCCTCAGTTGGGATCACTGCACTGCTACAGGCGAGGTAGAGCTACAATTAGGCTTGCACAATGCCCCGCAGTGGTTAGGCGGGAGGAGCAGGGATAGGTAGATAGCTCAGTGGGGCAGAGCTACAGGTTGTTGCAGTAGGACTTCATTTTCTGTTGCATGACTATTAGACATTCCAGTTTGTGGTAGTAGAAACAACAAACAGGTGGACTTGAGGCAGAAGGAGCTAGACTTCATTCTGTGGTTGGAGATGACAGCATAAGAGCAGGTAAGGAAAAGCCTTCGGTTGAAAAGGCATTTGGTTTTTTTTCAATGCAGAAATCATAATGTTTGGATTTAATTAAAAGTTTTAAACTTTAGTAGAATCTTAGCTTGTTTAGTTAACTCCTTCAACAAACTATCTATATCCATGAGGATAATATATCAATTAATAGTAGTTCTCCACTGGAAAAGGTTGAGAGAAAGGATACTTGGGTGCACCAGCCTCAGAGACTGTTTTTCCTTAAAAATGTGATGTGTCAGAATCAGTCACTCATATAGACACAGCTATAAATACAGCTGCAGGATATTCAGTGTCTGCAGAGGTTTACTATAACAGGCAGTCAGCTTGCTTTCTGTCAGTACTCACACTGTTGTAGGGCTACTGCTTGCTGTGTCTGAAGGACTTTATGTAACTACCAGTCAGTGGTTTGTGGATTTTCCAGTTAGCCAAGCTGTCTTCTGAGGTAAAGCTTTTTATTATAGGCTGTCCAACTTTGGTATTTAGTACATCTATTTCTTCAGGGTGACTTGATTGAAGCCTTTGTAGGAAATCTGCTGCTAACTGGAAGGTAGTAGATGTGAATGATGTGCTCTGACAGGGATTACTCTACTAGAGGTTTACTGTAACCTGTATTATTGTCTCTACTACTAATCTAAAAACATACCTGTTTATCTTTTGGCATCATATTAGGTAGACTGTAGGAATGTTTGAAAATCTACTGTAACGCATCTTTAAAATATTGTTGACATCAATTTTTATTTTCTTTGGGTCCTGAGGCAGCCTCTGACATGGAGACAGCCAGCGGAATGGATGTTACTATTTTTACAAACCAAACGAAAGTTCGTAAAACACAGTTTTGATTGGAATGATTGCTACTTTCTGGTCATTTCTCTCATACCCTTTTATGTTTTTACATGTAACTTATTGCTCATTGTCACCTGGCTTTGATTATCAGCGGTAACCTACACAGACATCTTTGATTATCAGGCGAATAACAAAAGTGATACAGTATTTGGAAATAATTTAAATTTGGTTTTGAATTTTAGACGGTCTCAGTTTTCATTTTGGAAGGCTTGTGTTTAAATTAGGGTATAAAACCAGAAAACACAGATGTGCGTAAAAGGTATTTTAGTAGAATAATTGCTCTATATGGATTTTGAACTGACTGGATGGAAAATAAATGACCTCTATCCTGATAAGCATTGGATAAATTCCTAATTATAGACAGTCAACAACCTAAATAGACTACACTCTCCTAGAGGATTTAGTGAGTAAGTCGGCATGTGATTATGTGTGTGTGTATTGTCAGGGCTGAGGTGAAGAGGCGACAATAGTTTACCCAGAATACCCCTGGACTTTCCCTGGTAGTTTATCTACTGTATGTGAGTGGAAGAAGGTGACATCTTTGATCACCTTTCCTCATATTATCCAAGCTTGGTTAATTCTCAATAACATAATAAAGTTAAACTTTTTGAAATGGCATTTTCAGGATAATGTCCAAGCAATTACAAAATACTATCAGTGCAAGGATTGGTTAGCTGCCAGTGTGTTTTCTTGTTAAGCAGAGCAATTAACTAACCACAGGAGTAACCGGCATTTGTTTTTAGAGTATGCAACCACACATGTTGTCAAATAAGATTCCTTCTTCTGAAGTGTTGTTTAAACTCCAAACATCCATTCATTCATTTATCATCAAACACACTTTTTCCGCCGTAGTAAGTCGCGGGGAGCTGGAGCCTATCCCAGCCGACTGGGGGTTTGATGCGGGGAACACACCGGGCATGACAATGGTGCACCGCGAAGCCACATGGAGACACACAGACAAACACGCACGCATGTGCTCACACCTATGGACAGTTTAAAAAGCTCAATCCACCTGAAGTGTGTGTTTTTGGAGGTGGGAGGAAGCCAGAGAGCCCGGAGAGAACCCACCGCAGACACAGAGAGAACATACAAACTCCTCACAGAGCGGGACTCGAACCAGGAACCCCCAGTTTGTCCTGTTATTGTTATTGTTCAAAAAGACTCACCCACTGATTCTTTTATTCTTACATGAGTGTATTAAATAGACCAGGGTTTCCAAAATATTTATCCTGTCAAGACTACTGACCATCACTAACCCCAGAGGTGGTTGAAGCAATTTAAATATGTACACACACGGATAGGTTTATACAAACATATTTTTATTTATATGGTGTTGTCCTACATTTACATGTATTCATTGTCACAACTGCCTCATCCGCTGTCGCAGGTCGTGGCATTTACATCTAAATATTTATAATTTTGTTTCCCATATGTTCAGTGGAAAAACATTAAAAAGTGTATACAGTAGTGCCATGTTCAGGGTGTATGTTCTACTGTCTTCATTAGCCTACCAGCTGCCCTCCTGGTCTCCATATTATTGATAAAAGACATTGTCATTACTGTTTTCCCGAAAGCTGATGATTGAATGCTATTTTTGTATGTTTCATACTTCAGAATTGCTGGTTGATGGAGTTTGTGCGGCAGAGTGGTGACTACTGCCATGCACAACACATTTAGATCCTGTCTGGGATGAAGATGCACCATGCAGTCCTTTGGCCCTGAAATCTGAAAGACCATCGGCCTTTGCCCTCTAGACAAGCTAGCTCATGGGGTAACAAGTGGAGCCTCAACACTGAAAGCTGAGTGGCGCAAGAAGGAAAGAGCGAAGAAAGAGAAAAGGACCAGACAATCAAAGAGAAAAAACAAAAAGACAATCATAGAGAGAGTTGACTCTCTGTAGCGTCCTGGACTATAGGATACAGTCAGCTGATGGGGTGATTCAAGACAAGAGGGCCTCAGAATTTCAAAAATAACTTGAACACCTACACACATATCTACTGCAAGGATAGTCAAGAAGAGACAGGAAGTCCACAGTCATCTGGAGGACTGACATAAGTCAAAGACAGCTAACTGCTGCAACTGGAGCTAAAGGTGAACAGATCTTAAGTAAATATAGTGACACACCAATGCTTTTCAATAATGGCATAAACATGTGACTGGTTATTACAGGACTGTGTATTGTTGTTTCTGTTTGTTTTTATCCTTAAATTCAACATATGGCTCGACTTTCCAGAAAATGAAGATTTATTTACAGGACTATGTTGATGTTCCGAACTTTAAATTGAAATGATGATTTTGCCCTTATTTTTCCTAAAAATAACAAGAAATTATTTAGTGATACAACACTTCTAGCACCCTGCTCACACTCAAAAAATTATATTTACTATACAGCTAGTATTAATTCTATAGAGAGGAGGAACATCCAGATATGCCTTCTGCCTGCTCTACTGTGATATGGATTGATAGCATTGACCAAGCAAGACAATAATCACTAACCAACTAAACAGCATAGTTTACTCACATTCACTTTACTGTCTTTTTCTGTTTTAGGAGTACAGTATATTAAAATTGCTGAAATATAAATACATCTTACACTCTCCGTGCTTAACTAAAAAAGTGAATCAAGAATAAATGCAATCACATACTTGTTATCACATTTCAATATGAGGACAATTAGGTTGAATTAAGCATGTGAAAATACAGTACAGTTGTGGTGCATACATTCTTATTTTAACATTGTGGTCCCATTTCTAGATTCATTTGTTGAAACACACATAAAGACACTATCAAAAGACAAGTTTAGTGTTAAATCAATCCACTGGATTTGTAGAAAGTTCCTTGACGATGTTTCACCTTTCATCCAAGAGGCTTCTTCTGTTCTGGTAACAATTGGTGTTGCCTCAGCTTCTAACCTCTTTGAGGTGTGGTCAGTGCTATTCATATTCCAACGACGATTGCCAGGTGGTGAAGAACCCCCTCCATGTGCAGAACTTCATGAACTTTGTGGAAAAGGTGAGAGGACTGCCTTGGATACAAATGAGAGCATGGTATCCTACAATGTGATCTCCCTATTCACATGCGTTCCCACAATGGAGGCAGTGGAAACTGTGAGACAATGGATTCAACCCTTTTAGCAACAGGACGAACATCAATCCAGAACAAATTTGCCAACTACTGGACCTTTGCCTGAATAACACCTATTTTCAGTACAGAGGGAGCTTCTGTAGGCAGAAACATGGATTTGCCATGGGTTGTTGTGATCAATCTGTGTATGGAAAAAGTGGAACACAGGGCTCTGACCTCTTCCAACGGATATATATATATAAAGGAAAACAGTTTGCCCCTTTGGATTGTGAGGGTCACATAGAAGAGCACAGAAGTCTGAATGTTGGGGTATACAGGAAACCAACACACACTGACCAGTACCTGTTTTTTGACTCTTACCATTGGTAGAAGGATGCTGAGTTTTGAACTGCCAGGCAGGAGGCCTAGAGGAAGACCAAAGAGGAGGTTTATGGATGTAGTGAAAGAGGACATGAAGGTAGTTGGTGTGAGAGAAGAGGATGCAAAGGACAGGGTTAGATGGAGGCAATTGATTCGCTGTGGCGACCCCTGAAGGGAAAAGCCGAAAGGAAAAGAAGAAGAAGACCATCCACTGAAGCACAAGTTAGGAGTCATCAGGATCCTGCAACACAGGGTGGTCAAGTTACCCACCAGTACCAAAGTCCACAAAAAAGAACACAAACACCTGAAAGGGGAAAAGACTTGTGGATATCCTGACTGGACCTTTATGAAGACTCAAACAAGATACTGAAAGGAGAATAATTCAGTGAGGACGGAAGAGAAGGAGAGCAGGCAAATCATACTCATCCCATATATGTCGAGTGTTAGAAAAACTGTTGAGGATCTTTATATGAAACACCAGACCCCTGTGTACTTCAGACTAATCAACATCCACAGATAAAGACTGTTCCACCCAAAAGACCCCACACCACACATTCAGAAGAGAAACCTAGTGTGTGAGGTCAAATGCAGTGAGGAACCCTCAGATCTTTGCATCAGGGAAACCAAACAGCCACTCAATGAAAGTATGGCCAACTCCTCAGGACAGGATCGAGCAGTCTGCTTTCACTTCAAGGAAGAGGAACACTCTGAATGCACTTAATCTTTTGCTTGTTTATGCAAAAGAACTATTCATCAGATTGACACATGTGAAGTAGTACATGCTACTGATCATCAGTAGAATACAATGGTTCTATGAAGTCTGAAATGGTCCATCAATACTGGATGGTCATTGATACTCTCAATGACCATCGTTAGAGCTGAGAGACGGGTCCTGGTAACGATTGTTGAATATGAATAGCACTGACCACACCTCACAGAGGTTAAAAGCTGATTCAACACCAACCACCACCAGAACTGAGAAAAAACTGAGGTGAAACGTCTTCAAGTGAGTTTCCACAAACCCAGTGGATTGATTTAACAGCTTTTGGATAACCATGACTTCAGTGAATGAGGACCTTCACACACGTCATACAGCAACTGTAAGTCTGCTATCTTGTGAGGTGTTTTTAGATATAACAGGCTAGGCAGCATTTCAAAAACTAAAAAGTTCCAGTAACAGCTGAAAGGAGTTCAACTTTTTTAAGATTTCATGTCAGAACAGGAAAAGCATGTGCTGCATATAAGTTTAACAATCTCTCTGCTCTGAGCCTTCAAGTGTCAGAATTAGCCATACTAATGTGACTGTGAACTAGCATGTTAGGAGGACCCTAAGACGTAAGATGCTAAAGGTGGAACTGAAAAATCCATGATTTTTTGATCTGTACCTGTGCATTTTAGCTGTAATATGATAAATTATCTCATGAGAAATGCCTGTTTGTGTCAAACACACACTGGATTATGGTTATTCTTAATATACTACAACAGAAAATAAGATGTCTGTATTTTCTTACGGTAATGTTCAGATTTTAGGCTTGCATCTTACTTCCGGTTAGCACCGAGCTACTGACAACTGAACAACTGATTGTTCGTACGTAAAGGTCAGAGATCATCCTTGGAAGTTAAAGTTTGCACTGGTCACCATGAATCGTCCAGCTCCAGTGGAATTGTGCCACAAGAACATGAGATTCCTAATCACTCACAACCCCACAGACAACACACTCTGCTCCTTCATAGAGGTAAGAAAATGTTATATGTTTACAGATAGATATGCACATAAAGGAATGAACAACCGGTCAACTAACTGAATTGATTATTTTGTGATTTGGCTTGGCTTCGAAAGTAATGTACTACCATCATCCGGTCTATGACGGACATATATTAGTATTGAAATTAATGATGTTGAGTATGCATTGAGATATTTTTTACTTACCTGATATTTCAATTTTTTTTTAAATTTAGGACCTGAAGCGCTACGGTGCCACCACAGTTGTCAGGGTCTGTGATATCACCTATGATAAAACGCCATTAGAGAAGGATGGCATTAATGTGGTGGTGAGCCTACACACACACACGCCCGCACGCACACGCACACAAACACACACACACACACACACACACACACACACACTCACACACACTATGCTAGTCAGCGGCAGCTGGCATGGAGCTGATCTGATCTGCTTCTTTTTTTCCAGGATTGGCCATACGATGATGGAGCCTCACCCCCCAGTAAACTGGTTGATGATTGGTTGAGTCTCCTGAAGAAGAAGTTTCAGGAGGATCCAGGATGCTGTGTTGCTGTACACTGTGTGGCAGGACTCGGGAGGTGAGAAGCCCACCAGGCATCAACAGAAGCGCTTAAATATTCTGTTACATAATATTTTTTTTAATGTTATTATTATTATTTATATTATTTTCATTTATATTATTTACATTATTGTTTTTATTCATGTGCACAGGGCTCCTGTTCTGGTTGCCCTGGCTCTGATAGAAAGTGGGATGAAATATGAAGATGCTATTCAACTCATCAGACAGTAAGTACTACATGACATAGCAAAAATCAAGCCATTTCACGCAGGAAAATCTGTGAATGAGTATTTTTTTTCACATTCTTTTTCTTTTCTTTGTAAGTGCTATAAACGTTACTTAACTAAAAGGCCAAGCAGAGGATGGCTCACATGCTTTAACTTACGTAGGGCTGCTATGGTGCCATCTGCTGGTGGTATCACAGTATAAAATGTGACAAATGACCAAACACACTGTTGCCGTAATGTTACACAAGTTCCACAAATTGAGGGGCAACATAGCATAATGCGAAATGAACAGGAGAAATCCTTTTTGTCTTAAGTAAGTACGAAATATGGCAAAATATGGCACTGTGGATTTCCTAATGCCCGATAGTAAGTAGCGTACAGTAAGGGTACTATGTCTATAATGTGCAGTCAGCGTTTGTAGGTGTAGATTGAAAGAAAGTACAATACCTTTGACCTCCACCATCTGTGTTTATGTGATTTCCAGGAAGCGCCGTGGAGCCATCAACAGTAAGCAGCTCACCTACCTGGAGAAATACCGATCCAAGCAGAGGCTCCGCTTCAAAGACTCTCAGACACACAAGAACAAGTGCTGCACCATGTGAACACACACAGTTTTCATGCATCTGAACGTCTGTGTACGCTAATTTATATTCTGTTTGCATTTTTTTATTGTTTTCAAAGGACCCTAGGAAGGCTAGCGGCCATTTTGTGGAAGCTAATGTGGAGAATAAACAATTGTATCCCTCAATAAATATTCTCAGGAATCCAATCACACAAGCCTTGTCACTTTGGCTAACGGTGAAACACGCAGGCCCTTTTAGCCCACACAAGCGCACCATGGGATTTTCATACATGTCTTTACAGTAATTTTATTAGATTTATATGTTTCACTTTTTGCCATGATTTCTTCCTAATATACTGTAGTTTACACTTTACAAAAGTGAAAAATATGATTGAAGGAGAGAAAAAAAATCACAAAATCATAACTTGTAGTTCATACATCAGGCATATCTGACTTTTTTCTAAAATAGTTCTGAAAAAGACACAAAGATATCATAATGTTGAAACTTCATAAATCATACTCACATTTTAAACAAGTGCATTAAGTGTCCCAAGACAAACCTGGACAGCCTGTGTGTACAACTGATTTGCTGGAATATACCGAAACTGTGTGCCTTCAGAATGTTCAAATCTTATCCACTCTTCTAAAAATTCCACTATCCTGGTATACACTGTAGTCTTTGAGTATTTTTCTGGGATTGTTTTATGCCATGAAAAACCCACTGAGACAGGTTTAAGTTGCGGTTTAATAAAACTTAGTGTGAGTGGAGATACAAGGTTTTGTTCATTCACTTTTTTTTTTTTTTTTGTTATTTGTCTCCAACCAACATGAATATCTTGTACTCAAATCCTAGATTAAGCATTTCGGTGAACATTACACATTTTGTTTTTGTTTTTTTTCGTATCACTTCAAATTTGCACAAGTGTTTACATATCTGTGTGTGCGTTGAAGTGTGTGTTCCATTCACTAGCAATCACAGAAGGAAATATCAAGCCAGAGCTAAAGTACATGTGTATTATAGAAAAATTAATTTAAGTACCTCTGTGATACTAATACATTTCTAAAATTCTAAAAATAGGAAGAAGGTATAGTTGTAAATAATGTTAAATGAAGTATTGCTATAAGAAGACCCATGGTTCAACTCCACCTGGGGCCTTTCTGTGGAGAGTTTACGTGTTCTTTCTGTGTCTGCATGGGTTCTCTCTCGATTTTCCAGCTTCCTCCTACCTCCAAAAACATGCAGCATTGGTGAATTGGTCACTCTAAATTGACCGTAGGTATGACTGTGATTGTGAATGGATGTTTGTCTATGTGTGGCCCTGTGATGAACCGCTGACTTGTTCAGCGCGTACCCCGCCTCCTTCTTGATGCCAGCTGGGATATGCTCCAGCATAAACTCCTGACCCAGATTTGGATAAGCAACTGAAAACGACATGATTGTCTTCAATATATGAAAATATTGCTGTCACTTCATCCTCTCTTGGAGGTACCTTCCATAGTTAAAGAAAATGGGCAGACATTTAGGTTCCCATGTTAGTGGGGAATTCTCACTTCATCTGCTAATAACAATACAGTATAATCCAAGTAAAATATTGTTAAAATGAGGAATTTTTCTTATTCTTGCACAAATGTTTTTCTGCATTATTACATCTTTTAGACAGGTTACAACCATCTTTTTTTCTTACGCAGTAGAGCATATTGATTTACTTTGATTGTTTATGAACAATGTTTTAAACAACTGCTACTAATGCTTTGTTGTTGAGTTGTTGGTTTTTTTTCAAATTTTTTGCTGATTTTGATGCTGATGTTTCATGAACCTGTTGTCTGCTTATGATGGTGTTATGAAAAGAATTCTGAAAAACAATTTTTGAAAAACAAAAGCAGAAGGAGTAAAAGTGAAGTAAAGAAACAAAGAGGCACAGAGAAGAATGAGATCTGCCTGTAACTAAAATCTTTAGATTTTTGTTTATTTATTTACACAAATTGTAAAATGTTTATTGGATCATAACAAAGGGTATGCGCGTGATGCGTTTGTGTGTCTCTCTCTGTGTCTTCGAATGTGTGTGTGCTGGTGCTAGTCTTTAGATTTCGTTAAGCATTGGAACTGGCCTGAATTGACATTTTTGAAATGTAAAAAATATCACTGAATGTATGTAAAGTCTTGTAATATTTAGTAAAGATTTTTTTTCATTGTCCTAATATATCTGGTTTTGAACATATATCTTTATTTCTGGTAGCTGCGCCGGTTTTTGCTACAGGAAATGTGGGTGACCGCCCAGCCCACGGTACAATCAATGTGAGGACGTACGAGGGCGCCGGATCTGAGACAAAAGACAAAACAAAACAAAATAGATAAAAACCTGTCCTAAAAGCCGACGGTTTTCTAGACTACCAGTCATGTGGTCATGTGGAGTGGGCTGGAGCGTCCTTACAGGCTGGCAGCCAAAACACGCTTTTTTTTTTAGCCCATCCAGATTGAAAACGGATGGCTCTTTTGTAGTGAGAACAGTCGCATACCACATAAATTCGGACTTTTGCAAAACAGATTAAAACACACTTTCAGAAGGTAGTTTCTTTTTTTCTTTTTTTTTTCTTTAGAAAAAGCACTTTAAAGGACAGTGGCACAGTTAACCCAAGTATATTTCTATATGGCTCTTTCAAATATTTTTAACACATTATGTGAACATCGGTGTGAATTATTTACGAAAAGAACACGGGAAGCAGATGTGTCTCAGTTCTCAGTTCAGACGTGTCTCTGTGTCTCAGAACAGCTCCAAACACACTGATTTAGAGAAATAAGTAACAAATATTCCTTCAACTACACTTACAGGAGTGTACAGTATTTGCATTTGACCATAGTCAAAAGCCTGTCAAAGTTGGTCGTTGAAATGCGAGTTTCACCTAGCCCTTGTTTGTTAATAGCTCATTAGAACGAGACACACAAGATCCAGAAACTCCCTGAAAGAACGATTCAGCAGATTAGTATCTCGCTGAAGTGTCTCGTGCTAATGACCCATTAACAAACAAAGGCTTGATGAAACTCGCATTTTATCGACCCCCTTTGACACCTCCTGACACCCTATCAACCATTTTTGAGGAACCAGACGGGTCTCAACTATGGTCGTTGGAATATGACTAGCACTGACTACACCCCACAGGGTTAATAAGCTGAGACAAGACCAACCACCATCAGAACTGAAGAAGCCTCTTGGATGAGAACTGAAACATCTCCAAGAAACTTTCTTAAAAGTCCAGTAGATTGATTTAAACAGCTTTGGATAACTGACTGATAACTGAGAACCCACACAGACATTGCTCGAAAATCTGCATGTAACTAGTTCAAAACTAGGTGTGTGTGTGTGTGTGTGTGTGTGTGTGAGTAGAGAGAGAGAGAGAGAGAGAGAGGAGAGAGAGAGAGGGAGAGAGAAGAGAGGAGAGAGAGAGAGAGATGAGAAGAGGAGAGAGAGAGAGGAGAGAGAGGAGAGGGAGAGAGAGAGAGAGAGAGAGAGAGAGAGAGAGGAGAGAGAGAGAGAGAGAGAGAGAGAGAGAGAGGAGAGAGAGATGAGAGAGAGAGAGAGAGAGAGGAGAGAGAGAGAGAGGAGAGAGATGAGAGAGAGAGAGAGAGAGAGAGAGCATTCAGTCAGAAGATATCAGATATATTTCTTTTTTACCAACCTCTTATTTTGATTTTTTGTTTGGGTGCGTATTTTTAAGTCTTGTGTTGGTGTGCTTTGTTTATGTTGAGATTCCTTGTTTTCCTTATTTTGTTTGAAGCACATTTAAACTGTGTTTTACAAGTACCGATAAAATAAGACTGTCCTACTTTTTTGTTCCCCAAACTTGAACGTGTCACGAGAAAATTAATTTCTTTTAATATTTCATTTTGAAGTACAGTACTTTAGTTGCTCTAATCTAAACTGTAGCACAGTCCTCCGGCCACAGGTGGCGCTGCACCAATAGTCGCCGTTTAACTGAATGTCGTCCGTGTCCGCTGGCTGGAGGAACAGTGTGGCAGATTCGACAGAAAATTCTACGTACGTGATGCAAAATTAGACTCTTAAATCGAAATTCAGAAATTATATTCGGTCAAATAATGTATCAGATCATTCCATGAATTAGTGTTGCTTTGATATTTAGACGTTGGAGAAATGGACGCACAAAAAACAGGTACGAATTCTGGCTTTTCTAAGTCGAATATGTTTGTCGTGTCTGCATATTATCTTACACCAAATTAAAATAAACCGACAACTGAAAATGTGTCCCGTAGTTTTTTATCGCATTGTAAACCCAATTCAAGTACTTATTATTTAAACAAAAATGGAAAATGCAGCTTAAACATTGCATCTGTTTCATTGCTTTGTTATGTGAACGAATGAAGACAGAAAGTGACCCTTGGTCCAAACCTCATGAGAGTCATAACTGTGTGTGTGTGTGTGTGTGTGCGCTTGCAAGTCTTTAGCTTTTGCTACGCATTGGGTCTGTTTTATATAATAATTTTCCTCTTATTGCCCCATATCCTCTTCCTGTCTCTCCAGCTGGTTCTGTGTTTATGTGTCGGCTGTGCAACCTTTTCTCTCCCAGTTGTTCTCAACTGTTGGCCCACTGCACCCAGCTGCATCCCCAGCAGGAGCCTCCTGATGACATCATCACTGCGCTGCAGCCCCTTTTAGGAGAACCTGTGAAAAAGCTGACAGGTCAGATTACTGATTCACGATGACTGTCGATCACTTCATTCACTCATTTTGTGATGAAGTTGACTTTGACTTACCCAAAAAATAACTACAATTTCATTTAAGGTTCATACTGGATTAAATACATTTCTACTACAATATTTCATTGCTAGATTGTCGGGATAAGAGTGAAGTTTGATAACACGAACAACCCACTACATATCAGGATTTGGTTTCACATGTGATAAATGTTTGAATAATGAAATTATTGTTTATTTTTGCCTCTTAAGAGATTTATTAACTAAAAGAAAAAAGATGTGAAAACGACAGTGTTATCCTCTTATCTGTGCAGTCCTCTTGTTGGCCCACAGAGAGCCCAGTGAAGCGAAAACGAGGACGTCCAAAAGGCTCTACAAAGAAGATACGCCCAAGTTTATCAGAAGACAAGCATGACACTAGCAATTCTGCAGAGGACAGTGTTCAAAGAGCGGAAGAAGGAAATAAAAAGGATGGAATCCAACAAAACAACTTAATAGATGGTAGCACTGCTGCACTTTATACTGTATGTAGGCCATAATTCTTTATTTTGAGATGCAGAAGAGAGGATAGTTACCGCTTCATTAGAATATCACTTAAATCACAAATATCACTTTGTGATCAGTGGTGTGATTTTGTCAACACATAGTCCAACTTACATGAGTGAAAATCAGATATCGCACTGTTTTGAACACCTTTGATCAGGTGGCTTTTGACTGGTTGATAACTTAATTAAATCATTAAAAGTCATTAAATTGTTTAATTGTCATTTTAGCTCTTGTTATTTTTATCGTTGACCAAATATCCATGTTTTTTTTCCTGCATTCTGAATGATGACGTAATGTTCTCTAATGCTAGGAAAGAGCTGTGATGGGATACCAGTGCTAGAATGCAGAGTCTGTCATCGTACGTTCAGCAACAAACGTCAGATTATAAAACACATCTGCTTAGGTGTAGAAGAGGAAGAAGAGGAGGAAAAAGGTAAGGAGTTACATTAACAAGCAGTAGAAAAGATGATAGTTGCTACAGGGTTGTACAAGGAAAAGTAAAGTATGTTTAGAGTGGAGTATATTCGTGTAAACGTAGTTCAATCTTTTTTTATTTTTTGTAAATGCACCAAAGGAGCACAGGAGCAGCACTCTTTATTTTGTACTCGATACATAACATTTGATAAATTGACAATAAAGGCAATTCGTTTCTATTTCAACTGCATGCTGGGAACTATCGTTACTTTATTGGAACGATCCTTATTCTAAAGATCTTTTGAAAAAGTACAGAAAAAATCTTGTTTGATTTTTTTTTTGATTGAATGACATTCTCATTGTTAGGCATCTGTAGTGGAGCAGGAGCTAAGACTACTGGGAGCTTGAATCCTTGGGGGGCAGGCTCAAACCAGACACAACAAAAGACATCAGGATCAGGACATGTTCGAGACAAGGGTAATTTTAAATTTCAGCAATACTTCAAAGTTACTCTTATCAGGGACCTCCAGATTTCTAGTTTCATTTTATGATGGGGTCTAATCTCTACTTGTAGAGGTGGACAACTTAAGACTCCAAAGAACCAACCAAAGCCGTATCCTCAAAGAAGGAGACTCAGTAACAGGAAGCAAAAAGTCAGTTATCAGTGTTGTTCTGATTGAAGATGAAACACTTCCAGGTTAGTCTTTAAAAATTAGTTTGGTCATATTGGAATATGACTCCTGTGAATGCTGTACAAAACGAATGAGATGGTTATCTTTAATTTTGCAGGGGTTTCTAAAATGGTTCCACTAGAGGATGGTTCTACAGAAGCAACAGATATCTACACTCAATGTCAGGTATGCACAGAAATATGTACAGAATTAAAGTTACTTAAATTCATTTTTTTCACATTTTTTATTGTTATCTAATGTTTTTCTCATGTGGGTATCTATGAATTCCAGCAACATACTAATTCTATTGAATTTTCTGGGCTGTCAGCCATCTATAGTCATTCAGATGCAATCAAGTGACATAGCGAGTGATGCCTCTGGCTGCGAAGGCAAAAGTAAAACGGATCAGGAGCCAAGGTAATATAATGGGAAACTTCCATCTTTCCTCCAGCATTAATTTCTTTGTGCGGCAGTGGCTCAGCGGTAGAGCGGGTCGTCCAATGATCACAAGATCGGCGGTTCGATTCCCGCTCCCGCCCAGCTACCCTGTAGTGTGTGCTGACAGTGAGAGGTGTGAGCTGACCTCCTGAGCACTGCTGAGGCGCCCTTGAGCAAGGTGCCGTCCCCTTTATTAGCTGCACCATGAAGGAGCAGCCGGCCACTCGACCTCCCCTTCAACTGCGGTGCTTACAGGCCCCTCATGTATGTGTGTTACGGGTCCTCTACACATTTTTTAAAATATATATATCAATATATCTCTCTCTATATATATATATTTTTTTTTGTTTTTCCGTTAGATGTTGTCATCAGTCTGATATGTGAGCTTTCTTTCCCAGTTCTGACCCAACCCCCACAGCAGCAGTCAGCAGAGGTTTCCAGGAATATTCAATCAAGCAAGATGCTACCAAGTACAGTATGATTTTCTGTAATAAGTGTGTTCAAACTCTTTTAAGAATTGCAGATTTTCTGCTCCAGGTTCTTGCAGTGAAATGTAATTTGTATCCTGCACAGCTAAGCTTTCAGAGTAGCTTCCTAAACACTGACTATAAGCTACATGCTACTGTAAATTAATCTGTTTCTAATCTGACAGAAAAGAGATGCTTGACTCTCCTCTCTTGCTTCAAAGCGTTAAAAGTTATTTGGTATTCTTCTTGGTAACTTTTTCTCTGGTTATTTGTGCATCCCAGAGCCAGTCAAAGATTTTCATTTGTTTCTTTAGCAACATCAACAGAAACATCCACTACCATAATAAGGAGGGTGACACTGGTCAACTTGTAATTATAATATTATCTCTCTTCTCCAGTTTACTTCAGAACCAGTTGAAGATCTTTGCGTGTGAGTTCTGTAATAAAATCTTTAAATTCAGACACTCACTGGTTGCACACCTCAGGACACACACTCAGGAGAAACCCTTCCATTGTCCACACTGTGACTACGCCTCAACCATCAAAGGTAAAAACCCATCAGCGTGAAGAAACTTGAGTCCGATTGTTCAAAGTCAGACAGAGTAAAACATAATTGTATGTGTCTGTGAGTTTGTGTTTGTGTGTGTATGTGTGTGTAGCACAAGGTTTAGGAAATTTAGTGACAATCCATGGTTACTTCAGTTACCTTTGAACTAACTTAGGAAATGTACTGAAGCATACTAAGTTTCTCTGAGAAACATACTCACTTGCTTACATTCTTGACTGTTCTTTCAAAGCCAACCTGAATGTTCACCTGAGGAAGCACACAGGAGAGAACTTCAGCTGTCAGCACTGTCCTTTCAACTGCCTCAGCCCAGGACACCTCAAGGTGCTGTTCCTTCAGTGCTTTATTTTTTGTACTGTCACATCTAAGAGATAAATAGTTTCTGCAAATGAACTTAGAAGATAGTAATATCAACCCCTTATTGGGTAAATATCATGACTGTCAGGATCTAATTTTATTTTCTTTGGTTGTAGCTGTATTTTTATTTTTTGAGACAGACTTTTGTATCTTGTTTCCAAATTCTGATAGACCAAATCAACATTCACGGATGCAGCTGCACTATTTTACAGTTATTCTGAATTCTGATTCAGGTCCATGTTGAACGAGTCCATCTGAAGGTGAAGCAGCACTGCAGCTTCTGTGAGAAAAAGTACTCAGATGTGAAAAACTTACTGAAACACATAGAGAAACAACATAACTTAAAAGACCCTGCTATCCAACAGAGTTACCAACAACTCAGGTTTGATCTATTTTATCTCATCTTTGTATCTATACATCATGTCTTTCTGTTTCACCTCATCAACACCAACCACCATCTAACACAATGACTCATCCAGTCTGTTTATCTTGTCCAGGTTAAAAACCCGACAGGGCCTCAGACAGCTTCTCTACCACTGTCACACGTGTAACAGACGCTTTAAGAACCAACTCGAATGGGAGCGTCACCTGTTGATCCATGGGCCCTCGCGTCCCTTTGCCTGCCACCTCTGTGACTACGCTGCCACCAAGTTGGCTGCCCTTGCTGCTCACGTCAGGAAGCACCTGTTTCTTTACGTGTGCTGTATGTGTGATGGGAAGTTTGTCAGCTCTCAGAGGCTGAAGGGTCACTTGAAAGAAGCTCACGGTGAAATGGACCAGGAACAGACCTTCACCAACTGTATCAACAGCAGCTTCTATGTGATGCAGCCAGGAGGAGATATGTGGGGGAAGGAGGATACAGGAGAAGGGATGAATGAAGAGTGCAGGACAAACCATGGTAAGAATGACAAGGCGAGACAAGATGGGGGGAGAAATAGTGTTGGAGCGGAGGAATGGCGAGATGGGGCTGGAGAAAAACAGGAAGTATCAGCAAGTCAAGATAAGAAGCAACAGATCGAAGGAGAACAAACTAAATCTCAGGTTAAAACTGCTGAAAATGTGCAGGTGATGGAAGGAGTAACTGAGAAAGAAGGAGAGCTGGGAGGTGCTCTGCAAGGCTCCCCAGAAGTGCTCCACCAAGTGGTTTCAATGGAGAGTACAACTCTCCCTGATGGACAGGATGAATCATGGGCTAGGGAGAGAGCTCAGGATAGCAGGACAGATTCACAGCCCCCAACAGATCACCACAGTACGCTGACTTTACTGTCGCCAGGTGGCATTATCCCAGCTCCCATGGAAGATCAGACTCAAGGAAACAAAGCTCATGAGATCATGAAGGCAGCCCCAAACACTCAAACATCATCATCATCATCATCATCAGGAAATGCAAGCCTGTGTGATTTGGGTGCACACACACATCTGTCATCAGCACCTCCAGGGGAAAGTGCAGAAGCGACACATGCAGAAAAGGTAAATTAAGTACAAGGACTGCAGATCAGTGTTAGCGTCAGCTTGGACTCCAACTCGTGGATGTTTTTGTAGCTGAATAATGAGAACAGTCAAATCCAGGAAACATTTGAAAAACGTTTTAGGAGGACCGTCACTGTTATCTTGCGCAATGATGTCACCAAGAGGGTTTTCTTTGTAAGGATACAAAACCCTGAAATATGTTCTTTTTCATCACCTTAACAAAGAGAAGCAGCATTTCTTTCAACGTTTTAGAAGCTCAAAAAAATTACTGAAATTGTTGGAATTTTCTACTTTACAAGTGACTTAGAGGAACAATTCGCACCAAACTCAAGGATAGATTTTTAGATTATTATTTATATTTTTGTTCTATTTATCTATTTATATTGTTTTGGAGATTTTTAAATTGTTTTTTTAACACATAATAAAAAAAGTAGTAACTTATTAGTTAAACATTTTTTTGCAGGTGTAATAACAGTACTTAATTCTTTCAATCAGAATTCAATAATTAGTGCTTCTGTTATCTTTTACATCAAAATATCATTAATTAACATAAATTATTCATGTATTTTATTTCTGTGAATATTAGAACAGTTATACTCAGTAAAGACTTTGCCTCAGTGGCTGTGTTAATATAAAATGTCACACATCAGTCTAACTAAACCTCATCGTCATGCTCTTAACATCGGTCTTAATATATTAGAGACACCATAATTAAAACAATTTAACAGACTACATGTCATGCATGGCTTTTTTTTTTTTTCTGAAATATGTAATTTTAGAGAAAGTTAGGTTGTCTGACCTGGTCTCTGTTTCCTGCTGGAAGGTGTCGGAGTTCCATGAGAATGCTTTCCAGCAGGTGTTGGAGTCACTACAAAAGACTCGGCTTGATATGGAGTCTTTCCAGCAGCTCAGAAAAATTTACGGAGACCTAGAATGTCAATACTGTGGTGAGTTAACAAAAAAGCACTTTATATTAGGTATTTTTATTATTTAGGCTTTCATCCTCCAGCCTGAGGGTTTGTGTCTTCCACTTTTAAACATGTGGGATTTTTTTTTCGCTTGTTGCAGGTAAACTCTTCTGGCACAAAGTAAACTACAGTTCTCATGTACGCACACATACTAAGGAGCACGTACATTACTGCTCAAAGTGCAACTACTCTTCAATCACCAAAAGCTCTTTGAAACGGCATCAGATACAAAAGCACAGCGGCATGCTGCTGTCTTGTTCGAACCCCGGCTGTCAATACTCCACACCTGACAAATACAAACTTCAAGCCCATTTGAAGCTGCACCTGAAACAGGTAACCAGCCTTGAACTCATTTCAAAAACCTCCTTTAAATCTAGGTCCATGTTTTTTTCTTTTTGGGGAGGTTTGTCAGAGATTTTTAAAGCTTATCTTGTTTACAGGTTAAGAGCTTGAGTTGTCCTGTCTGCCAGCAAAGCTACCCAGAGCACAGACTGAAATACCACATTAAAACCACCCATCCTGGTAAAGAACTCAAACATCTGTCTACGACACACACAACCTGGTTCAGCTTCTTCTTGGGTAGCTTCAGAACAACTTTGATGTTGGTTGAAGTGCTAGTGTTTGGCTAACAAAATAATTAAACAGTGAAAACTTGGCACAGGAACAGATGACTACTCTTTTTTGTGGCATCTTTTGGCCACTATTATAGTGAGCTACCATGTATTCATGAGTTTGGAACATACGGCGACGATGTACAGTAGATCCCTTTATTTTGTGTTATAGCATGGAAACTGATCCTAATTCCAAAAACTTCATTTCTGACATATAATCAGTGTCGGAACAGTGAAGAGACAGACAGGACACAGTATTAGGGTTTCACCACCTTGACCTCAAGAAGAAAATGGACAGAGTTCATCATTTTGTGAAATACATGGTTGTATGAACAGCATGTATTAAGGATGTTTTTCATTGGCAAACTGATGGAAATTTGTAGAAAGTTTTTATTTAATTTTTTCTTCCTGTGGAATTACAAGACTGAAATTTAATTTTGTATGTTTGTGTTTGTATTTTTGCACTGGACAGGTATACTCCCTATTCGAGGCCTGATGGTGCAGCGAGCAGAGAAGTGCCCTTACTGTGACTCTTACTTCCTAAAGAACAGCAGTCATTTCCAGCGGCACATCTGGGCCCATCAAGGTGTGATGTTCCTGTTCCTTTAACACATAGGGGAAGGAGTCGATTGTAGAAACACACTTGAGCTCATTAGCGTCCACACACAGGTGGTCTTTACTTGAGGAACATGTGATCTGAAATTCCATCTGCCTTCTTCCATCTTCTTCTCCTGGCTGTCCTCCGAGAGGATAGACTAAATTGAAAACACACTGCAGATGATGTGGAAGGAAATTAACTTGTCGGTCAAATCACCTGAAATCACGTGAAATTACAGGAGCACAAACAAAAATCAGCCATACTTGTAGCGCTGGCGTTATATCAGAGATGAAAAGAAATAGAAATCCGGCAAGACCAACTGGCAGATATTATATTAACTTATAAGACGTACTGTTTCAGCTTTAAGAACATTTTTATTTCATAACAGTTCATTGTTCTTTGCAAAACTATCACAGTGCTACATGTTACCTTCTATTACTGTATATAAACAGTAGACAGAGTAATGATGAATGCGTGGTTATCTAGTTGAAATGGCTGTATTCATGAACTGCATAAGCTGTGTTGAGGAAGGGAGAAATTAGTCTGTGATGTCTTCCACTCACTCCAAGCTTTATGTGGCTTACCATACTGGTCTGTGTATATAGAGGATAGATCTGTCATGCAGCTAACAGAGCTGGCATAAATACATAGACATAAATCTAGTACCTCCTTTCCCTGGGGTTTTCAGTTGGGTCTTTTATCTTTTATGTTATGTTGTTGTTTTTTCTGTTTGTGCATCTATGTGTGCAGGTTTGAAGCCATACGTCTGCAAAATATGTGACTATGCGGGCCGCAGCAGGAGTAACTTGAAAAGTCATATGAACCGACATAACACAGAGAGATGTCACCTCTGTGATCTGTGTGGAAAAAGGTTCAAGTCTAAAGTCAGTCTGAAAAGCCACAGACTGGGTCACACGGATGAAGGTACGAGCAATCTTCTCTCACTGATCACTCATTCATTCATCTTCAGCTGCTCATCTGCACTGTGAGTCATGGGTTGGGTGGGTTAACATGAGTTACGCTGGAGCCTTTTCCAGCCGGCTACGGGTGAGAGGCGGCGTACAACCTGGAAGCTTCACCAGCACCTCATGGGGCCACACATACACAGACAACCATTCACACCTACAGTCATTATAAAGTGATCAGTTCACCCCAGCTGCATGTTTTTGGAGGTGAGAGGAAGCCAGAGAACCCAGAGGGAACTCTTCACAGACATGGGGAGCGCAAGCATAATGTGAATGTTATTTTCTGGATGTTTTATTTGACTATTTATTGCAATCAGTGCTATTTTTGTGTTTGGTCAGGGAAGCGGTTTCAGTGTTCTGAGTGTGACTTCTCCGCGGTCTCTAAACCTTCCCTGCTGCGACACTTGGAGAAACACGCTGAGTTCAAGGTCAGAATACACATAAAGCTCTTAGTGTTAGTTGCAGAGGTACACTGCAACTTTATCTGAGTGAAATGTAAAGTAATTAAATAAAGACACCGACTAAAAAAACCCCATTCATCTAGTAATTCATTTTTAAAACTTAATTGCTTGTATTATGGATAGATTATACACTGATTATGTAATTCAACAGTATATACTTTATACTTTATATCTACACACAATTCTGTTTAATGTATGGTGTACATTATTCAGAATTTTAAGTTTGACAATTGCATTTCTATTCTTATGAATATTGATAAAAGTTAAATGATAAAAGTCGGTCATAAATCTAAACTAAGATCTACAGACACTGTCAATCCTTTATCATTTATAAAATTCAATTAACATTCTAAATGCATGATTTCCTCACAGTTGTATTCCATTTGCACTAACATGTTTTTTTTAATGTGCAGCCATTCCGTTGTGCCCACTGCTGCTACTCCTGTAATGCAGCCGGTCCCTTGAAGCGACACTATAATATGAAACACTCAGATCAGAAATATCACAATGCTGGACCTGGAGTGCCGAACCTTGAGGCTCTGGAACAGCAAGGTCTGATCTCTGCTCTCACTGTGCCAGACTAGATATGTGACAGCAGTGAGACGGTATTTGACAAACTGTTATATCCATGTAACGTAGCTCATGGTATAGCTAGAACCACATTTGTGATATTATTCACTTGTGCTGTCCTTCAAAAGTATAGTAAGTAGCTCTTTGTGTAACTGCAGTCAGGCAAAACCTAATTCAAAATGTGTTTGTGTGTGTGGGTGTGCGTCTGTGTTTAGGCGGGATGAAGTGTCCCGAATGTGAGTTTGTTTATGGCACCAAGTGGGAGCTGAACCGACACTTAAAGGACAAACACAGCCTGAAAGTGGTGGAAAGCACCTGGGAGGTAAACCATACACGCACACACAAAGCCAATGGATTATTTTTAGCCATGGTAGAGATGTTTCTCTAGGGACCACAATACATGTACGTCTGTTGGCTGGTCCATCATCTTGGTCCACATGGAGATATAAGATATAAATAAGATAAAAAATAAGATTAAAAAAAGGTACTGTGGAATAGATTGAAGTCCTTTGAGCACAAATTTTGAGGACCATGGCAATCCTCTAAAGTTTTACAACTATTGGATCAAAAAGTTGTAAATATAGCGTGTAATAGAAAACATCAATCAATCAATCTAGTTGTTGGGTTGGCACGCATTTATTTAGTCGACAAAGAATGATTTCTTTTGTGACACAGGTTGGAGGGGCAGTAGAAGCCCAATATGACTCTGTGGAGGATGAAAGGCAGCTGACAGAAGCACCTGGAGAATCTCTGCAAGACAATGGTAAAATCAGCAACAACAAGCATACAGTAGATAATTGTCTTACATAATCAAACAAACATTTAAAAAAAAACTTAAATTTTTTTTGTCTACCACCATTAATAATAACAATAATAATAATAATGATAATAATAATAATAATATAAATTATAGTGAAATGGAAATGCTGCTCACAGCTATTCCTGTTTATGTGGTATAAATATGTTTTATTATACATGTTATACATGTTTCATTATATATGTTCTCCACAACTTTTTGTCTTTTACATTCAGTCAGCATCCAGCAGGTCACCGAACTCAGCTCAGAGACTTACGATGCTGTCACCTCTATGGTTGCCATGGCTCCAGGCACTGTTACTGTCGTACAACAAGTAAACAAGTTCATATCATGTACTTAGAAAATCGAACATGGAAACAACAAAATGGTGATTTTAACTTGGAATGGAATTTGCAGGTGGCTGACGAGCAGGAACTCGGTAACTGCAGCAATCAACTGATGGTGATGAATGAAGAGAGAGCTCTGACTGGTAACCAAGTGATGGTGGTGGAGGACGCACATGGACTTGAGGCTCTGACAGTTCTCACTCAGGGAGACAACACTCACCACTATATTGTGTATGTCCAGGAACAAACTGTAGAAATCAACTAGTTAAATACTGAGTATTAGTAGATCAATTTATAAAAGTGAAGTAACATAAAATGTACTTACAAGCATTAAAATTATGACCTGTAATCATAAGTAATTTCCTAGATTTATTTTTCACTTGGGTTATTATGAAAAGTGTAATACAGGAAATTATGTGAGCTATTTTATACTACACAGTACTATATGTAAATAAAACCTCTGCCCTATTTGAGTGGCCTCATTTGCTCAAAAATAAATCTCAAGGTTTTATATTCCGTGCTCTCCCCCATTCTCTTCACCCTCTACACATCGGACTTCAAGCACAACTCGGATACATGCCACATACAGAAGTACTCCGATGACACTGCAATTGTGGCATGTATCCGGGAAGGTGATGGGGGGGGGGGTACAGGGCATTGGTGGCTGACTTTGTGGAGTGGTGCCAACAGAACCAGCTCCAGCTCAACATCTCCAAGACGAAGGAGATGGTGGTGGATTTCCGGCGGACACCCCTCTCTCCACAGCCAGTGATCATCGAGGGCAGTGAGGTGGAGGTGGTAGGAAACTATAAGTACCTGGGACTGCAGCTAGACAGCAGACTAGACTGGTCACTCAACTTGGACTGTGTGTACAAGAAGGGGTAGACCAGAAAGTACATTTTGAGGAGGTTGGCCTCCTTCAACATCTGTCCAAAGCTCCTTCTCATGTTCTATCAGTCCGTAGTCTCCAGTGTGCTGTCCTATGCCATTGTGTGTTGGGATGGCGGGGCCAGGAAAAGAGATATGGACCGTTTTAACAGACTCATCCACAGAGCGGGCTCAGTGGTCGGGCTGAGCCTGGACTCTGTGGAGACACTTCTGCAGAGCAGGACCATGTCTAAAGTCAGGGCTATCATGAAAAACACCAGCCACCCCCTGCACACCCCCTTCTCCCAGCAGAGAAGCACATTCAGTGGCAGACTGCTGTCACACAGCGCCTCCACAGAGAGGCTGAGGTCCTCCTTCGTGCCCCGTGCCATCAGGGGGTACAATGACTCTCAAGAGGAGCAAGGGGGAGGTGGCGAGGTCAGCACGCGGTTGAATGGAGGGGAGGAGATGTCAGCCTGTGCTGCAGTGTAGTGGGACCAAGGTGTTGTGATGTTTTGATATTAAATAGTGACGCCTTATATTTTTGACCATTGTGAGATATATATTAGATAAATATTAGATTTTAGATGTTGTGATATTAGATAGATTTTCTGATTTTAGATAGATATTAGATGTTGTGATATTAGATAGTGATGCCTTACATTGTAAGAAGGGTGTACCTTACCCACCATGTCGGCCTCCTGCTAATTTTTACTTGCACTTTTTATTTTTATTTATGTTATTTTATTTTTATTGTTTATCTATTATTCATTTAGTAAAATGAATGCAGCCTTCTGATATGAGGCATTTTCCAACTGACGCATGTCGTAATTTGACCTCTGCCCTCTAGGTGGCAGTAATGCGCTTCGAGGACTATTTTCAGCCGCCAAAGTTTCAATAATGAAGAAGTACCGGGGAAATTTGACAGGCGCAATGAACTGTTGCAACTATTTTATCGATATTTAACTATTGGTATACATTGACCGGGTTATCATTAACGATTTGGTTGACATGGACCGATATACGCTGGTCATATCATTTTGTCAAAGCGATGACGGTCTGGGGGAGGATTATAAATGTAAGTACGGATTCTCTTTGAAACAAACACTTTCAGATGAACTAGCTTCTGCTATGCTACGTCATACACGATGCGTGATGTTATCTTTGCTGTCCAGGTTATGTTGCTATCATTGCGTTTATTTGAAGAGGGAGTTAAATCATTACAGATAGCTTTGCTAACTTTAACATTACACAGTCAAAACCAATATGCAATGCATGCAGTGAAACACAACGTGTCAGACGATACTAAATCTAAAACGAGTGATGAGGTAATGATAAATCCTTTCAGGTCTCCAGCCGGTACAGCAGTTTTATGAGAGGCTTGTGGAGATTTCCACTCAGGAACTGGACAGAGGAGTCTCTGCATTTCCAGGTACAGTTTGTCACAATGGCCATCTTCACTTGGCAGCTGCTGTTTTACTAGTTTTCCTCACCCCTCTCCCTCCTGGTTTCCCCAGCTTGTTCTATTGGCGGCAGACCATCAGTTCAGAGGTGGTACTTTGCTCTTCAGGCATGCCAAGGAGTAACACAGGTGAGACATTTGGACATTTTTGACATACCAGCCAGAGACGGTTAATGTTACAACTAATACCCTCACCAGGGAATATAGCTGATGTCAGTTTGTGAGAACTCTTTAGCTGGGGAATATCTCCTAAACTGTTCAGTGTCATCTTTTTTCAAGTTTGAAATGTTTGTCTTAAGCATGGCTTTAGAAGTCTTTTTTCATTTTTTAAAAAGAAAATTATGTGCGAATTTTTTTTTTTTTTTTACATTTCCACAGCAACAGCTTTTATTCTGAAAAACAAAGTGAGGTTTATTTTTGAAGCACATCATGTCAGTTCTGTATTTTCTTTGACCAGTCTTAGATTTTATTAGATTTCAGCACAACCTGCTGAATTGAATGAGCTTAAATTCGTTCAAAAATATAAATATATGTGTGATTTTTCCCAGGGGCTGATTTTCATAATGGTTGTTGTTTAAATTTTATGCTTCTGTTAGAGAAAATGCAAAGATATTTTTTTTTAATTATATTGATTTTGTGGGTGGGCTTGTTTTTTGTAGTTTGTTGATTTTCACCTAATAGAGAGCTTTCGTCTTCATTGAATGATCTACATATAAATCCACCTATTGAAACATCTGCGTTTATTTTTTTTTTTGTTTTTGAGGTAGAAGCATGTCTTCCTAGTGTGTAAAACAGTATGATTGGGTGTAATGTTTTCTGTGGTAACACCATGCAATACAATATTTTTGTAACAGCCATTCCTAAAAATGGTTAATACCACCACCAATGAGGATATGTTGTGGCGGTCACTTACTCACGCTTACTGAAAGGGAACATGATGGTAGCTTTGAAACAAAACAATATAATGAAGAGCAGAAACATTGTAAGACTGTTTCCATTCAAACTGTTAGATTATACATGTATGAAAGACAAACAGCCAAGAATCCTTTGTTTTACTCACACCTGTATCGCCTGTTTCATATAGTTTTGCAGCTCAGACTGGGAAAAGCTGGGGACAGCCCATCAGAAAACTGACAGTGAAGAGGAGAAACTTACTTCTGTGGAATCATGTCTCAGTTGTCTGGGAAATCAAGAGGCAGTGGACCAAAACGTGGACCTGTCAGTGATGACAGAGTGAGTGGGAGATAGCAGATATCTGACAGATTCTCAAAAATTCAGCCATTGAAATGATTTAACAAAGAGGGAAAACAAACCAAATATTTTTTTTAATCCCCTGAAAGGTTTTATTCTAGTAAGACACCATCTATTGTTTGTCTTGAATTATCTAATTAAGGCAAATAAATTATTTCATTTATTCTTTTATCACAAATATATTCATGACTGTACAGGTTTTTGCAGTTTAATGTTGACATATTTTTCTATTTAATGTCAGACTTTATTATAATACTGAAGTAATAAATCCTCTACTTCCTTTTGAACTCCGGTCAATTTGAGGATGTTCTGGTTCTTACTGTCTTGTTCCTGTCCCTTGGGAACTGCTGTCAGAAAAAAGGGTAAAATGTTATAATCTAAAATATTTTAATCTATGTTGTTATAATGTCATTAATATAATTCCCATTCATTCATATACAAGAACTTTATAGGAAATACTTTAAAGTGCAATGTGAAAATATTCAACTGGAGCAGACAAGGTATGTGTGTCATAGTGCTTTGTTGTGATGGTCCTGCAGCTACATGACATTTCTTTGCGCCTGTGAATTTACTGGAACGGATTTTGTTCTCTTAACAGACTCTTAGAGGAGACTGCAGAGGGACTCCATCAACTGTCAGACAAGCTTCCACCTCCAGGTGCTGTTGCTTTTATATATATGTGGCACACTGTAATTTAAAAAGTTAGTCATAAGATTTTGCTGTCATTTGCGAAGGTATTAAATTTTTTCTCAGGAGGCCTGTCAACATAAAATGTTCATTTTAAAATGAACTCTAAATCTATTTGAAGGCAAAATTGATCAATCCAAGTTGTTTATTCCAAAATGCTTCCACACATTACTTTTAAGATACTTTTTACATCCCACTTCAAAGTGGTGATGTATTGTTATTGTCAGCTTTTGTTAGTCCGTCCGTCCGTCAGTTAATCCACCAAATATTTTCGCAACCGTTGCAGATAAGGATGAAACAAAAAGCACATTACTCGGACGGCAAATGGGATGAAAATGGGATGATGACCTTGACATTGAGGAAACTAGGTCAAGGTCAAATTTAAACTTTTGTACACTCAGGAACTGGATAAGATAGACAGACGAGGGAGAAGGCCAGTGTGAGTAAGACCATAGATCAAACCTGGTGCTTTGAATAATGACAGTAGGTCAGGGCACTAGCTTTGATCTTTGACATATGAAAGTACAGTAGGTCGGGGTAAAATCTTGAATTCAGGGGTGTCGCAAGATGTTGCAGTCGGTGACTACCTTGGTTCTTGTTGGGTTTTGTGATTGTCAGTTTCCTCTATCATTATTTTGATGAGGACAACAAGAATCCTCCAGTTTACTTGAAAGGCCAATAATGCAAAAAGTTAGTTTACTTCACAAATACTGTCTCCAGTGTGAGTTTTATTTTTGCCAAATGCTTCCGTTAACAATGGAAATAACATCTCTGTTCTGAAGCCAAAGTCCTCGGAGATCCAGTCCAGTTTTAAGCAATTAGGCTTTGAAAATCTGCCTGCAGCAGTCCCATAGAGAAGATGACCTACTGTACCTGATAAATATGCAGTCATTGCTGGCAGGCTTGAGATGTGTCTGCTCTGTGATTCTTAAAAGGTCTGCCTCCTCAAGCAAAAATTCACTTTCTTTAAGATAATTTTGTAATGCACCTCTTCCATGGGAGTTCATGATCAGCCCCCTCTCATTGCGACTTTCCCCGAGGAGCTGGAGTCAATCCAACAGCTCTTTCACAGAGCTTAATATTTGAAATTACCAATTCAAGCAGACTGTCAAGTGTCAAGTTCCGTGACACTTTCTGAATTCCTATAGAGAAATGCATGTTAAAAGAAAAAAAATAAAAAGAAATGCAGCCTAATGCATAATTTTATTGTTTGTCTCATTTCTTCCCGCCAGGTAAAGCTTTGCTGGATGTGCTGATGCTTGGGTATACAGAGCAGCCACCTCCCATTAAAGACATGCTGCCTGTGCTGGGAGCCCTCAAACACATGGCCTGCTGGCATTCTGCTAAGATCATTATAGTAACACAGCACACTAAAGGGTGAGGAGAGGAAAACACACATCAATTACTCGATTAACGGAACAAATCCTGAAGAACTGATACAAAAATACACCGAAAGAAGAACCTTATTACATATGTTTTAATGAATACATACAGTATGTATTCATTGGATTTGGACACACACACACACACACACACACACTACTGGTTTTATTTCAAATGATAAATGCTGATGGAAAATTGCAAACAAGGTTTCAATTGCAGGAAATTCACCAGTGTGAATTTTCATTGTGTGTGAAATGTTTGCCACTAGATGGCGGTAGAAAAGCACAAATAAACACGTGTTAACTTCGTAACATTTTTTTACAGAATCAAAAAGGGCAAAAAAAAAATCTAACTGTACTTATTTTAAGTTGGTTGCAGACATCGCACCTCTCGTCCAAGAGGCATCTTCAGTGCTGATTGACCGGTAGAGAGTCCAGATACCAATAGTCCTGTTGGTGCAGAAAACAAAGGACTGAAACCACCAAGACATCCTTGTGTGATTGCAGTTGATTGTTTTTGCTCCACTTGATTTACCTCAACCTGGATGATTGAGAACCTACACAGACATTTTACAGAAGTTCGTATTTCAGTGCAGGACTCAATAGCTATATTATAAAGGAATCATACATTTTGCACACTGTGGGACTAACAAAGGTCTATATATAATCTAAATAAGGGATTTCTGATGAACCAGTTACATTTATTTGTTTCTGTTTGCTCCTTAAATTGCTTTGTCCTTTTTATTGAGTTGTCCTGTATTTTCTGTTGCTCAGGTGGCAGAAAACAGCATCCTATCTGAGTGCTGATCTTGTGGAATCCACTGACCTGGAGAGCTGTATCGATTGTAGAGAGTTATGGCGGGGTGGTCTTCTCATCAGGGAGAAGAAGGTAAGAACCTTGGAAACAAAAGTGGAAGGAAGGGAAATGCAGAATAGTGTTGTTTTCATCTCACTTGTTTCACGTTTGTCTTCTGCAATTCAAAGAAAAGGGTGGGATACCCAGAGAATATACTTTAAACTTGACAGTGTGTAACGAGAGAAAAGCTTGGTGCTAAGAGTAGGAAAACACAAAGAAGATGCAAGGACAGAATAGATTGTGTTAATGACAAAGAAGGTATCTGTACACGTGTCAATATTATGAGAAAGATGTCACTGGGAAGAGGCCTGCATATAATCACCCTTTTAAAATTATTGCCCAAATCATTTTTCTACAATAGTGATTTTTTTCCCCCCAAATCTTCTGAATCATTAACAAATGTTTCAGTTTTTTGTGTTTCCTGAAAAATTGGAAAAATAACTATTATATTATAAAATGGCAATTATTTTAAGAATGTGTCAGTTAGAAAATATTTGGTGTTTTTGCGCCTAAAAGAAGAAAAATGTCAGTCTGTCTTCTGAACATGTACACTCTCCCGAAGTACTACAGATGTAATGTAGTACAGTATTTAAAAGCAGTAATTAAGGAAGAGGTGCGTGTGGGGAACTAATAGCTGCCTGAAAGAGCTTTTTGTTTTATTTTGTGTGTGTCGAGGTATATTAGGGAGCATGAGAATAATGAGTCTTTTAAACATAGCTGGGGCTTACACAGAGCTTTTTAATCCGAGAAGTGTTGTCTGTAGGTTGAAGCACACAGCTGACCGGCCTCAGTACGACACCACACACAGAACAGTGTTTCCTCAATAATGATCTGTACCGGGATTCAACATGGTTCAGACTCAGAGTCCTGCCTCGGAGAAGGCTAGGGACGGTCCTCTGGACTAAATCACAGACTTGACCAGCCTCCCATTCTAGATGTTAAAATGTTGAAAACGATGATGGTCAAAATTGCCCATCATTTAATGCAAAAGGTTAAATATATTTGACTCAACAGATAACCCTTGCTTTTATTTATTTAATGAGGCAAATTTGACAAGGCAGATGATTGGCCTACTCACCATATCACTTCTTTGTCTTCATAATGAAATAATTATGACCTCTAGTTTTTGTCTTTGATGGAATATTTCAGCATTTATTTTGGACGCTTTTGGTGTTAAATGCTGTGAGAGACAGCGTTTAATCCCTCACCAATTTTTTGTTATCACATGTAAAGTAGTTAAAGTGATTACAAGGAAAGGATGACTCAGGGAACCCCTTTTCCCGCATACGACCCCACCGCACTTCACTTCAAAAGAAGTTACATTAAAATGTTAACTAAGGTTACTCAGAAAGTAAGTTATTGCATATTCTACGAGTAGGCGCCGAGTGTGCACCCTCAAATGCACTACTGCGACCGTGTGTAGATGCGGACAGGAGAATGTGAACCTGCCAGAGAATGTGCATGAAACAGTCAGAGCTGGACCGCGGTCCTGCCAGGTAACAATGAGAGCGCTGCTGCAGCCGCTCTCCTGGGCGAGGGTCAGAGGCGGACGGAACAGAGATGGACGGAGCGGTCTCTATTGCTCCGTCACACCTAGGTTGTAACTTACTGACAGTGAAAACAAGCAGAGCCACATTTCCAGAGAGACAGAATTCGGCCTGGGGTGGACACAGAAGGAGATGGACTCGCCTTTCAGAACGGCGCAGCACAGCGGCTCCAAGATTTAAATGATTCCATCCATCCATCCATCATCAACCGCTTATCCGGGGCTGGGTTGCGGGGGCAACAGTCTCAGCAGGGATGCCCATACTTTCCTCTCCCCAGACACCACCTCCAGCTCCTCCGGGGGGAGCCCGAGGCGTTCCCAGGCCAGCCGAGAGACATAGTCCCTCCAGCGTATCCTGGGTCTTCCTTGAGGTCTCCTCCCAGTAGGACATGCCTCCCCAGGGAGGTATCCAGGAGGCATTTGGAATAGATGCCCGAGCCACCTCAGCTGGCTCTGCTCGAGGCGGAGGAGCAGCGGCTCTACTCCGAGCTCCTCCCTTTTGACTGAGCTCCTCACCCTATCTTTAAGGGTGCGCCCAGCCACTCTACGGAGGAAACTCATTTCAGCCGCTTGTATCCGGGATCTTATCCTTTCGGTCATGACCCAAAGCTCATGACCACAGGTGAGAGTAGGAACATAGATTGACCGGTAAATCGAGAGCTTCATCTTACGACTCAGCTCCTTCTTCACCGCAATGGACATACACAGCGACTGCATCACTGCAGAAGCAGCACTGATCCGTCTGTCAATCTCACGTTCCATCCTTCCCTCACTAGTGAACAAGACCCCAAGATACTTAAACTCCTCCACTTGGGGCAAGGACTCTCCACCTACCTGAAGAAGGCACACCACCCTTTTCCGGCCGAGAACCATGGCCTCGGATTTAGAGGTGTTGATCCTCATCCCACTCGCGTCACACTTGGCTGCAAACCGTCCCACTGCATGCTGAAGGTCCAGGTTTGATGAGGCCAACAGGACAACATCGTCTGCAAAAAGCAGAGATGAAATCCTTTGTTCCGCAAACTGGACTCCCTCCGAACCCTAGCTGCGCCTAGAAATTCTATCCATAAAGATTATGAACAGAACCGGTGATAGAGGGCAGCCCTGCCGTAGTCCAACATGCACCTGGAACAGGTCTGACTTACTGCAATGCAAACCAAGCTCTGGCTTTGGTCATACAGGAACTGGACAGACCTCAGCAGAGTGCCGCCTACCCCATACTCCCGAAGCACTCCCCACAAGATACCACGAGGGACACGAATGCCTTCTCCAGGTCCACAAACACATGTGGACTGGTTGGGCAAACTCCCATGAACCCTCGAGCACTCGATGGAGAGTGTAGAGCTGGTCCAGTGTTCCACGACCGGGATGAAAACCACATTGGTCCTCCTGAATCCACGGTTTGACTATCGGTCTAATCCTCCTCTCCAGTACCCTGGAATAGACTTTCCCCGGGAGGCTGAGGAGTGTGATCCCTCTATAGTTGGAACACACCCTCCGGTCCCCCTTTTTGAAAAGAGGGACCACTGCCCCGGTCTGCCAATCCAGAGGTACTGTCCCTGACTGTCATGCAATGTTACAGAGACGTGTCAACCATGACAGTCCTTGCACATCCAGAGACTTGAGGTACTCAGGGCGAATCTCATCCACCCCCGGAGCTTTGCTACCGAGGAGTTTGGCAACCACCTCGGTGACTTCAGCTTGAGTAATGGACGAGTCCACCTCTAAGACCTCAGCTTCTGCTTCCTCTGTGTAAGACATGGCAGCGGGATTGAGAAGATCCTCGAAGTATTCTTTCCACCGCCAGACAGTATCCTCAGTCGAGATCAGCAGCTCTCCACCTCTACTGTAAACAGTGTTGGCTGTGCCCCGCTTTCCCCTCCTGAGGCGCTGAATGGTTTGCCAGAATTTCTTCGAGGCTGACCGATAGTCTTCCTCCATGCCTTCTCCGAACTCCTTCCAGAACCGAGTTTTTGCCTCCGCGACTACTTGAGCTGCAGTACGCCTGGCCTGCCTGTACCTGTCAGCTGCCTCCGGAGTCCCACAATTCAACAAGACTTGATAGGACTCCTTCTTCAGCTTGACGGCATCCCTTACTTCCGGCCCACGTCGTCCTTTCGGGCTGAGCCCGGCCGAGACCCGTGGGCAGAGGCCCGGCCACCAGGCGCTCACATACGAGCTCCAACCCCGGGCCTGGCACCAGGGTGGGGCCCCAGTTGCGCCATACCGGGGGATGTTACGGTCCTTGATTTTGTACTCATGATAGGGGTTTTTGTGCTGCTCATCGTCTGGCCCGTCACCCAGGACCTGTTTGCCAAGGGAGACCCTAGCAGGAACGTAAAGCCCCTGGCAATTTTTTTTGGATGGTATTGGGAATATTAAATACCATTTATATACATTGGATGTGGGAATAATTTAAGAGACCCTAAACCCCCACACACCCCTGCATTTTACCAACACTGCACAGGGACTGTCTCAGTCAAAAACTGTTTGTATATCTATTTCTCCCCTGAGTTATGTTTCATTTCACATAACTGATCCAAAGTACTAAGGTTATGTCTGTTGGACCAGTTAGATGACCAGTATATACTTGTCTGTAGAAATATTTATTTTACCACTACTTGAAAAGATCCAATAATGACAAATACCATTTGGTTTGTCTGCAGTCAAACATGTTTAATCTCCTCCTCCTTAATCAGTGCTTATTCAGATTAAGGAGATTAAACAGAATTTTACATGTACAGTATGTGCACTACATTTCAAATGAAATGTAGTGCACATAAACCATAGTAGAAACATATTTTCTTAAGTACTTTTATACATTTTTCACTCAGTGGAAGATAAGTCGGCTGTTGCTGAATGAATCTCAAAGTATTACTTGAGGTGGCTAAGGGGTCATGGGAAAAAGCTCTGCCTTGTCGGCATTGCCTTGGCAGAGCTGGCCCTGCCTGGTGTGGCACGACTGAACCTGACCAGATTGACCTCACTCCATGAGAAGTTGACTGCAATTAATTAGGAGTACTTCAGCAAAGCACAAGGCAAACACCTCAGGGCTAGAGTTTTTTCTACATTTAAAGAACCGTCCAGCTGTTATTGATATGCAGGTTGCCATGCTGTGCGGTGTTCACAGTTTTGTTATTAAAATTTTAAACCTGCTATTAGATAAACACCAGTACTCAATCTGGTTCTCCTCAGGAAATGGTTGAAAAAAGTCCTTATCATAGAATTTATGGATTGTTATATCTGCCCTCATACCATGTTTGTCCTTGAACTCTTCGGTCTGATTTTGACTCATTATTTTCAACCTTTTTGTAAATGGAGACCAGAAAGCTGGCCTCACACGCCTGCATGGTGGGTAGAGGTTAAAGGTTAGAGCAGAAACATGTAAGTACCAGAACATAGAAACCTCAGGCCGGTCAAGTTGGATTTCAACTGCATCAGTCTTCGGAACATCGGAACAAAATGTGAGTGCGAGCTGATTATGGATCTGAATGCTATAGGCTGTTGATGCTAAATCTTTGGATTCACTTTCATATAATGGGACTTAAGCTGACCAGTTTTGTCAGGTTGTAGCTCCACCATATCTGTGGACATATTTTTGACACTTGGTTTCCTCGTCTTCTTGTCCCATCCACTTATTTTCCTTGCCTTCTGTGTTCATTCTTTTAAAGCAGTCAGCAATCCTCAACAGTTATTTGTATATTTTGTGAATATTATATTTGTGAATATTTGCACAAGCATTTTACTGCCCTTAGACAACGAAGAGCTATTTCAGATACACTGAAATAAACTGTTATATCAATCTGTCTGAACATTTATCATTATTATGAATGAGATGTTAAAACTGATCTCCTGCCTTCAAAATGCATTATGAATATGCTACCATGTAAGACACAAAATATCTTCCTCTTCACTGAATAATCATTTTTTTAGTGCGTTTCTGCTGCAGGCCTCGAGCTTCCACATTAAACTTGCAGAAATTAAAGCAGATGAATGTGAAAACAAAGTGGATCATAGCTTCCTCACATAATATCTGTGGGGTCATCCACAATTTGAGCTGAGTCACAGCCTGAAATGTTTTAAATAATGTTGATTCAAAGATTCTGACAATTGTTCGGTGGCCCAACATGAATTGTGAAAGAGTATTTAGGATCACCTTAGAAAGTGTTCATAAAGTGTGAGACATCTTCTAAAAAAGAGAAGAAAAAGTGTTGGCAGATTCTTGAATCTGTCTATCACTGTCAGGCTCACTTTAACCTGCAAGTAGGAGAACACTTTCAGCAGTAAATTAATCTCTGCTAAAGTCAGTTGGGAGAAGAGAGAAAACATTTTTTTTGATTGACAAAAGCCTTTAGTGGCATTCTCTTCTTTAAAGACGAGAAAGTGGGAAGAAATCCCTGCTGCCTACATCCAACGTCTTGCAGAAAGATTTTCATAGAAGATTGTTTTCAAACAACTTTTTAAAGAGGAAGATATTATGGTGCTGCATTTAGAACCAGATTGAATGGGCTGTTGATAATTTTTTTTGTTGCTATGATACATAATTTCATGTTGACTTCTTAAAAGGAATCTTTGGCAGGTACAGTTGTTTTCTGTTTTTTGGAATGAAAATATTTTATTCTTCTGGATTTTACTGGAGAGGCAACAATCTGGGTTGATTCTCCCTTTATGTCTCCGTTTGGCTCTTTTCAATTGCCAGTTTCATTTTGAACATGACAATACGTAAGTGATGTAGTTCAGTACTCAGAATGTGGTCTTCCTGTTGGATGGAAAATATGTTATTTACACTGTCAGTGATGAGCAAAATTCCAGCGACACTGAATATTTCTGAAAGATTTGTTTATTTTCAATCCTTTCAAAATTTTTCTTGGATATGAGGTTTGATTTATTTATGTTGCGAAGGTGACATTCTTAGTTCAGCGCTTTTAGTTTTATTCTATGTAGGTTTGGCTTCTCAGATTTACTAACTTGTTATATATTCCTTGTGTTTGTTTGGGTCAAAAACACATTTGTCTACCATGAGATATGTTAATAGGTTTGTTTGTGGGCCCTCTGTCATCAAATTGTACTTTAATAATATTTTATTTGACTAATAGCTCTGTATTAAATATAGTTGCTTGTGTTCCACTGCATGTTGCAGAATGTAATACTGAGGGGTGCTTGGTTTGGTTCATTGTCAGCTGAGTGGGGCAAGCGGACAGAATGAATGATGACAGATGTTTTGTGTTGGACTAATGGCGGCACTGGGATAGATCGTGGCGAGATGATAACGGAGCCGGCCACCCTGTGCTGCCTGGAGACTTCTGCTGAAGACTCGAGACATGAGGAATATTGTGTTTGACTGTTAAAATGTTTTACCAACAGAAACCACTGTGCTATCAGAGTTTACTGTAACAAACACTCCCCCCGTTTAAGTAATAATTTCCTCCATTGTTTATTTAAAAATGTCTATTATTTAAATTACTGTCATTTTGAAGATTCCCTGAGACTTGGCCATAATTCAAAGCTCAATAGTAAAAAAGTGTATTCCTCTTCTGTGACCCAGCAGTCCAACATATTGTTTAGCTAGTTTGGATCAGGCTGTATGGGTGTGCTAGCATTTTCATACAGACCGAGTCAAAATGCTCTATTTCACAAAGATTGAAAGAAATAAAAATAATTCCTGTATTTACCACACTTTATTCAGACCAAAATTGAATGTGTGTGTGTGTGTGTGTGTGTGTGTGTGTGTGTGTGTGTGTGTGTGTGTGTGTGTGTGTGTGTGTATAAATTTGTACACTACATATACTGTATGTGTATGTACAGGTGTGCTCAAAATGATAGCAGTCCCACATGATTCGCAAGATAAATCGCTTTTGTTGTTAGAATTTCAGCTTCAATACTGCAAGTAAGCTTCTAGAAAATGTAGTAAGGGGATAGAAAACCAACAGACGCAACAGGAATGACGTGCATGCTGCTGATTCTGTGAAACTGAGTCATTAACCGAAAGGGTTTGTTAAAGAAAGTGCTGAGTTCAATTAGTGACATCATTGATTATGTGGAAAAGAAATAGGTGTTAAACAGGTGGTCATAATTTAAGTAAACTGGTGCTACATATGTTAGCTGTGCATTTGTCATTGATAAACAGAGTAAAATGGGTCGTTCAAGTCATTGTTCAGAAGGAGAGTGCTCTTTGTTTAACAAGTTAATAAAAGAGGGGGAAACCTATAAAGAGGTGCTAATAATGGTAGGGTGTTCAGCTGCAATAATATCAAATGCTTTAAAATGGCAGCCAAAACCATAAAGATGAGGAAGAAAAAGAAAAACAACTACAGTACTCAAATGGATTTGAGAAGAACCAAAATGGCAAGGGCCAATGATCAGCTCTAGGAGGATCACGGAAGATCTAAGGTTGCCTGTGAGTCCTGGAACAATCAGATGTCGTCTATGTAAATCAAAGCTACCAGTAAGAAGCCCCAGGAAAGTCCCATTGTTAAAAAAAGACATGTGCTGAAGCTGATACAGTTTGCGAAAGAAAACACTGACTGGGTTTAAAATAAATATTTTTTTGGATTTATGAAGGTCAGATTGTTCTTTTTGTGTCTAAGGGCAGCAGACAGTTTGTCAGATGGCCTGTAAACACTGAATTCAAGCCACAGTACAAATAGAAGAGGTGAATCATGGTGGTGCAAGCATCATAATATGGGGATGTTTCTCGTACTAGAGTGTTGGTCCTATTCATCTCATATCAGTTTGAGTACATCAGAATCCTTGAAGTAGTAATGTTACCTTATGCTGAAGAGGAAATGCCCTTGGGTGTTTCAGGAAGACAATGACCCTAAACACACCAGGGAGCGAGCAAAATCATGGTTCCAGGCAAACAAAATTCAAGAAATGGAGTGACCAGCACAATCCCCAGACCTTAATCTCATAGAACACTTGTCGGCTAACATCAAAAATGCTGTTTGTGACGCAAAACCAAGAAATGCAGAGGAATTGTGGAACCTTGTACAATTGTTGTGGGCTGGAGTTCCTGTTGACCGGTGCCAGAAGTTGGTGGACTCCATGCACCACAGATGTGCAGCAGTTATCAGAAACTGGTTATCCAGCTAAATATTAGTTTATGAATCTCAGGAAAGTTGAATCTTGAAGCATTTCTTAGTTTATACTAAGAGTTCGTAAAGAAAGATCCCAACACTGCTAGTTTCTGAACATTATCTCTTGACTTTCTGTAAAATATGATTCGATTTAATTACTTTTTCCAAGCTTCTTGCTTTAAAATAGAATATGCAGTGTCCCTAGTTCATTTGTGTCATTTAAATAAAAAAATAACACACACATTAGAAAATTTAAGAGATAAAAGCCAAGAAAGATTGTATGTTGGCGTAAATATTTATATCAGTATCTTCCAGAATTAACTCATTCTGTCCTGGCCAATGTCACTGAATGCTTAGCAAGTCATTTCTTTTTCAACTGAGCTCTGAGTATGCTGAGGTAAGCATGGAGCTTCAACTTCATAAGTTACCTCTGGCAGTAAGTCAATCAAAACTTCACAGTTGGAGAGCAGTGGAGGAAAGACATTCTCCCAGAAGAATAAACGTCAGAGAACAACCACTTTACAGCCAGGCTATACATGGCATAACAACTATAAGACAGTAAAGTATATATGTGCATGTGCATACACACTGTCAACTATAAAGCCATTTGCCTGAGTTAATTTGAGAGCAAAGACTTTACAGCTATTTGACATTCTGTAACATCATAGCAATCTTCAAAGTCAACGAGTTTTTTTGTCTCTGTTCTGCATAACACAGCAGCTAACATTCGTCCATCTCTTCTGTTATACTGACTGCAAAAAGATTGTGTGGAATTTGACCTAAAGATTTCAAATTGTTTTTCTTGGTTTTGTGACTTTTTCTCTCGTGTGTATCTCTTTCTCTTAGCATGTGTCAGAGTTACGCTTTGATGGCTTTTCTCTGTGCTCTCCGGTTCATCCAATGTCTGGGTCCAGTCTCTTGCAGGCTCCTTACATCGCTACAGATCACCAGCTGCAGTCTGAGGTGAGTACCAGAACTCTTCATTTCCATTATCAGTTTTCTTTATTATCTTCTCCACTAAGACTTTGCGGTAGTTAGTTAGTTAGTTAGTTAGTTATTCATTTATTTCAGGCAAGGCAAGGAAAAAACAAAGACAAAACAAAAAAACCCCCCCAAAGAACAAAATAATGAAATCAGCAAATAAATAAGCAAAGATCACAACTCAACAATACAATTCTGCCTGAAAGGGAGTGGGAAGAAGAAAACTTATGTAATCCCACCCCAGTTCCTGATTCAGAGATCAACACACTGAGCTTCATTGCTTCTTCATTTAAGGACAACCACACAATAATTGCATCATGATGGCATCACCATGGGCAACAATAATTATCACATTGCAATAGCAATTCCACACAACAATGTAAGGAAGGCATGATATACCAACAATGGTAATGTACAATATACCAACAATGGTAATGTACAATATACCAACAATGGTAATGGGCAAATGCCAACAACAGTAATTGACAAATACCAACGATGGTAAAGAAATACTGAGCACACATTAACAAAACAGAACAGCAGTTTGAGTTAAAGACCTTCATCTCTATATTTTGACCAGACATGATGTTTATATAACAGTTTGAATTGTTGAGTACTTTTGCACTGCTTGTGTTGTGAGTCCAGATTGTTCCAGAGTTTCACTCCGCACACAGACACACAAAAACGTTTACGCGTGGTTTGAGCTCTCGGCAATGAAAAATATCCAAAACCTCTAAAGTTATGAGTCCTGACTGGAGTTATAAAAAATCGTTGGAGGTTTGGTGGTAATAATTTGTTGAATGCTTTATATAAAACTATTGATGTATTATATTGTACAAGATCATGAAATTTTAGCAACTTTGACTGCGTAAACAGGTTATGAGTATGTTCAAGAAAACCAACCTTGTGAATGATCCGCACTGCTCTTTTCTGTAGTATGATCAGAGGATTACTTGTGTTCTGATAAGTATTTCCCCAAACTTCAACACAATATGTAAGGTATGGGAGGACCAAGGTGCAGTATAAAGTACGGAGTGTATTTCCATCAGGGTATAATTTTGCTTTATTTATAATTGAGAGGGTTTTGGAGATTTTTGTTTTTATGTGTCTGACATGGGGTTTCCATGACAATTTACTATCAATTATAACTCCTAAAAATTTATTTTCACTTACAATTTCAGTTTGAGTGCCATCAATACTTATTTTCTATTCAGACATTATGTTGCAATTTCCAAACATCATTACCTTGGTTTTATTTATATTCAAAGATAATGAGTTTCAGTACTTTGGTTGTGTTAGACCAACTGCATACTTTTTCTGCTCCAGTGCATTAGTTATTTCTTCAATAGCTTCAGTTATTGCCATTGATGTAGTTCTTTTGGTTCGAAAACCATACTGACCTTCGTTAATTATATGATGTTTCTCAAGAAACTTTTGGGTTGTTTTGTAAGGAAACATTTGTTGAACTTCAGTGTTACAAATGTTGCGTTTTGTGACTGGATACTGAATAAAAACAGCTTATTTTGTTTTTTGAAACTTAATCTATCCCTTTTTATTTCCATCAGCATGTCCTGTGCATAACAGGAAGTTGTCTCCTCACATCTCATACAGCAGGCACATGTACGTGTAATGCCAATATTAAATGTCTTACAATTGTTGAAGGCAGCACTTTACACTTTACACTTTACTGTTTTATAATAGATTGGATGGGGCATCATTGCTGGTCAGGGTCTGAGGCAGCAGAGGAGGTAGTTACAATGGCAAATTAATTTCTGGATAAAATGGGCAGGAATAGGACAAAGGTGTGATTATGTGACAACTGGAAGCAAGCAACCCAGAATTGAGAACTTCTAAAACCACCAAGAAGCAGTTTACTTACAGAAAAAGTCAATGCGATATATGCAAAGTTGGACAAAACGCAGGGGCAAGGATGATATCAGCTACAAAATAAGTCACAATATATAATGTTCCATTATAGAGAGCACCCCGTGACATTGATGCACTTTTTTACACATTCCACCTGTTTTGCATGAAGAATACTGGCAGGTTTTCTAAAATCACATTGCAGTCAGTCTAAAGTAAGGCTTTCATTGTTTTACTGTCTGTGTGTTGAAAGGGCTTTTATCAAAGTGATTGTTCCAGTTTAACAAAACTACTTTCAAAGGAGAAGTGAAGAGAACCTTTCTAATCTTGGCCCTTATATAGTGGATACTGGTGAAAATAATAGCAATAATAGCAATGAGCACCCTGACACATTGGTGCAAAATTTCAAATTTAATTTTTTACATCTAGGAGCTGTGAAGAACATGACGTGTGGTTTCCATAATGAATAGGTTGTGACTGCAGGCAATCAGTGTGAAGGCATCTGTGTTAGTTTCTTCAATCAATTCAGTTTTCTCTTAATTGTCACCACTTTACATCCAGGGTGAAGAAAGTTGATGTCCCTCCTTGTAATCCCCCAAATAAAGATCTGAATGATTTGATGTATCTCTAGCTGGTGAAACTGTCTGTGGGTGCAACAACAGCTCTTTTGGAATCTCTGATTAAATCAGAGACGTATGGATCAGAAACCACGTATATCATAGCTGAATCGTATTTAACTATTCCAAGCACCTCAAGCAACCAAATTCTTGTTTTTTTTAGCAAGACTGTTGCATTGTGGTTTCAAAACTGTTTACGGATTATTTCCTGTATCCTCCCTTCTGATAAATATTTTTATCCACCATTCCAGAATGCTGTCGTCTGTTCACTTCATCTAAAAGTTGTCAAAAAAGAAACCTTATTCAGAAAAATGTGGTGTTTGAGGTTGGGATGAATTAGGATGAATTTATTCATGATGGTATAATTTTCATGGTGGTATAATCTGATTGACAGGATGTAGAGTTGATTGAATGTCTTTTCTTTGAGGGCAGAACTGATCATTTAACCCATTTCAGTCCATAGCGTTCCTCCTGGCTAGAGCGTTGAGTTGTGTCTCATCTCCTAATGATTTCTGGTAGCCAGGAGATCAAAAGGGTCACTTACTGGTTGCCCTTTTATCGCACCGGGGAATCTTTGACTGAAGGACTCTTACATCAATCAGCTAAATCAAACTTATTTTATTTGCCAGAGTTCTGGCCTGTAGTACCTCATAGCCAGAAAATGGTATTCAAATCTACCGTATATTCATCATCTAATCGTGGAAAGAAAATCCTCAATGTTTTATCAAGGGGAACTAAGTATGTAATGCATGTAAGTATGTAATGTATGTAAGCAGTGATGTGCTTCTTCTATTTTCGCACATCCATCTTTCACCAGAGTTTATGTACTGTACTCTTTGGGGAGGGCAAACCTCACCTTCAATTTTTGCCAAGTTGCAGTTTTACAAATCAATCATCACATTCCCCTTCCATATATGAGATTTTGTCTTCAACGGGTTTTTATTGAAATGGTTCAGTTATTTTGTCAAGAAGTACCGTTAGTCATTAGTGTTTGAGAAACCCGATTTGACCCACTAGTTCACCAATCAATGTGTCACCAGTGTGCATGAAGTGTTTACTAATAGGAAATGTTTCATATGACATTATGCCAGAACATTTCTACAGTTGTTCTTAGTTACACATCAGCTCTCTCTGTGTTTACAAGTTAGCACAGCATCACAGAACGAATAGAGTGGCTTTTAGATTGCTGGTTGTTTTCTTTCTTTTTTAATTGCTGAATATTTACTTTGGGAATAATTACTCTCTCTCTAGTATGTGTGTTTGTTGTTGTTGGTTGAATGTTGTATGTTGTTGTTGTAATGTGTGTTCTGTAATATAGTTGTATAATTAGGCTTCTAATATGGATTAATGTTCCTAACTATAAAACCCACAAATGAGTCGCGCCCAAGAACATATGGACTGATGTAAGGACTGTAATACATGCACACACACACACACACACACACACACACACACACACGCTCTTACTTGTGACCACGCAAACCAAAGCATTGTCAGGGTGATATTAACCTGCAGTCAGTTATGAAATTTAACTACTGTATAGCGTAACATCCCTCTAACATTTTCGTTATGTGGTTAATCAATGTATATTTAATTATGTTGTTATATGGATGTATTTCATGATGCAAATGTTTGGGGACATTTATTAAAGATGGATGTTGGAAGGACAAAATATTGTGATCAGAATCTATCTCATTGCTACAATCTTTTTTCACATCAGGTACTTTATCACATTCAGTCCTTATTGATTTTCTACAATGTTGACATTTCCCTAAGTCAGATGAACTGAGAAAAGTAGTACTTTCTTGTTAGGGGTTATAGGCCTCTGCATTAAACCTAGAATTACAAGGCTGAATATTGCATATATGTATATGAGTATTGCATTTATGTAAACATGCAGTAACACAAACACAGACTCATCATTCACTCGCAACAATTACAGGTTCAAAATAAATCTGTTGAGACAAGACATTTTTTACCCTTTGACAAAACACAAAAAAGGATATTCAAAAAACTTGACTGAGTCATTACAGAGCAACAAAACTCTTTATTATTGTTGTTTATGGAGGCATGAGCAACTGTCAGGTTACGTACGAGATTTGTGAAAACTGCATGGTGTTGGTGCGTGAATGTTTCACAGTGTGACAACAATGCACTGCTGATGAATAGCTCTTACTGTTGAACACTGCTGAGATATTTACTGTACAGAATTACATCCGTCTATATGCAGGAAATTAACGCTACAGTATGAGTGTTCTCTGGTAACAAAAAAAAAAGCACAAAACAAATCAGTCATTAGAAGGAAGAAAGTTTTACAGTAGAAAGGGGGGGGGGGGGGAATCACATTTCAACATATAGATGTGTGTGTGTGTGTGTGTGTGTGTCTGTGTGTGTGTGAACAAGTAAGGAAGTCCAGTGAATAAAGTTGTCATACCCATTTGGGTCACTGTATTTGTCTTTCTACTCAGTTGTTTGGACAATAGGGTATTGCTGTATAGTTTTCCAGTTTGCAAGATAAATTGGGATAAATCAATAAAATCTTAATCTACTATTAATCTATGTAGGTCTATGATAGTTCGGTCAATGCTTCAGATCATTGGTGTTTTTGTACCTCTCCATTCATTCTATCTTTCCATGTGACAAATGATTTATGTCAGATGCTATTGATTTCCTCCTGTTATAATGAGCCCATGAGGCAAGTAGGACAATTACAGGTTTTTAATACGTTGCATTTTTTACATTTGGCCTACAGTGTCTTATACTCTGGCATTAATGAATACTTGATCCTGATTGGACAACGAGTAGTTCCAGTGAAACTGTTCACCGTTACCTTGACATTATAAATAAATTACATTTAAAAAAATGAGCATAGTTCCTCAGTCCCTCATCCTCACCACAGGATGGTGAGTATAAATCAACGTGCAGGCAGAATACACTGTCCATCTGAACTGACTGTTGTTTTGCAGGTTATTACACAAACACTAATCTGATCTCACTCCCCAGTTTTTATTCCACTCCTTAATTTAGACTGCAGCTGAACATAAATATGACCTATCGGATATTTTTGAAAATTTTGATTTAAAGACATTACCATGGATCAATGTGAGATTGATACATACACTAAATACATATATTTAGTGTATTTATTGTTCTTGACTTGCTGGCATCAGCTTCCTGGTTCATGGCTGAGCCTCAAGCTCCTTTGTAGGTTGTTCCTGTTATGGGACACCTAGTTGGACATTATCTCGTAGGTAAAAAAAACCTGATGTGCTTCGGAACCCATATTTTTCCTTCTTTTATTGGAAGGAAATCTTTAGCCTTGAGTTCTTGAGATTTCAGTCTTACCTATAGAACAACCTCTGAACTGGTTTGGGTAAAGTATTTTCATCAGATGCTCTTGTATATCAATTACGGGACAAACTGATAGATGGATTTCAACTTCTGAAGCTTTTTGCTCATTACTTTCTGTGATGTTGGTCTGTGTAACACAGTCTCTTTTTTAATCATCCCATTATTTGTTTGCTTTCTCTTCATTCTTTCTGTTCTGTGTTTACAGGTCTTCCCTTACTACACACAAGTTTTAGATTTGATTCAGCTGTTTGATCTATCAAAACTGCCCAACTATATGATGTCTGGAAACCTATTTGAACTGTATCCTCATTTCAGTTGTTCATATGGTGTGTTGTTTATATTTATACGTTTCTTGCAAAAACAAAGTAAGTGAATAAATCCACTTGTATAAACCATCTTGAGATTGAACGTCAGTACAGATAGCATGTAGTGAAATAAGAGACCAACAAAAAAGTGACTGAGTCAGGAGCAAAATGATTTCACATAGTTCATTCTAAAAAGAGAAAACAATTGTAACTCACAATTTGACAGCATGTGGCGAATCCAGTTTAATGACAATGTAATGAATGTTCACAAAGGAAAAACTGAATCCAAGTTTATTTCCAAGTCTTATGAGAACAAATAAAACAATAACGTGTGAGATTTAAGTTTGAGTCAAGTCTAAGACTTAAACCTGAATCCTCATCTGCTGCACATTCTTCTCCGTACTGTATTGTTCCTTCACCAACAACAAACAGAAGATTGTTTGGGAAGTCAGTGAAAGCCAGACTTCTGTTTGACCAGCTGAGGTCACTGCGTGAAAAGGTAACGTCCTCTGAACTCTAATTTGAAGATATAAATCCATCATTCACAGAACATTGTAATTTCCACTTAGGTTAATAAATTGTGCTTGATTTACTGTAGATTTCTTTACTTTAGTCCCTAGTCAAATATAAAGAGTACATACAGTAGATTAGAAGATGCCTTTAAAATTTGTGTAATTTATGAGATTGTGTTTATCTACTGCATTTCAATTACCAGGTTGGAGCATTGTTCTGCCTCGCTTGTACAGTCACCCCCAATGCCCAGCCTTCAGCCTACCAGCTCAGCTCTCAGCGCTGGAAAGAGTGTATTGTCAGGAAACCACAGTCCTTAACCGGTTTGGCTGATTTTGATCTTCAAGTCCTCTTAATTACTTATTAAAAAGAGTTGAGCTGCAACAATTTCTGTGGGGAACTTTGATTACAAAGCCTATGCTGATGATCTTCTACTGGGAAAGTAAATTTTGTTGTGGGACTTTATCTGTTGTTAATGCATTGCTAAAAATGTACTTAAAAGACAAGATATAACTGATAAATTCATTCACTTTAGGAAACTATGCAGTAAGAACTGGACATTAGGAGTACAATATGTTAACCGAGTATGATGTATTAATAGGATAGAGTAAAAATGTATGGATAAAATAATTGGAATACAAAACAATACAATTTTCATTACAGTGTTAACGCATTGAAGAAAGCATTGCAACAGATTTCATAAGAGGACAAAAAAGTATACCATAGTACTTTTTTTCATGCCATCACTTGTAAGTCAAACAATTCGTAACTGAAAGAAATTTTCCCCATTTTAATTTACTAAAATCATTTAAATCTTTTCCAGCCTTGTGAAAAAGCCCCGAGCTCCTCTAAATTTTGAGAAGACAAACATTTTTATCAAGCATTGCATACTTTACCTGTCCATGATAAATTACATAACAATGATAAAGCCTGAAAAGAAAGTCACAGGAACACATGAGCTATATCTTTACTCTACCAACTAGGTCTCAGCAGATGTTGTGTTCATCCACCAACACATGGTAAAGATGGAGATGCGGTCTCAGCTTAGGTTGTATTCATCTGCCAACTAGCGCTGGAGTCCTGAAGCACAGCTAATATCTTAGATTTTTGCTCATATGTCGAACAAAAATATGGACAGAGCAATGGCTCGTATCTCAAAAGATTTGTATGTCAATCAGCTTGTATTTGTGACAAAATAGTGATACACTAGGTACTACTCTATTCCTATTTTGTCAGAGATAAATTTAATCTAATCTATGACGTGTGTGCACCCTGTAGCGCCTGATGTAGAGGTGAAAGGTGAGACTGTTCACTACTTCCTGCTGGTCCAGGGCTCTGACGACATTGAGGGTGAAGCCTGCTGGGTCAGGATGTTATCCGCAGACAATCAAATCAATGGGACAGCTGTCATGGAAACAGTCTCTGGGTTGCTGAGAGGAAAATCTCTGACATCATCAGGTACATTATGTCCTGCTGTGGTTTAAATTGTTTTGTGTTTTTGTGTTGTATGGTCTGACATCAGTTTCTTAAAACCACGTAATTTGCAGCATCGTGGATTTGACGGCCAGTTCAAATGAGGAAAAAAAATGTGCATTTTTTCAAGTTAAGTAAATTATGCTGCAGGGGATTTTAAAGTCTGAAACAGATTGAAAGAAAGTTAAAAAAATCTGTTTTTGTTACTCGAGTAAATACTGTATATTATATTTAAGGAATATTTGACAGATAATCATCTGCCAAAACTAGAATTTCAAGTATCATTCAGCAGTCTACTTGAAGACGAGATGATCGTAATCATCTCATCTTCAGCTACTTATCCGAAATATAGGTTATGGGTTATTCTGGAGCCTATCCCACCTGACTATGGGCAAGAGGTGGGGTACACCCTAGACAAGTCACCAGCACATTGCAAGGCAAAAAACAGACAAGCAAACATTCACAGCACAAGCCACCCTGCTAGTCCAATACAATGTGTTGAATGTAAACAAGAGATGCATTCAATCAGTGATCGAAGGGTCGCTCATTAATGGATGGACTGGGCAGGTACCATAAACAACTGAAAGTATTGCACCTTATTTGTATTGCTTCGCTGGAGCTATGAAAAGTCCGTTCTGTTATTTGTTGCTGAGAGTTCAGTGTGCTGACTGCTCTGGGAAAGAAGCTGTTTCTGAGTCTATTAGTTGGGGTTTATGTGACCTGCAGCACCTGCCTCAAGTCATCAGGTTGAGCATGTGGTGTCCGGGATGGGATGGGTGTCCGACTATGTTAGCAGCCGTTTTAATTTATAGGTTTACAACGTGCGAAGTAACCAGACAAAAATAAAATAAGATCAGTATGCAGTGTGAATGGCCTTGGCCTTCAGATCTTCAGGGTATACTTGCACACATTTAGGGATGTTGTAGACTTGTAATCAGATTTAGTAATTATACCAAGCAGGTGTTAATGATCATTTATTTTGTATAAAGGCTAAAAAATATTACCTGAGACAGACAGATAGACAGACCTTAAATTTAAGACTGGGTGAGGAACAGCCACCATATGCTACCAAGGTGAAGATGTGGAGGATAGTTTGGTGTCACAGATCGTAAACCATAGGAAGACTGAGCACAGCAACAAGACACAAAGTAGTTCTGCTGCGTCAGCAAGGTGTCTCCCAGGCAAAGATTGGGTTAGAGAATAATGAGTGTCTATAGGCAAAGGCAAAGTAAGGTGGAGGTGCTGGCAAGTTTGTTTAATGGTGTATTCAATGCCAAGAAATTCAGGCAGATATTTATCCATCATGCAGTAACACCAAAGAGACTTCTTCTTGGGATCAAATTTAGACAGATAGAGATAGATCATAGTTTGTAAAAGTTTAATGCCAAGATTGTTAAACTTCTCAAATTTTCTTGATCATAAGTGTGTCAAAGCTACATTGCCCGGCCAAAAAAAAAGTCACACACTCTAATATTTCGTGGGACTGCCTGTAGCTTTGATTGCGGTGTGCATTTACCGTGGCATTGTTTCGACAACCTTGTACAACGTCACAGCATTTATTTCTGTCCAGAATTGCATTAATTTTTGGCCGAGTTCTTGTATTGACGATAGGAACAAACCACTCTGCAGGGTGTTCTCCAGCACATCCCATAGACTTTGAATGGGGTTAAGCTCAGGACTGTGGGGGGCAATTGATGTGTCAAAATGATTCCTGATGCTTCCTGGACCACTCTTTCACAATTAGAGTCCGATAAATTGTTGTCCTGGAATATGATCGTGCCATCCGTGAGAAAAAAATCCATTTATGGGATTGCCTGGTCATTCAGTACATTCAGATACTCAGCCGACTTAATTTTTTTGCTGAATAATATTGCTGAGCCTAGACTTGACCAACCGAAGCAACCCCTGATCATAACACTGCAATTTGCTTATTGAAACCCAAACTGTGACTTTTTCTTTGGCCGGGCAGTGTATGGCTGGCACATAAATAAATGCGATCTCATCGTTGAATGAGTCAAATCAGCAGTCCAAACTACAATAACTTTCTCATTTGTTTTAGACAGCAACACGCTGTTCACACGTCTTTCTTACTGCCTCACAGAAAATGCTCTCTGTAATCATATTTGAAGAACACTCTTGAGGTTTTAGGAAGGCTGGCAGTAATCTGTTTCCTTTCTGTAAAGAAAAGCCCTTCAAGCGCTTGATTTGCCTGAAAGCGACTCCTTGGCTTGATTGGAGTGAAAGTCCGTCTGGCTTCACTGTGAAATCGAGGGGTGGTAAATTTTTATCAGGCACCATCCGGTCTCAAGAAAACATGGCCACATGTCTCTATTTTGCTACCCTTTTCTCCTGTCTTCACTGTTTCTTTATACTTCCTCACAACCATCTCTCTGGACTGGAAAGAAGGGATTGAGAAAGTCTGTTGAAGGGACAGGTGGATTCCCAAGGATAGAAGTGAAGAGGAATGAAGTGAATGTATAGATGGATAATGTAGAAAATGGATGCATGATTAAATTAAGATTTTGACTGGTTATGACTGACTTGAAGGACAGCTACAGTATTTAAAGTTCACATTTTTGTGTTTTTTTTTCTAACCTTGTCAAAAGTCCTTCATTGTTCTTTTACTATATGTGATATTCAAAAAACCTGCTGTGGTGTTTTCCTCTTGACATTTCCTGCTTTTAACATTTTATACAACCTTGAATGTGGCACAGTTTATAGTAAACATCAGAAGTCTTAAAAGCCCCTCTAAGCTCTAACATCAGAAACATCCATCCATAGAAAATGATGTCCCTTAAACTTTCTAGTGCCCTTGATCCCGCTTGAGAAGTATCATAATGTTCTTTATCTAAAATACAGTTGAGATTAGGAAATTATCTAATATCTAATATTTTTGTTCTATCCACTGCTGTTTTTTTTCTAACAGAAGGTGTATTCAATGTTCTCCACCCTCTGCCATGTGTCCAAGGAGCGGACCTGCAGAAGAGAGAGAGCAAACTGGCCGAGATCCAGGCATTTGTCATTATAGAATATCTCAGTAAGTACTGCAATTTATGAAGTACAGTAAGTAAGTACATTTATGTCAGAGTAATTATATAGTTCCAATCAAAAAGCAGGGCATGAACATGATGAACCTACTTAAAATCAATGCTGCTTGTTGTAGTTAAACAGATTGCATCACCACTATCAATGTAATAGCAAAGCTAGACCAGCAGTGTTTGGTTGTAATGTATTATGGACAGGTCAATTTCATTTAGTCATGCACTGGTACAAAAAAGCATGATATTTCACACTAAAATTAGGAGTCAATCTGCATAAATCCATATGTGAGACCTAGAAAGGAATTTATCAACCTTAGAGGCCACCCCGAGCTTCCTGATCAGTTTGAACTTTCAGCCTTCAGCACAGTCTGCTGCATAGAAATGGAGCTTTAGTATCATTATTTTACTGACACACATAATGTCCTCTTGGCTGGTGCAGATAGTGAAACACTCGTTGAGTGGAGCTAGATTAAAGGAAGTAGAATGGAATTCTTCAAATATGGGGAAAAGCAATAGGACTGTTCTTTGAAATGGCCGTGAGCAGAATGAAGCTTCCTGACAGACCACAGGCCTCTATGAAATTCATTGCAATATCTTCTGACTTCGCATTAAATTGGGAAAAGTCATCCTCATAAAGTGCAAAAGTTAAAAGCACTATTCAAAGTTTTCTCAGTATGTGAAGTGTGTGTACAGTATGTGTGCACTATCATGGTCTGTCTGTCTTACAAGCACTCATCAGTCTGTCTGATAAGTATTCAAGCATGCACGTACCAATGAGTTAATGCAACATATTTTTCATTTCCTCTTGGTATCTACCTTACAACCATTTAGTAATGAAACATAATGGCACAAATTAAAAATCCAAGTTAAAAGAGTGAGTGAATTAATCTAAGGTTTAAGTCACAACATATTTTTCTCCAAAAATCTTTTTATCATATATTTGCGAGCCTTGTCTCTTAAAGTAAAGTACCCAGAGGAACGGTTTCACTTGGTCAAGAGCAGAGTTTTTTGTTTTGTATATATATATATATAGTATATACACTGTATATATTAGATCGTTTTATTTATTCTTTTTTTTCTGACACCCAAAAATAACATACAAGATATGAGGATAACCGTGCGTAAAAATAAATACATAATAGCAGAATAGTGTTCAAAAATGTTTTTAGACTTTCTTGTCCAAAATGTCACATTTTATCATCTTGAAAGAAGTTAGCAGAAATGTATGCAAAAGATAGAATACCACCCCTGTAATCTGAGATGTTGTCAACTGATGTAGTGCTTTTGTTTGTGTCTTCAGAACAAAGAGACGCAACAACATCTGAAACCGACATACCTGTAAATGACCTGAAGATGCTTCTAAATCTGACCAGGGAGCGATACCTGAAGATGATTGACTCCACTCTGCCCTCGACAACCTCCCGTATGACAGATGAGCTTGAGAGCACCGCTGCCAACAACTCAGGTATTAAATTGACAGATTTTATTAAATTTATTAAATTTGACACTCCCTCTTTACCACGCAGTTCTTCTGTTGTGTTTGGAAAATGCTACTTTCAATACCATGCTGATGTATTGGGAAGAACTAGAATTATTCCTTCTTGGGCCGGCTCATGTATTGTTCCAAGATGATTACTTACTTTTCTAGACTTGCTTTCAGAGCTTTTAATTAGCCCAAGTTAGCTTCTGTTCCTGTGTCATCTGTTGCATTCCAGAAAACAGTAGAAATTTAGAAAAAGCCTTTTTTAAAACATGTTATTCAATAATATGTGTAAGTATTGTTTATTAGTTTACTGTTATAGTGATGTATGTACTATTTGTAATGAAGGAATAAGGTGCACCATAGTTAAGTGTCATTTTACTTGATCTTAAGTTATACACAGTAAAATAAATAGTTTTTTATGCTGTGTGCAAAAATTCTGCCTTCAAAGAAACTGCTGTTTGTTCATCATTTTTACCAAACTTGTATTCTGACTGTCACACAGTTCACACTTCTCACACAGCATTTTATGAGTATTCAGTTTACACACATTCATGAAATGTCCATTTTAAGAAACAGTGCCAGCAAATATTTAGCAAAACATTTTAAGCAATACTTTGAATCCTAGCCGGAAGCCAGAGCTAAGTGTGCAGAGAGTGTTGTGTTGGATTTAGCTCTGGGCTAACAGACCTGCATATCAAGTAGCTTTCATAGCATAAATAATTCCTGCATTAAAATTTCCTGTGGTCATTTATTGTGATATGATATGATACAGTATAATATGATATATGATATGATATTAGAGACAAATTGAAGAGAAACACAAATGTGATGTAGTTGAATATGTGCAAATTAGACTGAAAAAAAATCGTATAATGAAACAAATTCAATATTTGAAAAACAGAATAGTATTAATTAAGACAAGTAAGTAAATATAGGAGTCCATGTTTTCTTCTTTTATCATCTTTCTGGAGCCCATGGCCATGAGATATTTTAGGCTTCTTGGCATAGAAACCGCTGGTTAGCACAGTCTCCACATTCTGCTTCTGTCTTAGTTTTGCATTACTTACATGTATCTCCAGGACCTTACGTAATGTGTAGATTTAAATTTTGCATGATGTGAGTTGGCCAGAATTAAAGGTTGGTGCAAACCAAAATACCCATCTCCCACTTCCTGGTATGTTGATGAGAAGACTATGTATTTCAATACACAGATCCCGCAGTTCTTTAAAATGTCTTATCTGCATTCCCTAAAAATGTGACTGGCTTTGTGTGGGCGTTAAACCATTGCCAGAGAGCTTCAGTCTCTTCATACAGTATGCCACCCAAGGCCATTGCTGTGCATCTTAACAGGGATCCTGCTGTACACAGTATCATCAGATTTCTGTCCTCCTTGAATAACAGACAATCTTCCTGTCCAAACACAAGCCATGTGCTGAGTGACAGTGATTTTTAAAAGCCAGAATATGTTCTGGTTTCTGTTTGCTAGGGGTTCAGAGTGTTGACCTGGCACATGGGAAATCTTCAAGAACTCTTGCGATCTGTCATTGGTGGGGTGAAGTGTGCTGATCCTTGACATAAGAGAACTTAATCCCGCACTGAGAAATCACCACCGCAAGTCAGAGCCCTGCTTCAAGCCTTCTTCAATGAGGAAATCAAAGCACTGTCAGCAATTTACTTAGTGTACCAAAAGTTCAACAGCTCACTACAAAAATGTGGCAGTATTGAATGTTTATTTACCACTGCCAAAATTTAGGTGCAGATAATATTAATTACTTAATATACCATTGGTTTGTTAAATCTGCAGCTATAAAACATACAGCACTGTGTCAGATCACACACACTTTCCTGTGAAAACCATGTACAGTGCCTTGCAAAAGTATTGGCCCCCCACAAGAACTTTTTGACATTTTGCCACATTTCAGGCTTCAAACTTAAAGATAACAAACTCAAAATATTTTTGAAGAATCAACAACATGTGAGACACAATCCTGAAATGGAACCAAATTCATTCAACATTTTAGAATGTGTTTACAAATAAAAAACTGAAAAGTAGGATGTGCAAAAATATTGGCCCCCTGTTCTCTCAGCTCAGCCAAACGACTCCAGAAGTTCACTGATGACTTCTGAATGATCCAATGTTGACCTAAATGACAGCAATGACAAACAGGGTGCACCTGTGTGTCATTTGGTCTCACATTTGCACATCCTACTTTTCAGTTTTTTATTTGTGAACACAATATAAAATGTTGAATAAATTTGGTTCCACTTCATGATTGTGTCTCACATGTTCTTGATTCTTGAAAAATATTTTCAGTTTGTTATCTTTAAGTTTGAAGCCTGAAATGTGGCAGAATATTAACAAGTTTTTGGGGGGCCAATGCTTTCGCAAGGCACTGCATATCTAAAAACATTAATGAGCTGTCAGGAGCAAAATCCAAGGTTTCAATTTTAGCATGAGAAGAAAGAATGTTCATTTTATCCAAAGCATGCTAAATGATTTGAATCAATTTAAGATACAAGCAAACCTTGGTTTTCGAACGCTTTAGACATCGAACAAATCGGAATTCGACCAAAAAATTTGGAATATTTTTGACTTAGAAGTCGGAACAAAATTTAGAAGTCGAACTTGAAAGGAACGCCTTTTTGGGGCGACCTTGGCTCAGTGGTATTGCGGGTTGTCCAATGATTTAAGATCGGCGGCTCGATTCCCACTCCCGCCGAGTCATTTGTTGTTGTGTCCTTGGGCAAGACACTTTACCCTCCTTGCCTCCAGTGGGGCACTTGCTGGTGTGTGAATGTGTGTGATTGTTCTGCTGGTGGTCAGAGGGGCCGTAGGCGCAGATTGGCAGCCACACCTCCATCAGTCTGCCCCAGGGCAGCTGTGGCTACACACATAGCTTACCATCCCCAAGTATGAATGAGGAGTGAATGAATAATGGATCCAATGTATAGCGTCTTTGAGTGTCCAGAAAAGCGCTATACAAATATAATCCATTAATATTATTATTATTATTATTATTGTTGTTATTATTATTATTTCTCGCCGCCAAGCGCAAGAAAAGGCGCGAAAAGTCAAGAGACGAAGGTAACTCGTACCTTAGGCTAACCTGATTACGTTGATGTTTTTTTTTTCTTTCTGTCTTTCTCATGTTTGCTTCTTTCTTTTACATTTCTTTGATACAGTATGTTTCATTACTATACAATTTGATATACTGTATAAATGACATTATGAAATAACATGTTGAAAAAGGTAGTTTTCTAGCGTCTTGGAACGGATTAAGACCATTTACATTATTTGTAATGGGAAGAATGTATTTGGAAATCGAACAAATTGGTATTCGAACAGCCTTCCGGAACAAATTGTGGTCGGAAACCGAGGTTTGCCTGTACTTGGTTTTCAGTCGACAGGAAGGTGAGACAATTTTTAATCTGAAAGGTAACATAAGATGACGAATATAATTTAGTAAAAAAGTACCATATGTGCCTCTAAGACAAAGCCAAATAAAAATCTATAACATTAAAAGCTAAAGTTATTTGTAATTTGTTTTTAGTTTGTGCAGTAATTTGTTCATAATTATTTATAATTTATTAAACTATAGTTCAGTGTAGGGTCCAGGCTGTGGCCAGTGTTCTGGGTGGAGTTTTCAGTGTTCTCGGAGATAGTAAATGAATGAAGAATACTTGAATAATCCCAAAGGAAAATTATTCAATGTCCTCCTTAAAATATGTTGGTGATCTTTCTTGACATCACTAAACTAAGATGCCGTGCCATTAACATTTTAAAACCACTTTGAACTCCATCTCATGACTCAATTAGCATTAGATGGCATAAGAGATAAATAGTTTATTTTTGGTCGTGTCCATGACCGACTAGTAAAATCGCAGCTGCACAATACAACATGTTCAGACACAATGGGTCATTCAGTGTGGATCTGTCTCCGAAGTGGCTTCCTAATGTGAAGCAATGTGTGACTACAAGGATATCTTCATTTTGTTCTTAAAGCTATTTTGAAGAATTTTTCAACTACTGGTCATATTTTAAATCATTGCCATGTAGGCAAACCAAAATCATTCTGTGAGGCCTACACTGTTATTTCTTGGAGACATCTTTCTCAAATTTATTTTTAAAATCAGACCAGCTAAGCTTTATTGTTTTGTCATTGTAGGTCTTCAGTCTGTTTCCCTCCTTCATTCAGACTGGCCTGAAAGAAGTGTCCTTCACAATATAGAGAACCTGCAGAGCAGACGACAGAAGAGGTTGTAAATGCTATTTAAATAAATGCACGAGAACCCTGTGCACTCCAGCTTTGTTATTTGATCTAAATGCATTTTGTGTGTCTTAGATGTGGTCTGTTAGGTGCAGGCTCCAGTGACAGTTTGCTGGGTCCTAAAGACAATACAAAAGGCTCTCCTGCTTTACTGGATGCCAGAGAACTCCTTAAACACTTCACATCTGAAGGCCTGCCTGCAGGGGAGCTACAACCTTTGGCTATCAATAGAGGGTATGTTTGGTATGGATTTGGGTTGAGAAGAATAATGATAGGAAATTTTAGATATCACCTGGCATTCCACAGTAAGCACCTCCTGGAGCTTGTAAAGACTCGCTGTTATGGACACATACTACATAAATATATTTCACTTGAACAATCTCTGCTTATCTTTTGTTATTCTCATTGAGTACGAGGCCATAATGATTTTATCATGATCATCAGCCTACAGCAGTGAGTTCGCAGTTACATCTCTGAAATATTATCAAGATAACAATAACAAAGAGAACTGTTTTCTGGAGGTGCTTATAACAGTTGTTTTTTTTTTTTTTAGTAAAAAATTGTGTTTGTGGTTTAATGAAAAGAGAAAAAAATGATCTGCTACTTATGGGCTTGTCCTCCCTCTCTCTTTCAGTAATAATGGGTTTCAGTTGTCTCCAGACCTTTCTCCTGGGAGAATCAGTCAGATGTCCTTCAGTAAAGCCTCAGCATCACACTACCATGGCATAGAGTGAGTTTCTCTATGAAGAGAGCGCTCAGTTCCAGTAACTGGCCTTACACTTCACTGGTGTCGATGATATAGTCATGATGAACAGTCTCTGCTCGTTCTTTGTTTTTATTAGTCATCATGCCGTTGGTTTTGTCTGTGTATCTAGATTCTGTATGGACAACCAGAGGTCCCTGGACCGCGACCAGGCCTTTATAAAACTCCAAGCCCGTCTGATTAGACATGAGACCCAAACCACATGCTCCAAGGAACCCTGTGCCCTCCCCTTTGCCCTCAGCCCTGCCCCTTCCCCTGCTGTGATGTCAGAACCAGGAAGTGTATCTGATGGAGAGACTTTGCAGAATGCTGATGTTGCGAGACTCAAGCGCAGGTCATGGGATGTGGACATTATTGGTGGTTATCCTTGTAAGAGGTACAGTGTATGTTACTGATGATCAGAAGCAAGAAAGGGTATGAATAGACTGTACTGATGCAGTGTGATCAACTGTTTTCCGGTGTAGTTGTAGCTTCATTGTCTCATACTACAGTAGCTGCAGAAGTTGACAAATGTCATGACAATTTTATTTACAAGCTGTAGATTATAAACCAGAGATTCAACAATAAAACGCTGACAGAAGCTCAAAAGAACCAACTTACTTACATATAAGGCCATCACCAAACTTATTTTTTCACTGAACCACTTTTAAGAAGAAAGCTGACAGTTTGGTAACAATTCATTGATGTGTCTTTTTGTAGTGTTTTTTTTTTTTAGGTTGTAGTGCATGGAGGGTCATCACCTAGTGTTAGTAATGGTTTATGATGTCTGTATCTTTGTGTTTGTCTGAATGAATGGTCCAGGCTGGTGAAGTCAGAGAGCAGCGACTCTCTCTGTTCTCAGAGCAGTGGAAGTAGCGGTACACACCCTGTTATTAGATCTCTACGTCAACAGCGAAGCAGGTCTCAGTCCACTTCGTCTTCGGCATCAAGACAGGCATCCTCAGGTACATCAGAAACGTGCAAGCAGAAATGCTGAGGGATCAAGTGATCCTTCCTTACACTGCATCAGTGACGTGCGGTGAGGTTGATAGCTGGTGAGGCACTGACTTTGTCATAATCAGATTTACAAACATATGATCCTACAGTGTAGCTTATTCACCATTGAATTAGCAACAGTGAGTGGGTTATGTTTAAAGTCTCATAGCAGAATTATTTACACATACAAACTGTAACACACAAATAAACACATTTGATTAAAAAACGTTATGCTGTTACCTACATGTTTGTTTATGTTATGTTTACTTATAAATGAAGTCCATGCGCAGCTCTTTCTGAACAAAAAGCATTGAAAAAATGTGTTTTACTTATTAAGTAACCAAATTCATTATCTGTCAATTTCCCTTTATTGTGCATCCCTGGAAATTATTTGTATAATTTCAGTTATTTGTTTTTGTTCTTCCCCCACCCAGATCTGGTGACTCATCCCTCGGCTGGCAAACATAAACCTCAACAGCCAAAGACACATCAGAAACCAACAGACGTTGAAACCCCCAAGGAGTCACGCTCCCAGAAACACAAAAGAGTAAGTGTTCACGTGTCTGTGTTTTATTTTGAAAGAAAACAGAATGACAAATCTTTTCAGATTCACAGATTTCTGCACTTTTGTTGTTTTGTTTTTATCATACGGGCCAGAAATGGTGGCATCTTATTTTTGTTACATATAAAATTCCCATAACCTGGTAGCACATACTGAGATTGACTAAACAAAGGTAGAGGTTACACAGCACAGCTCTCTGTTGATCTGGGTGGAAAAACATCTCAGGAATAATTTTTCACCCGTAGCTCTGTCATAAAAAATACAATTAAAATAAGTTTTTACCTTCTGAAATTAAATGTAGTCAGACTACTTATCCTTAGAAGTTACAGATTTAGGCTCTTGTATCAAGCTGGAGGTTATGCTAATCCTGTATGCATCTCAAAAATGAGGAGTGAAAGCAAAAAAAATGCATCAAATGTTGTAATGATTAACACAGCCAAGCAAAGTACTGTTTAAAAAGTAGATAGAGAGATGTATGCACTTTTAAAATAGTACATCTTTTGCTGATGATAAATGCAGACAATTTGATCTTTTGTGGTTTATTTTTGTTCTTCTATTACATTATCTATTTTCTAGAGTGTACTGTTCTGGGTAAACATTTCCTTTTCTTTAATAGTTTATTGCATCTTATCTTTTTTTTTTTTTACGTCTTCTTACTCGAAGCAAGGAAAATCTCACCCAAACGTATTTCATTTGTTGCAAAGACAGTCATGCTTAGAAATTTTGAAACATAAATTAAACCTGATTCCCTGGAAACTAGTCCTCATAGAAGTTTTATTTGTGTAGTTTTCCCTTCATATATCAGTTGTTTAATTTGTTGAGGTTTTTTGCTAAAAGACAGATGTCATTGAACATAAAATGAATAGCGATTCAACATAAACCATTTATTTGGTGGGGAGGTGTGGAAGACCAGTATCGTTTATTATGTAAACACTTCCTGTTGCCTGATATTAATTCACACAAGTCACTGAGCAAATGAGGAAGCTACTGATGTGAACCATGCTACCGGTGGTCTGATACCTCCAGCTATTAACTATGTATTCATGTCACTGTCTTTCTAGGACATGCCCTCAGGTGGATTGAGTGGCATGCATAGCAAACATGTTAACGTATTAGATTATTAAATTAACGACAGGACAGTTACCATGTTTACTTTATGGCTTCTTGATTTGTGAAAAACATTAAAATGGAGCTTGAATTTGTAAAATAGGCATAAATCTGGGAATGACTTCAGAAAATGTAAAAGGCAGACATTAGCGGCAGGGCTTCAAGTATGTGCAGGAAGAGGCTGCCAGAAAGTTAAGAACAAGGAAGCAAAGATGCTGTTCGTAAAACAAAATTCGAGCTCAGTTCAGCATTCAAAGTCCGATCGTTGATACTAAACAGGACACTGTAAAAAGTTCAAAGATGGAAATCATTGCTATACTCCCAAATCCTCAAAGTCACATGAACCAGAAATGACTCGTCTTTTTAGTACTTATTTTTATCCTATGGCCGTCTCATCGCTCCATAACATCTCACTGTGGTGGGACTTCTTCTCACTTCTGAGAATGGTATCATGTTAACACGCTGCTGGATTGTTGTTTTTGTCTTGTTTTTCAACAGGAGTAACTGTTTTCTGTTTTCTACATTACCATTACCAAAATTTCTGAAATTGGTGGTATCTGACCAGATTTAAAAAAAAGGTCACGTTGTCTTCTAGTTTGTTGCAGTGGTCAAAAGCAGAAAGCTCTGCTCTGACTAATCTGACTCATTGACAGGTCAACCACTGCTTGTTTGGCCCGTCTGAAACAGGAAACAGGCGTCTGGCTGGTTGGGAATGTTCTCCTACTAATATACTGTATATCCTCTGTTAAAGCTGGACAGTATTGTAGCCCAGTCACTATGGGCAGTATCGTCACGCTATTCATCTATCTTTCATCTTTCAAAGTACCACACACAATGTTTGTCTTTCATTTCATCCCAGAAAAAGTGACTGAAATCTTGAAAGTCTATTCAAATCAAAATTAGATACATACACAATGGCATGATGAGCGTAAAGTGCAATCTTTGTCAGTTATGTAGACCACATGTGCTCTGTGAATTCGTCCACACCCATCATGCCTCCAGAAGGTCAACAACCTTACAATTAGAATTAAATAAAAAGTTAGCATTACTTACAGTATCTGTTTTGACCTGTTAAACCAACCCTTTGAACGTCACTGTGATGGTCTGTGAACAGAATGCAATAGAAATTCCATTATTTGTTTTTTATATACTGGTAAATCTCCTTCTCCTCCAAAGCATTAAAAAAGAAATGCCCCACGTGTGTGGACATATCATTACGACAAACACAAACCTGCACATTGTTTTCTCTGTCCCTTGTTTAGCTCACAATCTGCTTCCTGACCTTCACTTGTTCTGATTTGTGATTGCTGTGCAAACAGGCTTATCAGCCAAACTCAAGTGTAGAAATGAACAGTTGGTGTGACTCGGAAATAATGATAGCAGTTTATTTGGGACAGAGATTAAAAGCTGCCTTTCCTCCCGCTCATGAGACTGAGTGGCACAGATGATTCCTTGCAGTAAATTTATTGTGTTTCCTTACATCAGTTGCTGTGAGAAGATTAAAGGTAGATCTACTTATTTCAGGAATTTCTTTTCCCCGTGGACACAACCAATATAATATTTCTTACCTATTCATGCTGTGAATAGAAAAACCGTGCAAATCTGTGCAGGACATCAAAAGTCGAGACATTTTGACATCCCCGCCTCTGAAATGAGAAGCAGGCTAAGAATAGTCTCTTTGAAATGAGCTAGCATAAGGTGATTGGGGAATAAGCACAACTACATTTAATGATTTAACAATTGTGCTTGCATTAAATTATCTGTGTCTCTCGTTTGTCTTTGCAGATGCTCTTGGAGGTGGTAGCTACAACACTGCAAGAACACAGGATCAGTACAGAGCATGAGTGCTTTGAGGCCTGCAGGCAAAGACTGTTTGATATCTCCAAATTTTATCTCAAGGTTAGTCTTTTTGCGGCCCACACAGTCAGTGCTGTCCTCCTTTTCTTTATTCTGAACTTTAAAGCATCAAGGACGTATTGTGCAATTTTTGACCATATGTTGTGTTTTTCAAATCTATGCAAAGAATTAAGTCTGTAATAGTTTAAAGACACCTTTTGTCTCTTTTGCTATTTACCATTATGCAAAAGTTTATGTATTTCCTCTAGGACAGAGGTATGTGCTCCATTAAGGACCAGTATAGATAATGTATGTTTCGACACCCTCATGTAAAGCCAACATGAGGATATCTGCTACTACAAGTGATCCTCCTCTTTCTTTGCTTGATTCCAGGATTTGAAGACGTCTCGGGGTCTCCATGAGGAAATGAAGAAGGCAGCATGCAACAACGTCAAACAGGTAAAACCGCTGAACACCAATGGAACATTTCTCTCCAACTTGAACTTTTAAAGGTTTATTTCATGTCTTTGTAGGTCATTGACTGGGTGTTAGAGAAGGCCTCAAAGAAGTAAAGATGGATAGAAAGGACAAGAGGAGAACCAGATTTTGCGTCATATATGACCAAATTTCCTCATATTGAGGTGTTAACTTTTATATTATTCAGCATTTATTACAGTTTCACAAATGTACCCCTTTACTTAATTTTTTAAAATTTTATTTTAAGATTTTTTTATCAGATACTTTATGCTTTTTTTCCATTCTGTTTTTTTGTATGCCCCCACTCGAGTGAGAGTGGTCTCAATTGTTGAATCAAGAGTTCTGCTCTCTTTGTTCACTGAGAGGCCAGGAAGGCGACGTGTTGCTTCAGCTCAGAGTACTTTCCTTGTAGCTCCTCTTAAATGGGCTTTGAAGTTATTTCTGACACATTCACTTTGTTTTTAAATGCAATATTAATTTAATAGCTTTATTGAATGTAAATATTTTACTTTTGTATTTCATATTTTGCCATTTGTAACAGAATAAAGTGTTTTTGAATCTTTTTTGTGCTCTATTTCTGATTATATTCTGAGCTGATATGAGTCTGCCTGTTCTGTCTCTAAGAATTATGTATCACAGTATCAGTGCTGATGGCTAACAGTATCTGGATGGTCGCTGTTATTCAGACAAAGACAAGTCTCAGATCAGCAACACTTGTTTATCACAAGTAAAGACTGTTCAGCCACGTGTTAACACTTCTGGATCACCCTGATGGGAAGCAATCGAACCTTTGCACTCAGTCAATCCACTACCAGCAATGCTTGTGTGTTTCCATCACATTCATTCAAACACAACACGGGCAAATTATCTGACAAGTTGATCTTCCTAACTGAAGTTGACAAAAGTTGATGGTTTTATTCTTACTTGGAAATATAATCCCTGATTTCAAAAAGATGTACTTGATTTGCTTCAATGCATGACTCTTGACAGACCAATTTCAGTTTAGCCAAATAATGTTGAAGACGAACAGGAATAGATTTGATTTGTAACTCTTTACATGTTTATGATGTATTAAGATAAAAATAGTTCAGCATAATGAAAAAGAATACCTTCCAAAGCTATAAAACAAAGATATCATAGAGGAAACCTATTTTCCATATTTGCTGAATTGTACAACACAAGCTGTTGTGTTTCTGTTCTCCACAGCAGTGATGTGCACTTTAAGGGTAATAAAGAGTGTAAACTCCATAACCTGACCTGATATTTTTATGACTATCCATCAGCTTGTGGAAACATCATTGACTGAGAGTACAGATAAAGAAAATGTATTCTCTGCAAGTGCTGCTTGTATCACAAGAGATAATACAGGTTACACTGTACATCATGCATCTGAGTCACATAAAAACTTCAGTAGAAAACGACCAGAAAAGGAAATGGAGGAGGACACCAAATGTCTCTGGTCCCTGGTATAAAATCATAAATACAATTGAGCATTTGTCTCCAGTGATATGTGTGAGAATTCAAATCTACAACCAAATAGGACTGCTTTTAATTTCCTATGTTTTAAACTCATAGGTTTCTTGGTTTTAATACCTGGACACTAAATGACAATTTATTCTGTGGGCCCATTAAATGATACAGACACTGAGATGAATTGGCCATCTGCTGTCTCTGCTGCTTGTTACAAGATGTAAAATAAATGTTAGGAATGGCTGTGGGAGGTGACCATCCCGAACACTCAAAGTTTCTACTTTGATTTAAAGAGAGATTATTGGAAAATATTCCAGTAACAGCTAATTATCAAGCAAGCTTTTATCTGCTGGGGAAGGAAAGCAGAACATGTGTGCTCATGACACATTTCAAGTTCTAATTTTGTGATGATCATGAAAATACTTGTTTTTGTCCATTATTATCGGACTTGTGTTGAAGAGAAAGCTGTTTTTCAGTCATTTGATAATTGCAGTTTTCTGTTTTCCACTGAAAACTCAAATGAGCTTTGAGATGAGGCCACTGAAACAAAGACAATTAGAAGCAGGCAATGGGATGACAAACCTGAACAGCAAATCCCGCAACAGAAGGTGTGTGGAGAGATAATGTTGCAACTGGCAAGGAGGCTTAATAGAGCCACGCCTGTCAGTTAGTTCATCCAGACAACTGGAGCTGTGCAAAGTGCGCACAGTGTTCATGAGAGGCCACAACCTCCATAAGCATCACCTTTAATGCTGACAATAATGCTTGTCAGTTTTAAATGTTGATGTTCTTTTTGTAGGAACTGATTACAAACACACCAGTGGCTTCTCCCCTTAATGATCTGGTGCCATTGCTCTCACTGAATAAAGCCCTTTTAATTATTATAATGGTTAACTCCAGTACAGTCAGTGCTGTAGGACATGTTATTACAGATGACAATGTTTAGCTCACAGATGTGCAGACAGAAGATTCAGGGGCATCTTCTCCCTCATTTTGGATGTATTTCCACAAGACAGTGAAGCACAGAGTGACGGCACCATCAGCTTTTTGGAAATATATTGTATTTAAGGTGAGGGAAATCATAAATATAAATGGAATGTGTTATATTTCATTAAAGTTTTTGAATCCATAAGATATTTGCAAATTTCAAATCATATGATGTTCGTATTGGACTGTAATACTGTATATGGTTTTCATTCGTTCAACTTCTTGATTAGTCAGTAACGGGTATATCTTGAAAGTAGTTGGTCTGAGAGAAGAGGATGCAGAAGACAGGGTTAGATGGAGGCAATTGAATCGCTGTGGCGACCCCTGAAGGGAAAAGCCGAAAGGAAAAGAAAAAGACATATATATATATATATATATATATATATATATATATATATGTATGTATGTATGTATGTATGTATATATATATGTGTGTGTGTGTGTGTATATATATATATATATATATATATATATATATATATATATATATATAAAAAACCACCACACACCTTTCTTTTCTTTTTATTATAAATCTTCATTGCTTCATTGCTGCTTCATTGTTACAGAAAAAAAAAAATCAATAAAGAAACAAAAGCCTTAGCGGTGTTGCACTGGCCTTGCATGACAGTTAGCTTGAGACTCTTTTGGGGGCGTTGATTCCATCAAACTGCACCTGTCCTGCACCTGTCAGGGTGTGTTTTAGATGTGTATTTCTACTGGACATCTGGAGGTAAAGACGTCTCTATGTTCAGAGCCGGCCCAAGGCATAAGCGAACTCAGCACCTGCTCAGAGACCCGACCACCAACAGGGGGCTCCCAAGAACAGTTAAGTTTAAAAAAATATACTGTACTGTATTCACTTTTTAAAAAAATTAAAAGTAGATCACATTTTTGGCATATTTGGTCACACTTGTGACATAATGATCTCGCCTCTCATTCTCATGTAAAGAGATTCCTATAAACATAAGTAAAATAAGGTGTGTCACGAAGACATTTTTGCATTACTGAATATTGTAGCACAGGTGTGTACAGGGTGGGACACTGATTCAACAGAAGATGTTTAGGCCAGACTGAGGCTCTGACAGTAGAGTTTTAACAACTTCCTTTTTCATGGCGAAGCATGAAAACCTCCGCTAAAACCTTCATTTATAAGCAGCTATTCATTCAGATAGAGAGTAACAAATACAGGTTAGATCACATGTTGACTGTACACCAGAAAGCATAGCACATTTTCACCGTGTATAGTTTGCATTTCATTGTGAGATTTTATGTTTTAATTTATGGGCTTAGAATTTCTTTAATGTACAGGTACATTGGTTGTATGGTTGCGGGCAACAGCAGGGTGTATCGGCTTCTGACTATACTCGGCACCTGAAGACTTTTTTTCTGTTTTATTTTTCTGTTTTCATATTTTCTAGTTTCTTTCCGTCATTAACAAGGTGTTTTCTTGAATTTTCATGAGATACTCTACAAGTTTCTCCTCATCCAACAAAACTATTTCCCTCCTAATTTGACTGCTGTTAATCAAAATTATTATTAATCAGCAAAAGAAAGTTATAGTTGAGGATTTTGGTAAATTTGTCCTGACTATTGCCAATGGGCACGTTACAGTGTTAATAGTGAAACTGTGTATTTTGTGATATGAAACTATTTCCCCATAGCTAACACCGTTTCAGTCAAAACTATTTATAACTGCAGGGGATTCCTGTCATTCTCAATAGGTCAGTAATCATTTGCTTTTGCAAACTTATGCCATTTGTGTACATATTTTTTCTCCATGTAACATCACACGGCTTCTTTACAGTTATTGCACTAATTTTGCCTTCTGTGGGGTCTTCCCCCCTTCCACTTAATGCAAGCCCCCAAAGTTATTCCATGATTGTGACGATGAAAGAGTTTAAATGAGTAGAAAAGATTCTTCTGAGTAGTTCATATGGTATAATGGCTTGGAACCCTAGGCATGTTCCTGGTATCTGATTATGATATAAGTAGGGCGATATCTTCTGAGGAGCCCACAGGTCCAGTTGAAATGCTGCTTTTCTGAATCAAATGAGCTTCCAATGCTGTGATGTTCCTGTGGCGTCTAAATGAAACAGAATGTCGCCGCTCGAAGCTGCCATTGGTACTGTTTTAATGATAGCATGGTGTACACATGGGATCCATTCACATGACCAATGAAGTACACACACACACACACACACACACACACACACACACACACACACACACACACACACACACACACACACACACACACACACACACACACACACACCTTGATAAGATATTTATCTATCTGTAGGTCTGTGCTCAGTTTCTAAGGACAGAAAAGAACAAAAAGAGAACCATCCTAATTTGTGTGTGTTGAGAAAAATGGGGGTACACTCAGGGGTACTGCAGGGACTTGGCAGTGGCATCCCAAAACATTCCTCTCCCTGCTGTTTCTCTTTTCACACTCATTCCTTCCTCAGCCCACACGTCTTTTATCATCTGGTTCCCAGAGACTTATACTTTGTATTTCCATGACACAGAGGACTGGGCTGTTCCTTCCCGCCTCACTTACACAGTGGAAAGCTAAGTTGTTGCACAGTTGGTGGGAGTAATTTCATAGTTTTATGATTTCAGGCATCTTGTGTGTATAGGTTATGTGTGGGTTGTGGTTCTTAAGAGTATCAAGGTTGATGAACAGTACACTTGTTAAGTGGGAGGGTCACAGGGGTGACACGACCTCACAAACATGCCTCCATCTGTGCTTTCAGTGACTGCCTGTCAGCCTGTGTATTTACATTCAGGGTGGAGACACTTGTCCTCTTCTTGTTTATGAACAGAAAATTACAGGGATAGAGTGAGGAGATGACCTAGTTTTTTTTACCTTGCAGTACCTACTGTACATACATAGATGTCTGTGTAAGTTATCCGTCATCCATATCAAGATAAATCAAGAAAAGCAAAAAGAATCAACTGGACTTGCTTTAGGTTGGTAAGACAAGTCCAGTTTCCTGTTGGCTTCCTCTAATTAATTTTTTTTTCTACAATTATAGATTTTTTGCTATCTATCAGTGGATTAGTTGAATGTTTGTGTCATTATTTTTTGATTCATCCTCCCCAGATGTGGAAATATTCTTTTCTTGAACTTCAGTGGCTTAGGGAAAATGCATACATAACTTTCCCTTCAATGTTAAAGGAAGCACAAATGGTGCTTCCTTTAACATTTAATCCAAATTTGCTATGGCCATGATGTGTTCATTCTACTGTGGACTATATTATCAGCAGTAGGCCTAACACCTAATCAGCTGACCTGACTTTAATCTTGGTAGCTGCAAATTTTGTCATGTTTCACAATTTTTTATTGTTGATTTTGTGGGTTGCTAAGTTTGTCATAAAGTATCTGAAAACCTAACCTAACTGAGTATTCCTGTATTAGTACACTGTAGGGGAAATTAATATTCCACTAATGACAGTAATCATCACACACACACACACACACACACACACACACACACACACACACACACACACAAACAAGGAGCCTGTAAGGCATGGAAATGATGGTGGGAGGTAGAGCGGTGGCCAGCTCCTTATGAGCAACTTATTAAGGGATGGTGCCTTGCTCAATGGCACCTCGGCAGTGCTCTGGAGATAACCTGGCACCTTTCCACTGCCAGTTCATACTCTGAAATGTTTTTTCCACCATGGGTCATGAACCAGGCACCCTCCGGTCCTCAGTCCAAAACTTAGTGGACTGAGCTACCGCCGATCCTACTAAACTGTGTTTCATTAAGTTGCTTTACTGGTTGCAGATTTAACCATCCAGGAAATAGTTAAAGTGGTTTGTGTCTTTTAATAAGATCACACATGTGACAGATTTTGTTTTTTAGAACTTCTTGGAATGTTTTTATAATTTTGCATAAGCAATTATAAGATTTCTATGAAATTAATGGGTAGGAGATTTTAGACGTTGGTGGGAATCAGGATCATGATGGAAGATGATCAAAGTACAGCCACAGATGTGAGGCGGAACTGCATATGAGGTTCTCTTACCATTGGAGGGCACCATTCTCCTGGGGTGTCAGCTCCATTGCAAGTTTGTTTAGAAAAGGCAGGATTATCACAAAGCAATGGTGTCCACAAAGTGAGCTTCACTGTTTTCTGTTCATGTGGATGTTTTGTGCTCCTCAGCTGTCTGCTGTGAGCTTTGTGTCTCTTTTCTGCCTCATTTATGTGTTGAAAGGATAAAAAGAGATTACAGCTGATCAAAACATGCACAATTTTAGAACATGTATTGGCACTAAAAAGAATTCCTCTTTTATGTGGAGACAATTTAAACTAAGGAAATAGACGATGCCAAATCCCTCCCTGTTCAGTTGAAGGTGGCATTTGTTTTGCCTTCACTTTTGCTCACTCAACCCACTATTGCCTCCCCCCTTCACATTAAACTATGGGATATTGATGTAAAAACAACTTGGAAAGCAATACAGGCTGCATGCTTGTATGCAGCTAGAAACACACATTCACAGACGGGCAGTCTAGAACCTGTGAGGACCTGCCACAGCTGAGGAATGCAAAAAGAAATTCAGCCAAAGGAAAACCCATTCATTCAACGCCCCTTCCCACAGTCTCTCTCTCTCTCCAACACACACACACACACACACACACACACACACACACACACACACACACACACACAAACACACACACACACACACACACACACACACACACACACACAGAGTTTGTGATTGATTACTAATTGATCTGGCTCTCATCTACACCTTCAAAATGAAAAGTTGACAGCGTTGGTCAACAGACCTTCTCTGTCTGTGACACAGTCGGTGATTTATGATCGTGCATGTTTGGTTGGTTGTCTGGGATTACGTGTGTTAAAACTTCCAAAGTCACAATGTTGTTCCATACACACCTGGAGCTACAACCAGTGGAAAAAACTCCCAGGAGGATTCTTTGTGTGGAGGTCTTCTTCACATTATCGAACACATGTTGTCATCATAAATTTAACCAAAAGCTTGGTCCTCAATAGTGACCTGAGCAGAAGGGAAAGAGGGATAAACACATGGAGGGAAAACATGCATGTAAACATCAACTAGGGAACAGTGTGGGTACGTTTGATTCTTTGAGGTGTAAACTCATTTTGAATGTTGCCGTCCATCTGGCTATGTACGCACGTGTTTGAGGCACAGAGAAATGATGCCAGCTCATTACCTAACAGCCAAGTAAACAATGTCAAAGAGTTACGATTATGTTGGACCCTTTCTCAATTACTCGTAAGTTTTCTGGCTACATGAATTCTTTCTTCTAAGCTGGTCAATAAAACATTGCTTAATAAATCAGCCAAAGTGTCTCTAATAGTTCCCCCTTTCATTCTAACGGCCCCTGCAATAAAATACTGCCTGCTTTTGCTGCACTGTTGGAAATGCATTTACAGCAAAGTTAAGTTCATTTCAATTCAATAAGTGAAAGAAGGAATAATATCCAACTAATAACAGTCTATCCCAAATAATTAAGAACCAACATCATTAGAAAGACACAAAGTTCTCCCAAGCCTAAGTTCCCAAGGTGCTTTTGCTGATTTGTGTGCTGTGGGCGAAAGATGAATAAATAACAAAAAGTGAACACAAGAAAAACAAATTCATCATAACACGTTTGTTAAATACATGATTTATGTACACTGTTTGATTAAAAACTAAAGGTTATCAGTCCGAGTGACAGTACAGTAGCTGCCAAAGGCATCAGTGTTCTACGTATCACAGCAGCCTATGTTCAAAATGCTTCTCTCCTCTTGAGACCATCAATAAGTGCTGGATTCCTGTCTGAACAAAAATGTTACAGCACCTCCATTATCATTTGGTGTCAACAAAACAGATGATATTTTCTGGTGGAGTGGTGGGATTACAATGTGTAAATCACTGCTCACAGTGTGTAAATGGTCAGTGGAAATGACTATTTGTCATATTGAAGAGAGCAAAACAGAAAATTTATGTGCTCATAACCAAACGTAAAGTAACCATCATAAAAGCCATATTTTTGCTCCGTACTCATTCCTGTGATCTGCGTGATTTATTTCTGCTGAAATTCAAATGCTGTTTACTCAGTCATCTGAAGGCACAAGAAAAGGAACTGGCAGCTCACCGTTGTCAGACAGTGCCGTGTGAAGATCTGATCTGCTGCATAACATCCAAAAGATAATGACCTGAGTGGCTACTGCAGGACTTAAGCAGGATTTATGACTCTGATGATGGCTACCTCGACAAAATGAAAGATAAATAATGCTTAGTGTTGTGGCACCACTTGGACCCCTTGAGAAATGGCTCAATAGTTTCAGAAAATCCAATCATATGCCATCTAGCTGAGAGTTAGAATCTGTCTGTACAGCTTTTAGTCAGTGACCTTCAAAGAAACACCGTAAATAAGAAAGAACTCACCTGGGTCTGTCCAAAGGTAATACCACCTAACAGACGCTATAGAGCAAAGAACAGAGTAAACAAATGAGATAAATGTGTTCACTTCTGAGCTCTAGAGGTGACCTAAATAGATTGTGTTACCTGCACAGAGCCAGGCAAGGTGTTTCCCAGGTGCTGGAGCTCCATATGTTAAAGACAGTCAACTGACTCACGGCAAAAAAATAAATAAGCTAAAAACAATAGTTCAACAATCAAACCATTATTAGAAACTACACTGTAAAAATGTCCATTGTCATTTTCTGAATATCATTATTTGTTTATTGTGCTATAATATAATATAAAATACTATAATATATTGTATCATATATAATATTATAAATAAAGTAGTCACCATGGAATTTAAAATTTGATTGCTTGTGTTTCATTCATTATAACTAAAGCCAAACTTCTTATATTCTAAGAACTACAACTAACTTTAGTTCATTTTTGTTTAGTCAAGTCAGAAATACTACAAGTACCAGAATGCTGTGACATTCTGAATGAGTCATCTGTCACATTTTGGGAAACTACAACAGTGGAAACTAGTGCTGATGATGAATTCTGACACTGGTTCGTCAACATTTCAAGGAACGCTAAAAAAGACAGATGGAGAAAGTTTTTGCTTTATGTCAAGTACACTGTGGAAAAAAACAGTCAGATTCGTAATGTTATTTCAGAGCAAATGACCAATAAATTATATAGAAGGTAAATGTAAGGCAGTTTCACTGTGACACACTGATTGACATAAAGTGAATTCATCTCAACTATGCTACACAGATTCTCCAATCCTGGAGCTAACAGTAATGCCCGGTCTGCTTGTTTCAATGTGCCTTTCTCTTTATCAACCTGAATGTTCAGTCCAGTCCGTGTTTCCTTCTGTGGTTCTTCAAACAGCACTTCAGGTCCATTGAACCCTTAAAGGAGGGCTTTATCCTACAGACACCTATCCATTTCACTCAAAAAAGCCCCAAAACATAAACAAAAAACTGGATTGGTTTCTCTGGTGTTTCCTTAACTTGGAGTTGATTGCCCAAAAGAGTCCATTTCCAGATAGAGGCTACATTCATCCAGCTTGTGTACCAGACCGAATGAGTCTGATGTGACAAACTGCATGCAGGCTGAAGAGAGGTGGAAAAACAAGGTTGTTTTCCATTTTTAAAGTGGATAAAATGTCTTTTAAAAAAATTTCAGGCCACCAGACCTAAACGGGCGATTTTAGCGGAAAGGAAGGTGTGCAGGATGAAGACGATCGGCTTCGGGCATGAGTGGAGATCCAGTTGCTGGAGGAAGTAGGGGAAGGCAGGACAACAGTTATTAAGTTGGCAGACAGAATAATGAAAAGATGTGATGATTGGAGATGTGGAACTTCATTTACTCAGATGGGATGACAGACAGAGCACTAAGAAGGGGAAATGTAAAGCACATAAAACCATAAAGAAACATTCTAAAAGAAGCAGGGATTAGACGGTCCAATCTGGAACCCAGAACTAAACACAAACAATAAAATAAAACCACATGACTGTGAAAGAAGTGTCTGTTCATAGTGTGAAACAGCAGTGGGTGATTTCACTGCTACTGTGACTCACATTCTCTTGGCCTGCTAAGAGGTTAAACCAGTAAATTCTTTATGTCTTTAAAGCTGCTTCATGTTCGCCAAAACCAGTGAATTAAAATGCAAGTAAGTCTGAACATTAACTTTTCATCGTGCTAATCATTTTAGCTTTAGGATGCAGTAATGTCACTGACTCCACCAGATAGTCCACCACTGTAGTCCAGACTTAAATACTCCAACTATCGATGGATGCATTTGACAAGGATAACTTGAATATCAATGTTTTAGCTGACTGGGTCTTTTTTTCTATGAAGTAATCATCAGATTGACATTTGCCTTCTCGGCAGTGCTTGTAATGGGAAATGTCCTGGAAAGTTCTGAATGGATTCACAATGACACTCAGTGCAAGTACTTGTGACTCCTAAGTATGAACTCTAATAACACTGGTGATGACTCTACTTCTCATTCAGTCACTGCATCAGAATATTAGTTTTTCCCAATACTTCCTACAGATATACTCATCCTGTGTTAAATCCTAATATTAGCACATTAACATGTTAAACCTCTGTTATCAGCAGCTGTGAGCGTCTTAGTGAGCTGACGCGAGCATTGAGCTTGTAATTTGTGATTTTTGATGCACAATCTATAGTTTGGAGTCCATGCTCCATGACACACAACCAGAGAAAGATTAACTGTCAATTGCTGTAGAAAAATTATACATACATAGTCATTACAATCTAATGACAGCAGTGTTGACACTTTGAAACCGATTCCACTTTCAAATGCTGAGCTAATGAGCCATCAGCCATATCCAGGTGCCTTGGGACTTTTACAAAGGCTTGTTTATTACGGTGTTGGCATTCAAAAATGAGACACATACCAAAATGTCTTGTGATAAGGTAGCCAACAGGGCCTTTTCAATCACAACTCCAAAGTGTTTGCATATTTACCTTCAGAATAATCTGAGCAGTCAAATGTGGGCATATGTGATTGATGTATTGAACCAATCTTTTTGTGGATTTTTGTACAAACAAAAGACTCTAAATAAGACATGTTTCCACATCTCTGGCACCAACATTGATATTTATATCAATTTGTCAATATGACCCAAGAAACTACCGGGTACATGCCTTTCTAACTGAGGTAGTTTTTGTTGTTTTTGTACTTGGTTGTCTTGTACCTATGAATTAATTCTGGTTACTCCCTGAAACACAAGCCAACTGGACAAGTAATGCAAATAGACGAAAGCTCCAAAAGGACAGGTTCATTTTAAAGAGAGCTCCGTACTTGACCACCCTGACTTACTGTAGGTGTGAAGTTCGTTTTATTTCAGGAGTTATTTTGTGATAAAGTGCTACAATTTACTTTCTGCTCTGCAGCTCTCACTCTGCCAATCTCTAACTACATTTTTACTCCAGTTTGTGTTTAGCTTGATTTCCCAGAAGGCCCACCGAAATCCCCCTAGAACTGTTATGATATTGTTCTATTTATTGTGAATTCAGTATAGATGTTTCTGAGAAATGTTACTCTATTATTTTAGCTTAAAATGACAGTCAGTTTAGATATTGTTAAACATTAAAAGGATTTTGTCCCATGAATTTAAGAATATGGATTTTAGTGGACCATGTTAAGCTCTTGTTATAGATTTAAAAAAGGAAGCACTCACAATCTCCCCTTCTTTTCCTCCAAAGTCCAGAAACAGCATGCGAACTCCATCATCTGAAGACATCTTTAGTTTTTCATAGGGGTAGGAGAGAAGCACCCGAGGCCTGGTCGGAGTGTGAGCTCCTCTCTCCTCCCCATTCTCCCTTTCTCTCAGCAGCGAGGGGCCAGCCATCACACAGAAGCCCTGCTCGTAGTGGATCACCAGCCGACACTCCTGGCCCATGTACAGACAACCTGGAAAACACACGGTAGAATAGTTTAAGATTGATGCTCATGATCAAATTCTCCTGTTTTTCCTGTATTAATATTGGAAATGAGAGATGATGTCATGATTAGGATATCTATCCTGGTATATTTGTTATAGAAAAAGTATTGACACCGAGAGGTGACAGACATTAAATCATAGTCGTTTATGTACCATCTTCAAATACATAACATGTACTTTACAAAACACTTTCATCCCCACCCTTAGAAAACCTGTCCTCCTTCCTTTAAGGGAGGACTTTCTACTGTCAAAGTGAAAAGTGTTGCCTTTTATAGGGACAGCAGATCCATTTTGTACAATTTATGTGTCATGCAGCTAGTTTGGGTGTTTATGCACAGTGCATTAAAATTAAAATTACTTTTATAGTTTATTGTAGCTAATTCAGATTACACAGGTAGTAATTTAGTTTGAAAAGATGCAAAAACCCATGAATAAGCATCAAGCATATGTCTAACACCAACCGCTCTGTCAAGCATCAGTGTTTTTTATCAGTTTGCAAAATGTCATTTTGTTCCCCAGCACACAGTAAATCACAGTGTTTCACTTTCATCATTGATGAAACATCAATATAGTCTTCTGGGTAAAAGCAGATTGCACATGTATCCAGAATGCAGTCGATGGTTGGTTGTTCCATTGTGGTGAGAATGATCTAAAAATATCCTCTATACGGATAGTTTCAGTCTGTGGCAGACACTGAGACCCGGATATTTTTTGTGAGGTATAAATTTTCCAGCCATTGCCCAGGTTGTGCTTTGTGGTGTTACTAATCTGCACTGTGTTTAACTAAGAGACACCCATTATGCAGCATGGGTTTCAGCAGGGTTACCCTAAAAAGTGGAAGCACATCAATCTGTTGAAGTGAACCCTAAAGATCTAACTTGTGACTACATTAAAGTTTCCTACATCTCAGCGGCAGACAACTCTTTTCACATGAAGACCGCCACCCTGAAAGCACCGTGTAATTCATCTTCTGCATTTCTTCACACCACATTCTTCCTCACTTTGTACCCTCTCTTGTCACAGTGAGTCTAGTTGAAAGCAGATTATTCTATCTTTATCTATTCTCCCAATTTACACATCACTTTCCACTGGTCTAATGACAAACCTGTCTTGTCTGAGCTCAGTGTGATCTCGCTGTATTTAGTCTCTTTTTTGGTGCCTTGACAGCAGGGTTCCCTCACTCTCCCCTCTCCACCCTCATAGCAGACATGAAGGCTTTGTACTAAAAACGTCATTTAGGGTACGAGCTCTACTCTCTCCCGTTGACATCTGATCCGTCATGCGGCGTGTTTGAGTGACACAGTGAGCCAGAAGAGAGTTGTTATAATTCCATTGTTTGCTGACAGCTTGAGCAGGATGTGTGTGGATGAACAGGCAGGTTAGATGTGTTTGTATGACACATTCACAAAGTGTGTCTATACATGCTCAAGATGCATGTGTGTTTACATGTGTCTATGTGTGTGTGTGTGTTTTGCTGTTCACTGTGGCCAGCTTCAGTTTCTTTTCTGCCTCTCAACAGGCCGATCTCTGTTCACGCAGCCTTGCACTCACATTACAGTAATCATCTCTTTTCACAACTAAATTCCTTTAAAGGAACTAATAAACCAAAATGCACTCAGTGACAAACATCATCCATATTTTAGTATGGGTGTTCACAAATCAACCACGACACAACTTGCCAGTTTACTGATTTTATAGAATCTTAAATGTTGTCTTTATATGGAACACAGCTTTAGTTCAGCTTCATGAGGGTTTATGATAGAACCAATATGGAATAGAGAATATAGAACCTTTTTACTACAAATCTCTTGAAACCTCATGGCAGTAGGCTGATGTGTGAGGTTTTTGACATTTAATATTCACAGATTCACAGAAGGGTCGGATAAACTCGAGCTACTAGTTCTTCTCACATCCGACCCCGAAGTGAATCCAAAGTATTATAATTGTTTTTAAAGGATATGCTCAACCTGGAATGAAAAGCTAGTCAAGTGGCCAGACCTGAGCAGGTGTCGTCACCTTTGATACTTGACCAGTAGAAAAACAGCTCTCCTGGTGACTAGCAGCCTCTTTATTCTCCCACCAGCATCCTCTCTGCTAGTCATATTTTCGAAGCCTTATCATAAAGAGCCGAGCGTATTATTTTCTGTTTGTTGACATTTATAACTGTTTTGTAATAAATGTCAATGTTGGGCTGTCACAGTAATATCATGGGTTAACAAACAAGATTACTTATCTTGCAGCCATTCAGTCTTGCCAGTGTTTGAAATGTCGTTTCAGTCTCCTTGAAGGGTTTTCTTTTTCATGAAATATAATTTTGTTCACTTCATTTCTCAGGAAAATGAGAAATTCTATAATGTCCTGTCTATTATTAATCTTTTGTAATACATAATATTCTATGTCTTTTGCATAGCCAAACAAGCAACAAAACAGGGGCCAGTATGGTAGCAACTGTAGGATCGGTGTGTTAAACCTTTCCTGTGTCAGAGAATTACATTCATATGTATTTTATCAACAGTGGAACACAAAAACGCTTGAGGTGAGTTGATTAGAACCTCAGGAAATAATGTTGACATGAAGTACAGTACGAATCAACAAACATGAGCCACGTGTGCACAATCAGATATACAAATGTATCCCTGGAGCCCTAAAGACACCGCATTCATAGTGAAAAACCAGTCTTATAATGTTCATTATCCTTCTAATGGTGTATAAACATTCTGGAAGGACAAGGGTCCCCCTAATGGCGTAACAGTTATGAATGGAGCAGGGGTGGGCTGGGGTCTTTGTTGTATTCTAGGGGGAAAATTAGACCTGAAACTCTACTCTCATATCTGATAGGCTTGATCTGTGGGGCAAGCAGGGTTCCCACCAGGAACACACACGGAGAAAGGGGCCTTTCAGGCGGCCACAAAAGCCTTTCTTTTTGCTTGATGAGGAGTAGAAACACACAGGAGGGGCAGAGAGAGGAGCCGGATGCATGAGGGCAGAAGGAGACAATAAAAAGGGGTATTACAGGACAGACAAACCATATATTTGCTTTAAGCTTATCAGTGACATTAGCAGCAGGTTACCCCCACTACATTTCAAACATCACAGCAAGTTGCTGGGTTAATTTTCCACAACTGCTGGGGTGGAATTGCTTTTCTTAGTTATTTACTTGTTCGTCACAGAGGACCAGTTGGCCTCTAAGACTATTTAACAAGTTTTACTGCTTTCACCTTTGACAACAACATTTATCAGGAGAATGTGGAGGCCAGGGAACATTGGGATTACAAATCTTAAAAAGATAAATCTGAACATGATAGTAAAAAAAAATCATCTGTAATGTAAATTTTAATAAGATGGTATCAAGATAAATTTCATAGTGATTCAGTGCTTTTAAAACTGTGTATCTTATCGTAAAGATAGAACAGCAGATGTTTTAAAACCAAAACCAGCTTCAAGTTCACAATTTGTTTTTTGTACATTAACATTAAAGACAGGCATGTCATACCACTGAGATTTAAATAAAAATAATACATAAAATTAGAAGCTCAGGAAAGCAGGAGCTGGCTGTGGCTTCATGAGTAAGAGACAGACATTCAGCATCTAAAGATGCTTCAAACAGGCTGCAGTGTTGCAGTGAATGCATACCTTTACAGAACTGTTGACACTTCTGACTATACGTCTCTCTCTTGAAGTTTTGTTCCTCTGCTGTATCCTTGTTTGAACTTTTTTATTATTTTGTTTGTGTAGTTTGGTTACTGTTGGAGTCACTTTAAGTTGCTGCAGGTGAAAACCCAACATTTTCTTTCTTTAGGTGCCCCATGGTAAAAACAATTTCACTTGTACTGACCTTAAGGAATCCATGGAGATCTGTGGATCATTTTGTCAGTTCTGTTTCACTAATGGTCACTGACACACAGCACAGTATATAAAGATACATAACATTTTTACATCCTCCCTTAGTACAAAGATTCACCCATATCGTTCTGGATCTTAGCTCTGCACACACTAATGACACCAACAGAAACAATATTCTAAGTACTTGTAACCAGGAAGTTTTTGCATCCCATGAGTGTTTTTGCTTTAGCAGCAGGTGGCCCTTCTTTCAAAAACTAACTAGCGGTTAATACTCCTATAATGGATTTCTGATTCATGGACGATTACCATTCATAAAACCTACTTATGTAATGTTATCTGCAACTCTTGGGTATAGTCAGAAAAATGCTAGCTGTATTAAAGGTACCTGTTATAATTATCAAATCTATGTGACAGCTCAAAAGTTAGCAGGATTTACTCTAGACCTAATGCAGCAGCATTCAACAGCTACATTACTACATCCAATACACTCAAAACCACTATAGTTTGTTTTAGATGAGAGCACATGGGATATGACATGTTGTAGAATGACTAGTCTGTGAAGCCGGGGAGACACACTACATATCCCATAGGTGTTTTTTTGCGTGGCCAGAAAACAACAACTTCAAATTACAGCTGCTGGATGAAAACACAATTTATTTTTATTTATTAGGACTCTGCAGCACATTGATGAGTCAACAGTGCTACCCACTGTTGACTCACAGCAACAAGGTTACAGGTTTGAGTCCTTTCTGTTTGTATGTTCACCCGTGTCTGCGTGGGTTATCTCACACCTCCAATAACGTGCAGCTTAAGTGAATAGGTGGTTGTTTGTCTTTCATGAAGCTGGTGACTTATCCGAGGTGTTCCCTGCCTTTCGCCCATAGCCTGCTGGGATAAGCTCCAGCAGACACGTGCCTCATAAGGTGGATAAACAACTGTAGAAGTGATGATTGCGACCGTCTTGTCTACAAAAAAAAATGGATGGATTGATATTCAGACTCTCAAACAAAGCTATTCGTGATTAATTTGATAAATGTTTGCATACTAACTTACATTACGCAAACATCAATAGTATGTCTACACATTTCTATCTTACTATTACCTCATCTTACTCAAACTGACAATCCACTAATGAAGACTTTAAAGGGCCTGTACGTCAGTATGTTTGCTGATCACTTATATTAGCTCAGGGGTGTCCAAACTGCAACCTGCGGTTTATTTTTAAGTGGCTTATCGCAAATTATCATATGGCCTGAGTATTAAACAGCTTCTTCCAATCTAGACAGCATCAAGGGAATAAATAACATGTCCTTTTAATGTCCTTTTAACACCTTAAGTTGCCCACAAACATGACATACAAAACTGGATCTTAATAAACACCTGGGAGTGTTAAGTTTAGTTGGAGTTCAGGTCGTTCGAGCACTGTTGGTGTGAACAAAGACTTGCTATGCAAATCACAGCCCATCATTTACACCTGGATCAGTGGGTTCAGACACCATTTGGGAGATTGTTTAAGAAATTCCAAAGTGATAATGATGTTTACCAATATGGGAGGTCATAAATGATTCAGAAACAAAGCTGACAGCAAAGAAGTGGTGTTGGGGTCATGTATCATTTTCTTCTAGATACATGCATCACTGCAAAATGTAATTTGGCATGGTGTTATCATAGACAGGGAGAGAGGAGGGGGGCAGTGCAGCCCCCAGGAAATTCTGTGCTTTGAGAGAAAGCAGCAAAGAGGGAGTTAGGAGGGTGAGGAACGGAGGGGGTGTTCTGTTGGAATTCCCTTGATGGCCAAATCCCAATGCCAACAGCACGCACACACACACACACACACACACACACACACACACACACACACACACACACACACACACACACACACTTGAATAAAATTCCTTTCTATGAATAGAAATTGCTTTGTCCACATCTTCACCAACCATCTTCTAGCTCATTTTATGTGGCTGTGGGAGTCTTTATGTGTGTTTTTGCCGGATTTAAAATATATTTTATCTCAGAAGCCCTCAGGCAGTAGCCTATAAAATCTCTGGATGTGTTTCGATCCAGTATTTCTGAATATGTCTGATTAGGGAGCGCAGAATCCAGCATAGGGACCACTACTGCCCCCTCAACTGTTGTGTAAGTTCCTGTTTATATTGTCTGTTTCTTGCACTATTTTAAAGGTACACAGAGTAATTATATTTATTATATACAGTATCAATACTCACTTGTCGTTACTTCTTTAATCATCTCAGCTGAGGTGTGACATCCGTTGACTATGTGTCTGCTCCACAGGGACAGATCCTTGTTGGTCTCAGCCCGGAACAGGTGAGTCTCAATGCCGAGTCGTGAACCAGTCCTGGTGGCAAAGTACAACTCCGTGCCAGAATGAGGTGAACCCCGGTCGGGGCCAGAGTGGACCAGACTGGATAAACACATGCATAGAAGCTGTGAGTTAGTACAAGGAAGGGACATGACGTTTGGTACATACATTCACATTAACATCCAGAGGAGTAACAATTTTGGTAACATTTATTTCAAACCAAGTACATTCAAAAATATTTATATAACCATCTTACCATGCTGATGTTAGCAATCAACTAACATCAGCATGGTAGAAAAGCAGAAAATCAGACCGATGCAAGGTGATCTGCAGTTGATTATATACATTAAAAAATCCATTGGAACATGAAAAAATATTGACAATCTTACAAAGTCATGGATGGGTAAAATCAAAAATAACAGAGGCTAGTAATGTAAACGCTGTAATGGTACATGGGTACTAAAGCTGGTTACTGTGTTTTTACCATATTTCTATAGTGCTATTTGTTTATCCAGATGGTTTTGGTGAACTCATCAATGTCTCTTTCCAGAACTAATTACCAGGTCTTTCAAGCTAATCCATATACTGTACCTTATTGTAAATAGCTTTGTGCAGGAATTACTTTGTTTTTGTAACATTGCACAGAGGGACGTGGACATAATGTATAATCAGGGTGCAATTTGTTAAAAAACAGAAGGGGTGGTGTGTTTTTTTGTTTGGTTGTTTTTTTTAATCATCAAAAAAAATAAGCAATCAACAGTCCTAATTTTTTTTAGGTTAATGGTAGATGCTATGAGCCTGAATTAGTGAACATTTGAACATTCATATTTAGTGCAAACTTAAAAAAGACATGAAACATTTCATTTTCTGTGCTGGTCACTATGTGGAAGATGAAGATGATGAAGCTAGTCTAATGAGGCTTCAGGACCATGGATAAGGATTGGGTTAGGTTTCTGCCCGGAAGCATTAACAGTATTTTGATCGCTGAACGCAGAACTTTGAATGTTGTCCCATTTAATGTTAACTAGTGGTGGAGTTAACTGAGAAACTACATGAAAATACAACAGTAATCAAACATAAAGTGGCGTGTCACACTTTTGATTATCAGGACGTGCATGAGTGCGTCATTCCATGTTAGTGGCTTAAAGCCTGGCTTAGCCTCTATACCCCCCAGGATAAAATTAATTCAGCAGAGGTAGATATGTAAAAACCAAAGGATGACCCCCCCACACTCCCAACAAATTGCACCTTGTGTGTAATCGTGAAGGAGAGCCTGGCTTACTAATCTACCTGTAACTATGCTACTGTATATCTACTGTATATGTTATTTAGTATAGCTGCTGCAGCACTTGTCTGTCCTCCACCCAACTCCAACCAGCCCCACCCCCTCCCCTATATTCTTATTGTTCTTCCTTCTGCCCCCTTTCAGCGGCTTCCTCCTGCAATGCAGGTCATGGTTTCTATTTCCCCCAGCTTTTCCCTTAGTGCTCTTCCTCTTCCTCCTATTCCCCTGATCTTCTTGCTTCTCCTCCTCCCTTTCCATCTATTCCTACTCCCCTGGCTCATTTCACCACAGTTCCTACAGAAGAAGAGGAAGAAGAGTAATTCTGTCCATGAAAATTATGAACAGAAACGGTGATAAAGGGCAGATCTGCCAAAGACCAACATGCACCTGGAACAGATCTGATTTACTGCTGGAAATGCAAACCAAGCTTCGTCTTTGGACATACAGGGATTGGACAGCCCTTAGCAAAGTTCCCTGAGCCCCATACTTCTAAAGTAGTTATCAAAGTTATCAACATCCTCATATATTATTATTATTATTATTATTATTATTATTATTATTATTATTATTATTATTATCATTATTATTATTATTATTATTATTATTATTATCATTATTATTATCATTATTATTATTATTATCATCATGTTGGTATTGTAAAATCTAAAAGCTGTTATCTTTCATTAATAATAGCTGTCAATATTATTGTGGTGGAACATGTCTCCCTATTTCTTATTCTCTCTCTCTCTCTACATATATCTCCGTATATTTCTCCCTCCCTCTCCCAGTAAACCCTTTCCACCCCCCCTTTCTCTCTCGCCCAACTGGTCAGAGCACAGGTTGAGTTTGTCATGACTAAAGTTATGGTGTTGATTTGGCACTATGTAATTTGACTGACTATTAATGTACTGTTAATGCTGTTGGTTTGCTGATTATTTCGCACAATATGATCAAACTCTGTACAAAATTATTATTTATTATTATTTACGATTGTAACACACACTAAAACGTAATGACTTTTTTTGTCATTCATTGATTTATATAAAGGGTGGAACCAGCAGAGATAATGTTTGTCTGTCTCTACCAAGATTTGTTTAAGATTAGTATGACATTTCCAGCTGTCTAGTTACTATTTTCTTGTGCTGAGTTGATGTTTTGTTAAAAGGGATAATCAGGCTAGATTGTGTTGATGACCAGATCGATGCCGTCTGCTAGAGGTTTACACTTCCTAACCCTAACCCAGACTGCAAACCCTGATGCAGATGAAACATTGGTTATCACCAGCTGGTTTGCCACTCTATTCTGATTGGTGGATTGCTGTTAAGAAAATTTTGGAAATCCTACCGTGTTGCTAGGAGTGGATAAGTATGTGCCGGACTCTGCCAGGCCTCCTTGCCTCTTGGTAGACTGTCATAGAGCAGCAGGTCTTTCTCTGTCATCACCACCAGCACTGGCTTCCAGCTCTGTTTCTCACTCTCCGTCTGTGGCATAAAAAGACAAACAATGAGGGCAGGGATCTTGGAAAAGTTGAATACTTCCATGTTCTATACTGACTCATATTTTGGTGGGCCACATGGAAGCTATTTATAAAGCTCAAAATTGTGAAGATCTAATTGTAAAGACTAATCAAGTGTCAAGCGTTTAAAAATGTTTAGATGTAGATGGTAAATTCATTGCGCAAATTGGTACAGTAATTTAAATTCAAATTCAAAGTAACCAGTAGGAATATGTTAATAAAACAAAAGGAGTTCTTACTAAATGTATTCAAACACAAGCTCAATTCATTTGGTGACGTATAATTTGATATTACTATAATATATTTATTATCTGTAATAAAAGCATCGGGTTTTAAGGACTACTGTGTCAGATATTAGACTGATGTGGGTGTTGAATAAATAAAAGTCCTCATCAGTGGCTGTAAACATGATTTTGCCTCTTGAAGTTTTACAAGACTAGGTATAAAACAAAAACATTGATTTTCTGTCTCCCTTAATGTATACCCAAACTCTCTCCATATGTCTCTCTGTCATATTTCATGCCAAAAGGCCCTCAAAAGAAGCTAATTTGAGTTGTTACAAAGCTGTTCTGTGTACATTCACTATATTATAGCATGCATTCAGTTGGGAATTAAGGAAAGGTTGGCTGTGTCCCCATCATGCCTAATGAACAAACCCCCCTTTTTCCCTTCAGAACATGCACTGTTAATCTCTAAACTTAGAGCACACACATACACAGCCATCATTTTACAATGCTCCATAACTATTCTCATTATAAGAGCTTATCTCTGGCCCTGCAATGGAATCCTAAGCTGCCTTTTGAAGTTCTGCCTTAGCCAATCATATCCTGGGATTTACAGGGTCAAGGGTTAGCCTTTTAACATAATGAGAATATGTTGCTAAGTAACTGTATTGTACAGCATTTGAAGGATCAAATTTTGGCAAATGCACGAGGACTAAACTGGACAGGTATGAATGTGATTGTGTGTCGGTGTGAAAGAGAACGTGAAGCCTTTTTTATACTGTTGAATTTCAAAGATGTATGCATGTGTATAGAAAATAAAGAAAATGTATGATAACGCAAGTATGCGAGCGTGTGTACACACACACACACACACACAAACACACACACACACACACACACACACACACACACACACACACACACACACACACACACACAATATTTTCTTTTCCATAAGTAGATAATATTAAAGCTAGATGCTCAATCAAAAGCCTAGACCTGGGCTTAAACAATCCACTTCTAACATATTTTCCATGAACATCTCAATGGTTACTAATGCATTTTTGAGGAAACATTCAGTTTGTGAAAAAACAACAAGCAAAAACCTATTCCATGACTCCAGAAATGTATTGTCTTTTGTTGTGTAATAGCATTAAGGCCCAGGTATGCCCCTCTATGTATGTATAGATATTTATACGTCTGATTTGTCAGTACCTACGTATTTCCATAAAGCCATGCAGATATTTAGGAAGCTCCATCCATCTCTACATATCTGTCTTTAACTTGGGTCATGAATGGGCCTTTAGTGCAGTGTGTGTTCAGTAGGTGTACGTACAAGCAGTCCTCAACATACTGTACAAATATTTATGTCTGTAAAGAGCGATAAAAGCCAAACTACTGCATGTTTGCTGCAGTCATAGTGAAGATTTCAAACTTTTGTCTGACTGAACTGCACCAATACAAAAAATTAAACTCTTATCTGAACTAAAATCTGGAAATAAAATTTTAGACTTGTGTTCATAAGGAAGTTCTCATTTTAGATAAAATGTCACCAATTTTAGGCTGTGAAATATTTTTTGCAAATATGCACCTGCATTGGTAAACTATAAATTTAAACATATAATAATTAATGACACCAAATATTCAAGTCAGAATATGTGATGGACTCAGGGCATACACATGCACATTGTGCATTTGTTTAATGAAAATTATTATATACACCGTCACACCATCTGATATCTGTGTTTACACAGGCTAACACACATGCTCCTACCTTTCCTGCCAGCCACCCCAGGTGTCGTATTTCTTTGCTGCCGGCAATCCCAGTCCTGACTGTGTTCTGGATGACCTCTTCTAGCGCCCGCTATTGGAGAAGAAAGTTATTATAGCTGATTGTTATTCAGGATGCTTTAGAATCAAAGATGTTTTGAGGAGTTAAATCATTTCCATAGTATGTGGTCACCTAAATGTGTAGTTGTGATGATCACATTGATGAGGATTCCTCATAAATTCATTGAATCACAGACAGACCTGTGTCAGTGCAGATGTGACGGAGTGCAGAGCAGAGAACCACGACAGGACAGATGGTTGGTCAGGGCAGCGCAGCACCACAGTGTGCCTCGTGTCAGGAGAGTGCAGCTCCAGTTGTCTGGAGGACAAGACAGCAAAAGTTAAAACCATTAAAAATGGAAAAGCAGAAAACTTTCATTCAAAAGCAAGGTTAATATATTCCTCTTGAATATTAAACTTATTTTGGTAGTCTTATCAGGTGCAACCAACTTGACTACAGTAAATTTAATTTCATCTGGTGGTTTTTGGAAATCAAATGTTTTCCTTTTAGGTTTCCATGCTCATCTGTCTCAACCACTTGAAAACTGGAGGCACGTCAGAAAAATGAAATGAAGCACTTTGAAATGTGAGTTTATTCATGTCACTTCAAAACATGACAAGAAATGTATAATACATCCTCAGTAGACCACCTGATACAATATTGTCTCCTACTACATTTCCAAAACTAATCTCTTTCTATCATATAGGAGTGTTCCAGATCTTGAGAAGAATACATCTGTAGGAAGTCCTGCAGGATCCCGCTGAGCGGCACTCTGATTATGTGCCCAGTTGAATTGCTGCCTTCACAGGACATAAAACAGCGTTCTGTTGCTTCTTCTTGTAGCAGTAGTGCACATGCCCACGTTTGTGCAGCAAAAATACTCTGAAGTAAAGCTGAACAAAAGTAAATCTGTGAAATTACAATAAATACAGTCTCTATGAATAATTAATAAATACTCTTGTAATAAATACAATGATGAGAGGTTTAGAGGACACTGAACATTGAAAAGGCATAAAAAATGAGAAGTCACCCGAATGATCATCATCAACTTGGTTACGATGTGGTTTTTGTGTTGCGGGATAATGCTCACATGGCTCAAGTTGTTCATCAGGGAAGTGTATGAAGAATAGTCACTAGTTTTATAGACTGTACGTTTATAGCTTTTCTCTAATCTTCTTGTCCACTGAACGCACTGCACGGCAGAAGCCATTCATATATACTTTCTTAAATTTAGACTTTCTTCATTTGTCACTGTACGGAAAACACAAAAGTGAAATTTATACAACAAAATATCTGTTGCTTGGTTTCTGGCATACAGAATTCATCTAGTGGGGCAGTTTAATAAATAATCTTTTACCTCGCTGTACATAATTTCAACACGGTGTGTGTAAATTTTATAGTGGTAGTAGGGGCTACTGCTATAAAATTCACACAATCATTCACACATCAGGAACAGGGAACTGAGGTTCATGCCAGACGATACTTCAAAAAGGGGCCAGGATTGCTTCACCTCTGAGCAAGAAGCAGTGCAGTTCTCCCAATGAGACAGGATATCTCACAATGCTCTTGTAGAGGAAAACTCCATGACAGATTTCCTTAGGAAAGGATGTGTTTAACTTGAAGTCTGTAATGTGACCACCAATGTGGCCATCAGTAGCATTGATTGAGCTTCCCAGGGGACACCTCATGAGATGCCTTCGATTGTTACTTAGATGGTGCTCTCTGTCGTTTTCTGCGATCTGTGCTGGTCTATCAGAAAAACATTATTGACGTGATATTTCAAAGTCCGCGCCTACATGAGACTAGGTATTTTTAGAACAAAATCCAGAAAAAAAGGTAAAATTTGCTGAAGGATATACCTGTGGCAATTTCCTACACATTCAGTTTCAACTCATAGCATAAAAGGAAATATGTTTTTGTAGAGTTAACCAACAGCTCTGAAAGAACCAAGCACTTCTGTTAACATCCCTCCGCTATACAGGTAGCGCCATTTGATTTAGTCTACGCTAAAGTCAGAATGGTTTCAATTCTGCAAACATTCTTTCTTTATATATTTTTATTCATACAGTAACCACTGGAGACATGGAAAAGCCCTGGCAAATATATGAACCAGCTCCAGGTGTTTCTCTGGGTTAAAAATACTAGTGGTTCCTGTAAAAGGCAAGTTGATTAAGGACAGGCCAGGGAGAGGAAGTGAGGTGCTCCAGGGCCAGATGTGCATTTTTTAAAGGATGTTCTTTGGGGCTCCCATGAGGTGTAGTGGAACTGGAAGAAGCCTCATCTTCCAATTTCTGGCAGAAATGTGCAGTGACTTTGGAGCTAAATGAACTGAATACTGAATCTTCTGTCACAATGTATTAACTTGGAAAATGACTTGGAGAACAGTACATGGACTAGAAGACCAGCATATGGACCTGTATGCATGCAATTATTTAAATTGTATGAAGATCGATCTCTTGCTTGAACAAGGGGTTATTGTTCTCATGGGGCTGTTATTATACAGTACTATATCAGCATATTTAGGCTTGTCAGATGTGTTCAGCATACTGATGTAATTCAGATATTTAATTTTAATTAAAGAAATTGATGAACTTTGAATGCATACATAAAAGACAATAAAAGGAGATATTCATTGGCAAAATAAAAAATTTGGAGGCAGTGGCAATCCGACAATACTGTTATAATATTAATGGATTGAATACAAAAAATAAGCCTGTTGACATCAAACCATTCAATGTGTGTTACACACACCACAAAACAATAACAATGGTTTGATTCAAAATTAATCAATTTAATTACTGATTTTGGCCCACGCTTGCTTCTGCAGAATCCAAGATGATGTCTCAACATAGTGTAATTATTGCTGCACAATTATGCAGATAAATCCATGGTAAAATGTCTGGAAAAAGCATGTCTGGCTTCATATTCAAAGATCTTATGTGTGTATGTATCATTGTATTATTAATAAAGAATCATTAAAGTGCATTATTAATTAATTAATTAACTTCAACTAAAATTCCAACTCTAATCACTGAGAAACCACAGATTTTATGATTATGACCAGTCAGTCATCATCGCAACTAAGACGGTTATCCATAGCCATAACATTACAGTCTGTCATTTAGTGGTTCTAGGAATGTCAGCTTTGTTCTTCGCCATTAACTATGAAGCTGAATGTTTTATTCATACCTGTTATGTCGTCTGTTTCATAGTCCTTGTGTTTTAGCTCGGCAGATTTTCCTTCAATTAAATGAAAAGATATGACAGAACACAGCTGGAGCGTAAACAACTTCTTCAGTAATTTGAAAGGCCTGTGTGTGTTTCAACATACAGTCTTAGCACAGGAAATACATACATGCACATACATGCTAAAAATAAGTGGCTCTTCAGTAAGTACAGTATTTTCAAAAGAGACATGACCAGACTTTGGAGAAGACTCAAGGTATTTAGCTGTGAGTCTCATTTTGTCACGTTTCTATATCATGTTTTTAATCATTATATCTGTGTGTCAGTGTGTCTGAATCTTACATCAGTGTAACAGCACCACAGCCTGGAATAAAAACAGGTCCTTCATATTAAACCAATAATATTGGAGAACACATTAGTGGTCAGGTTACACGCTATTGTGTAGAAGCAATACTAGTTAAAGTCATGAATAAATGCAAAGAATTGTATTTCAATTTTAATGTCAGTTTAGTTTGGTGGTTTCTGCATTATCTTGACTATATACTGTAAGAGGAAGTTGAGACTAAGTAGTAAAGTAAAACCTATACTCTATATAACTCCATACAGCACTTTTTAATACCGGTTACAAAACCTTTATATCCTTTAACCTGTCAATGTTAAAAGGATATAAAATGAAGTACTTTAGAAAACCTTTTTTATCTATTTTACTTAAATGATTTGTGTGAATATAAAAATGTCAAGCGCGTTGCACATTATCCTGTGTCCTTCATAATCTTATTTTTATCGCTAATACCGCTTCCCTTCACTCTTCACAGTTTCAAACTATACTTCAAATAATAAAAGTCAAGTCCAGTAATGATTTTCAACTTGTTATCCGTGTTACAAAACAACACCTTGTGTCTTTAAACAACTATGTTACAGTGAAGTAAAAAGAATGTTTTCAAAGCACTAAATAGATAAAATAATGTTGGATAAAGTTGTCCTGTCTCCTCTTTTGTCCCTGACTTCTGATTCATTCATCTCTTATCATCACTGAAGTCCCACATTTTACTTTAAATCACGCTCTCCTGTCTGTCTCTTATTCTTATGATGAGGTAAGAAAGAATCCCTGAGAGAGAAACAACATTGCACTGAGTTAAATTAAAAAGAAAACTAGATTTACTTGAAATTAAGCTTCTTAAATCATAGAAAGCAGGCTTTATTTTTCCCTACAGTCTTTAACTGATGTACATTTTGGTGTGGAAAGTATTTGACTTTTCATACAAGTGAAAGAAGAAAAATAAGCATATGCCTGGCTGCAGTTGGTACAGATTTTAATATTCACTAGGTATTTATGGGTGAAACACTTTAAAAAATTTGTCTTCTAGCTCTTTCAAATCTGAAAAGTCTGTGTGAGACAAAAACTCACCTTGGCACTAGATGTGATATTTACCTGCATTCCTTGTGTAACTGGATGACCAATAAAGTCAGAGTTGTGGCCAATAAAGTGAATGTTCAATCCATTTGTCCCTCTTATTCAAGATTTAATACTTTAACAAAGAAGCAATGAAAATGCAAATAAAAGTTTCCCCGACAACCTTTGGATCTTTTCATATTTCACAGCAAAAACTGGCTTGACACACAAACACTCCCTTTTACAGGGTTGTTTCACAGATTCATATTGAGGAACTGGCCAACTACATTATATTTGTCTATGTACTGCAAGACTTATGAAAGCATCTACATTTGAAACATTTTCTATTCAAACCAGAAAGATTAAACTGACAATGACATGAAGAAGTTATCATCAGGAGACAATTCAAAGACCAAAACACTTTTTGAAAGCATTATTCAGAAAGCAACTTTTGCATCTTTTCACACAGCAAAACACACAAAACTTGTTTCTGTATCTCATAGTTGTGTGAAAGGTTAAGTCAGGTCAGAGGTTGGGAGCTTCTTGCCTTCTAAGCATTAGACAAGAACAACCCCCCCATAACAGGTAAAGCAACTGACTGCTGTTCTTCTGTCATCAAGTGGGAGTGGTGCAGTAACAAAGGAGCTGTTGTGGGTAATCTTCATTGTGGCTGTATTTTACACTCTCTGTCAGTGAAGCACAATAACAACTAGGTAGGAAACACTTTGACTTAAATTAATAGAAGTATCCTGCTCTCATGTCTGTGCATAAAAACTGACATAAACACAGTAAGCTTCCCTCTGTCAACAATAGTTAACTTTTAAACTTTTTTTCAATATTTTTTTCCCCCCCAAAAATATGTTTTATCTTAAGGAACGCCAGCCAGCAGAGAAACATACAGTACATTATTGTTTTTCATGTTGTTTATAAGTGTTTGTTGTAGGGATTGTGTGTTTTGGGATTCACACTCTACAGTTGGAGCGTGGATCCAGCTAACAACATCTACACAGGACGTTTGAAGCCACTGCTCACTGCTACCACTTGACTTTGATGCTTCCTCCATTGTCTACACCTTTGAAGTTTAGTGAGGTTCAACTATTGCAGACTTGTAAAATCATACATATGCAGGGAGGGACACACACGGATGGAGGAACACAACGATAGAAACTGAAGACTGTGTTGGGAGAAAAGAAGACATCAATCAAGACAGACAATAATGGTAAGAGGATAGAAATAGAAAGTGAATTCATATAGAGAGCAGCAGATAATAAAGCCTTAGAAAGCTGGGAGGACACAGATAGAGAGGTCAAGAAAGTAAGAAGGAAACAAAGAGGGTACCAAGATGATAATAAGGACAAATGCAAAAAAAATAAGAAAAGAGTGAAAACACAGTACAGGAAAGACAGAGGAGAAGAAGCGACATGTTGAGAGGAAAGCAGAGGGTCGGGCAACCGCAACAGAAAGCCCACATTCAAGAGTGTGATACCCAAAACATTAGAACAGTAAATTACTTTTCGCCCCCATGCTGTTTCATTGGGCCATTGTGATATTAGCAACCAATTAAGTTGACAACACTTCCGAAGAGACAACCCCCCACTGATTGAGAGTTATCTATGCACCACTTCAAATGTCTCTCTTTAAGAAAAACTGAAAACCGTCTCAGAAAATATCTGAAAAACACGAGTGGGTAATCCCTTCAGAAAGACACACTCTGTTTCACGCTGTTGAGGTTCACAGAATGCTTTAACCTTCGGTTAATTAAGGTAACCGTCTTTGGAATGCCGATGTCTTCAAAGTTGAACTTTGGAACATTTGTCAGTGGCAATATTGAAACAAAGCCTGTTTGTGGGGTCGAGTGAAGTTTACTACGTCTGTGACCACAACAAAGTGCAACACTCTCCTCACTATGACGATAAAGATGATAAAACATGTTTTGAACATATTTGTGCAAACCTTAGCTTCAAGTTGATTTGTTGTTTCTGATATTTATCTTCCTGTACTTGATCTCAGGAGTTTTGAAGCTGTACATAACGGAAATGTGTGTGAAGTATAAATGTGTGCTTATTTCACCATCCCCATAGAAACTTAACTTGAAAGTGAGAGAATTTTATTCATGAACTTGGAAGCAGAATCAAAATAAAACTGTCTTAATTAGTTTTGGGACTTATTTCAATCTTGATGCTGAGTGCTACAGACGACAGCCTTTAAGTGGACACCTACCTGTTGTCTGGATCTGGAGTGGTCATGGCTCGAGTTACGTAACACAGTTTGAGTGGTATACATCTCCTTTCACCCTGCAGAGACAGGGAGGGCTGAAGAGGAGGGCTCGGAGAGTGATATGTGGGGGAAGAAGTGATGGGAGAGCTGCCAAGACGAGGAGACTCAGGAGGTGGGGTTTCCCAGCCAATCTCTGACACAGGGGAGCCCTTTTTGACATAAGGCGTCGCCTCACGCATGTACTTCACTAGGCAGAAAAGGACAGACAGATTTCCTGAATGAGAATACAATCACAAATGGCTTTAATCAGTTAAATCAGAATTGAATGGTTTGAATGATGAAATGAATGAGGATTGTTTTGATCCTGATCCCCCTGAAAAGGTGAATCTACCACAGATTCACAATGGATGTAGAGACCTTCAATGCTTTTACTGTAAAGCAACACAGACCTTGACAAAAATAATATCCATTCAAAATGAAAGCCTTAATAATTGCAGGCAGTCATGAATGCCTTCAGCATGTCCCTTCGATGTCACAATCAAAAGTCTGAGCTCTTTCTATGGCTTTACTTTCAGTGTGTTTGATATAAGCAGAAATAGGAGCACACATAAGGTCCTTTGTCCTGCCTAGTGCCTCTAGTACTAATCTGTCTGAAAAGAAACTGAAAGTGAACAATATGCAAATATTTGATTTACATTTCCAAACATCTTCTTGTCGCTGTGTTGATGAAATGTGATATTGTTTGACTAACAGATGGAAGCCTATGCAAACTTCCTCTCATTTTAATTCAAATCACATCCCCATGTTTAATGAATATGATGTAACTTTTGTCTCATTGAATGTTTAATGAATTACTCTTCTCAACAAACAAAAATATACTTAGTTATTTATTTATACTTTAAAAAACATTCATAGACTTTTAAAAACACCAAGGCCAATATATACCAGGCACAAAAATATCTTGGTATTATAATTGATTTGGCATCATTTAACTGAGGGCAACTATTCAAATAAACAACTTTACCTTTGACCCTATAACCATCTTTTGACGAGAATTTTATAGTTCACGTAGCAAGAAAAAAAAAAAAATCTTTCAGTAGACTCAAAAAGATTCTATTCAGTTTCACGTTTCACTTGTGTAGCATCACATCATTACAAAATGTTATCTCAAGGCACTTCCAAGTACAGCAGGGAAAGAACTATCCAATATGAGAAAGCACTTTGGTAATGGAGCAAGAAAAAATATCCCTTTAACAGGCAGAAACTTTGAGCAGAAGGAGAGAGCAAACATCTACGGGGAAGTAAAGAAGTGAGTGAAATGTCTTTTCGGAACATGAACGTACAGATAGAGAGAAGGATGGAGAGGAAAGAGCTCAGTGTGTCATGGAAGGTTCCCCTGGCAGTCTCGGCCTATGACTGCATAGCTACTGGATGGATTAAATATGGGCTTTATTAACAAAGGAAAGTCTTCAGTCTACTCTTGAACATGGAGATGGTGTCTGCCTCATGAACTAAATCAGGGAGTTGATTCCACAATAAAGGAGTTAGATAACTGAAAGCTCTACCCCATCTCCTTTTAGAAATAAGGGACAGATGTGAGAATGTTAACATTAATTTTACTGTGCCACTGCTGAGGCATTAGATATTATGTGCATTAAAACCAGTGTTGAGTGACTTTAAAAAATCATGACTTAAAAAATCATGAGAAGGATACATCCATCCATTCATCTTCAACCGCTTATCTGGACCTGGGTCGCTGCAAAGACTTCAAAACTGCAACGACTGCACCAATGCATATGTCAATTTTACATCCCATCCTTCTCTCACTCCTGAACATCCTTGAACTCCTCCACTTGGGACAAAGACTCTCTTCCAGCCTGGAGAGGGCATGATTGTGAACCATGGCCTTGGATTTGGAGGTGATAATGCTCATCCCACTCACTTCACACTCAGCTACAAATTGCCCCAGTTCAAACTAAAGATCCAGGTTTTATGAGGCCAATAGGAAAACATCATCTACAAAAAGCAGAGATGAAATTCTTTGGTCCCCAAACCAGATCCTCTCGGAACCTGGCTGTGCCTAGAAATTCTGTCCATAAAGATTATGAATAATAATAATAATAATAATAATATAAAAAATGATGAATCCTCTCACACACATGTGTGACTCAATAATAATTTCAGCATTTCAATGTTTTTGTCTTTGTAAGCACGAGTCATGAGCTTATTCATTTACTGCATCATCTTTTGATCAAGCCACTGAATTTCAAATTAAAAGTGAATTTTGAGTGCAGCTTCTTCCATAGAGGATTATGACATTTAAACAGTTAATGTTTGCTGCAAAGACAGCAGCAAGCTCGTTGATCCAGCAACCGCCTTTCATTTTCCCATCACAATGAGCTTTCTAGCTCAACATTTTTAAAAGATCACAGCAAATGTCAAAATGCAAATAGTCAAAACAAACCCAGGTGTCTCTCTGCCTTCATAAATTCAACTATTCATGCTGTAAACAGCAACAGATGATTCACAGATTGTTTCTGCAGCTACGGGCTTGCAGTAAGAAGACAGTGATTGTCTTGAAAACATTGAATCTTGCTTAACGGTTCCAGTATCCCCTGATAAGACAGGAAATAGAAAGCTTTTTAATTGTCAATCACTGGAGGCTGGATCAAATTTTTAAATTCTCATGGTTACTTTTGAGGAGGGGAGGGAAGAACACAGGACATATACTTGGGCAACAGTAAAATCCAGAGGATAGGATAAAATAAGTGTTTGCTGTGCTCACTGGATGTTTAATCGCTAAATCCCTCTGAACAAGCTGTAGAAAATCAGCATATGCTTGGTGACATTTGTAAATCAGTATGCCATTCATTCTTTGGAGAGGCGCTATAGACTGGTATGAGACTGTGTAACAAGCCTAACCATCAACCTGTAGAGAAGAGACGCCAGGCTGACTACATAGAAGAGATGGGGGTGAGCGACTCCTCAATGGACCTACAGCGATGGAAACAACCGGATAGCCCACGCAGTCAGATCAGATTAAAGGATGGAAAAAAAGCTTATCGTTTTGTTAAAACACACCATGAGAAGCTACAACACAAATGAATTCAATGGACTGAGAAGATGGGATCATTGTAGTTGGATGATGACAAGCTTTGAGTTTGAAGCATGTGTTTACTATAGAAAAAAAGCTACATACTTCTTAAATTTGGCATAGGCTGATGTAAATCCAAAGATACACATAAAAACACACACAGTCTGCCTTATCTTATGTGCTGCAAACACAATGAAGCCATAGAGGAACAGAAAGAAATACTGCAAGTATGCAAAATTTGTGTATTTGTACTGTATGTGTCAGCGATAATCCAGCATAGCTGCTCTAGTCACACACTCTTGTGAGCATTTCATCTACATCAAAAAACATTCCTCTTTCACCATCTTTCAGTATCACTGAGTGAATGGAAATCAACACGGTTACTGGTTGGAAGATTATTTAAACATGAACCCTTAACAGTACAGCCCATCTGTCTAGAGTTGCAGAGGTGCTATCAATGGAATAATCTGGTGCTGAAAAATAAATCAATATGGACAACTCCACAGGACTCTCATTAACATCTTGAATTGGCCATAAATCTGGCTTTAGACTTTACAGGCTTCCATTATTTAAGAGTGTAACACACACAAACAGAGGCACTATTAAAAAAAAAATGAACACGCAGAACAAAATTTGGTTGTTCAACTGATTTATCAAATAGATATGCAGAGAAATTGGTTCCTTTTTTTAACTGTGTTAGTTGTCACACCGATGAAGACAGAGAAGGGTGAATTTTATTGTACTTTCACACAATAATACTGAAAATGACACTGAAATAATGTGGGGCAGCAGCTTTTTCTCACTGTCCACCTCCTCAAATCATGGGTTATTTTAGACTGCAGTCTATTTGACTAAACTAACCTAAATACAGATATTTCTGTTACAGTCAGGGGGTAGTTTGTTTTCAGTCACAATTCACCAAGATAAAGATTAAAGATTCCTTTACTAGTCCCCCATAGGGGAAATTATTTTTCCTGTTAGTCATCATTACACATGTACAGTATATACTGTATATATATGGTACAGGCCCGAACGCACACACAAGCAGCCTGTAGGGCATGCAAATGATGGTGAGAGGTAGAGTGGCGGGCAGCTCCCTCGTAGTGCGCTCCCATGAGCAGCTTATTAAGGGGACAGTGCTTTGCTCAAGGGCATCTCAGCAGTGCTTGGGAGGTGAACTGACACCGCTCACACTATGAACGTTTTTGCTCGACATGGGTCTTGACCATTTCATCCCCAGCCCAAGCCTTAGTGGACTGAGCTACTGCCAATAACATGGAAGGAGGAAACGTCAACTCATTGACACAGCAGCACTGTGTGCGGGAATAGAGTTGTAAGTATTTCTAGCAGCAGGGGAAATAAACTGGGTGGAGTCCACATGATCATTTCACAGGAAGTGTGTAAATGTTTGTGAATTCCCTTTGGTCATGTTTCTGTTTCCATTACGCAACCATCTCTGTGTAATAACCTCAAAAAGACCAAGAAGAACTAGGCAGTGTTTGTACAGTTTTAGATTCTTCATTGAAAAGCAGCTTGTTTGACGTTACAAGTAGCATAAAAATGATTTTATTTTCCATTTTCATAACACATATTTGGAACAAACTACAAAATTCACAACCTGATAAATCGACGTCAGGTGACTCCTATCCTCTACTCATTATAGAAAGAGCATTAGTTGTGATGCAGATGTTAGTGGTAGATATTATTAACTATCAGATGCATCAGCTTGTGATCAAATCGTGTTAACATCTCAAAAACAACAACAGATACAATGACAGAAAATCTTCCTGGTGACTTATATTCAAACAATACTGTTGGCACTTTTCTTCATATGGTCTCTTTGACTGACATTACTAACCAAATCAGACCAACTGGTCTTACAGCTGCAAAAAGAATGCTAGTGTGTTGATGTTGTGTAGTGAGATATTTCTTCTATACAATAACGTTAGGTTATAATACAGAAAAGTATTTTCTAGACATATATATATTTATATACGTACATACATACATCTATGTGATGCCTGTGTATCAGGGAGGTATTTTAATGTGTACTTATCTACTCGTGTGAGATACCTTGGTTTATCATGTTTTGTCAACCAATAACGGACACACTGTATCCTACCAGCATTCACAGTAAAAACACACACTTGTTGAGTCCCATTCCTCAGCATGTGTGTTTGTGCAGCAACAACGCCTTTCAGGCACAAACACACAATCACAACCACTCTGTTCTGTAACCTTGGGTGTAATTACGAAGTCAAGTTGTGTCTATCTCTTGTTGGCATTTAACAGTATTTTCTGAGGTCTGAAGTTGTAGGATTCTATTTTCATTTGGTGGAGAAATGTACCAAAGAAAGGGAACATTAATTAGGCCAGTGGAAGAAGTAGAAGCGTCATGGCGTCACCGATTTTTTTCTTTTTTATTATTATTATATTGCATAAATACAATATAGTTCTTGAAATAAACACACAGTTTCTGACTCTGTTCCTGCCATAGATTTGCCAGTAGATTACAATATATTAAATGTAAAACATTTTCCACCTGTGTTTAATGATAATTTCAGACTGTTACTGCCCTACTTCTACTAAAATGTTATGAACGAATACAGCACCTTTCTAGGGGGCATGAGAATCTGATGAAGGCTGACGGAGCACTAGTACCTTCTGAGAAGCAAAGGAGGAGGTTATAGAGCACTTATAAGTAAGAAGAAGCTGGAAAGAGAGGACTTGTCTTTGGCTATGTATATTATTATACTTAACAGTATAAAGGGAGGGATACAGAATGGACCGATGTTTGAAAACTGAATTTGATTTGATAGAGTAGTGAAAATCCATATCCTGCGCAGTTAAAATGTACCACACACTCATTTGACAGCATATTTAGTATTAATAGTATGTAATTAATGGATCTAAAGGCAGTCCACACAAGGAGGTGTATACCTACATTATTTTGTCGGTTTACGAGTTTCTTCAATAAAGAAATTCCTCTTGAACACATTTACTAGGTGAAGTGCTTCTCCACTCTCAAGGTTTAGCCTCAGTTTTCAGCACAACATTCATATCCGACACTGCATTAAAATAATTTTTTGTCTTAAATCTGCTGTTTTCATCACCATGAACTGATTTTATGTCCTGAAACCAAAAACTTGGCAAATTAGCAACAGATTCACAAATCTTTGTTAACAACTTTGTTCTTAATGTCCTCCCTAGAAGCAAAATGTGGTAAAAAAATAATGAAGTACAGTATTTGGCAAACAAATGCGACATGATAACCAAAGGAGTTTTCACTCTCAGTCTCTGCCTTTGATTGGCTGTGTGAGTGACTGATTCAAGCTACTTCCTTCAACACAACAATCACTCCTGTGTCAACTGTTCTCACCATCATGACCCACTCTGACTCCACAAACAGATGCAGAGGACACAAGAGTTTCTGTAATGACAGATAGGGTCAGCTGGTAGACACCTCATTGCTGATACACACTCAGTGCAGCCCAAACACACACACACACACACACACACACACACACACACACACACACACACACACACACACACACACACACACACACACACACACACACACACACACCCAAACCCATCCAGATGTCTGGTGATGACAGGTACGGCTTGTTACGGGATAAACTGGAGAGCTTCCAGGACACTGACTCATTTCCTGCCTGCAAATTTGTGGCAGATGTTCTCTGTTGTATTCTTTCGGTTCTTCATTTCTTCATTTCATGTTCTAAGCCTTTTGGATTTGAATTGTTGCCACTGTAATACACTCCATGCATTCTAATCAAAACTTTCTCCATCAATTGTACATGGATTTCCAAAGTCAAAAAAATGCTAAAGCAAAACAACAAGGAACTGATTGAACTGTCTGCTGGAATACAAAACATGACTGTGTGTAATAAACTATGCCATCACCCCCGAGGTGAGACTACCAGTACATTATCATTTTCAGGAGGTTATAAATAAGACTAGTGAAGATGCCTCTTATAGAACAGCATTTGTATGGCTATATGTCCCTTTAGTGGAGACTTGTGGCTGACATGTTAACAGTGATGTGCAACACTTCCTGTTCCAGAAGTGTTTGACTCAAAGAAAGTTTTCACTTTTCCAAACAAGTGGCAAAACTTTCAGAAAACCTTACATACAGTGAGGAGCATAAGTATTTACACCCCCTGAGATTTTTTAAGTTCGAAATGTTCATCATAGACGCATTTCCACTGTTAGAAACATAATCTAAAAAAAAAAAAAAAAATTGGAAATGACTTTGTATGATTTTTCAATGATTTATTTGTATGTTACTGGGGTTCATAAGTATTTGCACCCATGAGAAAATCAGTGCTAATATTTAGTGCAGAAGCCTTTGTTTGCAGTTACAGAGGTCAAACGTTTCCTGTAGTTCTTCACCAGGTTTGCACATAGGGTAACAGGGACTTTGGCCCATTCCTCCGCACAAATCTTCTCTAGATCTGTCAGGTTTCAGGGCTGTTGCTGAGCAACAGGAAGTTTCAGCTTCCTCCAAAGATTCTCTATTGGATTTACGTCTGGAAACTGGCTAAGCCACTCCAAAATCTTGACATGCTTCTTACACAACCACTCCTTGGTCATCCTGGTAGTGTGCTTCGGACCATTGTCATGTTGGAAGATTCAGCCACAACTTCAATCTTCATCTTCATCTTCAATCTTCATCTTCAATGCTCTGACTGAGGGAAGGAGGTTGTTGCTCAAAATCTGACGATACATGGCCCCATCCATCCTCCGCTTCATACAGTACAGTCGTCCTGTCCCCTTTGCCAAAAAGCACCCCCAAAGCATGATGTTTCCATCCCCATTCTTCACAATAGGGATGGTATTCTTGGGATTGTACTCGTCCTTCCTTTTGCTCCACACAAAACGAGTGGAGTTTATACCAAAAAATTCCATTACGGTTTCATCTGACCACAAGACTTTGTCCCATGACCCCTCTGGTCATTCAGGTGGTCCCTGGCAAACTTTAGACGGGCCCTCACATGCGCTGAATTCAACAGGGGAACCTTCTGTGCAATGCATGATTTTAAACCATTACGCCGTAGTGTTCTACCGACAGCAGCCTTTGAAACTGTGGTTCCAGCTCTCTTCAGCTCCTGCTGTAGTTCTGAGCTGATTCCTCACTTTTCTCATCATGAGTGATGCCCCACGAGGAAAGAGCTTACATGGAGCCCCAGTCCAAGATAGATAGCAGTCATGTTTAGCCTTTTCCATTATCTAACAACTGCTGCAACAGTTGATTTATTCTCACCAAGCTGCTTCTCAATTGCCCCATAGCCTTTTCCAGCTTTGTGGAGCTCTACTTTTTAGTCTCTGGCGTCTTTAGAAAGCTCTCTGGTCTCCCCCATGGTAGCAGCTGGATTGTGACTGGGGTGCACAGGCAACATTAATGAGCTCAAAGTGGTGGTGGGTGGGTGGTTAGTCGTGGGATAAAGTTGGACCTTTTTAAGGTGGACTCACAGCTCTTTGAGAGTCATAATTATTGTTGATTCTCATGGATGCAAATACTCATGAACCCAGTAACATACTGTTATAAATCACTGAAAAATCATATGATGTGATTTCTGGATTATTTTTTTTTTAGATTATGTCTCTAACACTGGAAATGCTTCCATGATGAACATTTCAGGCCTCTCCCTATTCTAAGTGGGAGAATTTAAGAAATTGCAGGGGATGTAAATAGTTATGCTCCTCACTGTACTTCTACCCTGGCCAGTCACTAGATTTGCAGAAACTGAATATCCACCACCACCTTCATCCACCAACATACAAAACTGTCCACGGTTTAGTCCTTTTGCCATTTTCTTCATTACAAGATTCACACCTCTGGACAGCAAGGGAAATATTTAAGAGCACAGAGCTTCATGGCTTCATGGTTCAAGGTGTAATGTACACAGCTTACATCAATTGTCATCTGCAATTAAGTCATGATTCTCTTCAGTGCTGCTCTTACGATAAACACCCTGCTGTAAGCATTGACCCATTGTGGCTGATTTTTATTTCATTGGCTTTTAAATAGCTCTCAACAGCTGAAGAACAGTCTGCCCTTGTGTTTGCTCTTTGAGCTTTGTCAAATCAATGACTTCGACCTGTGGACAACGGGGTACCTGTTTCTGCATAGCAGCACTGTTTGATCAATATTCATCACATTACTCGTCTCACTGCAATCAATTTGTTGACTGTTGCTACAGTAATCCTTCGCGCATTCGCGCATCAACACGCGCAGCTTCACTTCTTCGCGGATTTTTGTTAGGTAGTCACGTGATACCGTACGAGCGATCAATTGGCTGTCGGCATCTGGAAGTGCGCTGCATTCCGTGAGTTTCGGAACGTAGCGCACTTCCGTGAGACACAAAGGTGCTTTAAAAAATCTGTGAGAGTGTGGGAAAAGGTAATACAGACAGAAGGTGGTTTAACATCAGTATGGGGAGGTTTCATAAACGTTTAAATTACCGTAAATAATAAGATAAATAGTTTGTCGCTATATCGCGGAAATCCAGTTTTGCGGGTGGTTCCTGGAACGCATTAACGGCGAGTAAAGAGGGATTACTGTATTTGTCATAATTTTTAAACCTCAGGTTTGTTTTTAGTTTAATAATTTTGCTAATATTGCAATAAGTGATGATAATTTTACTAATAATAAGTCATTGTTTCTTTTATGTGCTCCATGTTTGTGAAGCTTTCTTACACCTTTTCATTTTCTGAGCTAATAAAACCAGAAAAATAAAGTCTGGAGATTTGATCCAAAAGCAAAAGTACATCTTTTCTGTTGAGTTTACTGCAGAAATTCAAAATGCTCTCTTTCACTTGTCCATAACCAAATAAAATTTTCTATACATGTAAATGCTCTGTGAATGTCTCCAATATTTCATTTTTTGTGTGATGCTTCCTTACTACAGATAAAGCATAGCAGTTACCATTATTTGTGATAAATAATGGTAACTGCTGTATATAGACTACTGTTACATATTACAGTTGACAAAATATTGATTTTTTTAATCTTGTGTGTAGAATATGACCAAAATTTTATTCAACTGAATGTAAGTAAAGAATGAATAATGAACGAAAGTAAAATCTTATCAAATCACCATCACTCTTTCCAGTGTTCTTTTTCTTTCTAATCCACAGGGAGTCACTGCAGGTGGGCTAAAGAGCTGCACTGCCGCCAACACAAATTAGGGGTGACCTGATTAGGCAACAATCCAAGTTCAAAATTACAATTACAGAATTTAATCCAGAGGTATGTAACAATAGCCTTTAATTGTGGCACCATTTTTTCAATGGATCTGCGTGATGTAGTTGCTAGGTGCTTTGGGACACAGCCGCAGAGGCCTGATTGTTCTGCACAGTGAAATGTTATGTGTCTTACCAGACGCATTTAAAACCTGTTCTATGACATTACTTGGATCGTGGTCCTCTGGGCTGAAGGGCAGTTTTGGACCGGTGGGCTGATGTGCTGCCCTGCTGCTGCTGCATGTCTTGCAGGAGTAAGTGGTCACTGGATGCTTTATCTGAATTTGTTCTCCACCTCCCTAATGAGTTTTCTTGTCAGTGAAACATGAACATTACAAACATGTACTTAACAAGCTCTCTGGAATACACATTCTCACACAAAATGCACAAAATGAAGTGCACACACACACACACACACACACACACACACACACACACACACACACACACACACACACACACACACACACACACACACAGTCCTCTCCCATGAGACATGTGCTATCTCTCCTGAATCAGATGTTTCCTCCTGATCTCTTTCCTCAACGTCTCTTATCTCACACCCTGGGATAAACAAGAGAGTGTATTACTCATTTTCAGGCTTTGTGTATGTGTTCATGAATTATTTGAAATAAGACATTACATTCTTGGTTATGCAGTAAACACACCTCTGTCTGCCAAAGACTGATGAAACCCATGTTGTACTATTCCTCAATGTTTTACTGCTGCTCCAAAGAAATTTAAAATCAAATGAGTGACTTCAATTGCAATAAACTTCCCTGTCTGTTATCCTTAAGTTAACCCTTGATGTCATCTTTACATCAGCCTCTTAGTCACCCTCATTTGCTCTCCTTCTGTTCAGGTTCTATCTCTCCCCCTCACAGCACTATCCCCATTAAATTCACACTGCAGATCCATCCCTTCTCATCCCCCCTTCCTTAGCCTGATTCTTACCCACACTCCTTTCTTCTCTATGTAAGTTTTCATCTGGGACCTGATTTTTCCTGATTTTATAGCCCCTGTGTCCCCTAGGGAAGGATCATCACTGTGTTTGCATGTGTGTGTGTGTGTGTGTGTGTGTGTGTGTGTGTGTGTGTGTGTGTGTGTGTGTGTGTGCGCATGTGTGTGTAAGTGTGTGTGAAAGAGAGGGAGAGCAAAAGAGAGAAAGACAGAGAGCTAGGGGGAGAGACTTTGTTCTTACAGTCTTTAGTCCAAGAGTCCTCACAGGAGCATAGAAACTCAGTGGTGTGTATGCGTGTGCAACATGTTTTACTGTATGAGTGTGTGTTGACGTGTGTGTGCCTTTTAACGTGTGATTGTGCTTAAGATGTGACTGGTGCCCAGCCTTCAGACTGAACCCATCATTAGTCTAATTTCTGCTTTAACCAGGTTCTAAAAACATCAAGTTATAGAATCAACTTGCTTTTCCAAGATTAAAGTCAGTGTGTCTTCACATAATTTAAATGTTCAAGAAAATATGGAACTGCATTTTTTTTTTTGAGTGGCCTTGCCTCAAGACATGCTACTGGTTGGAAGTGCCAGAATATGAATTTTTGACCTTTTGTTTTTCTTTAGAAAACATATTTTTTTCTTTTTCACAGACACTCGATCTTATTCTGAATATTTTTCAAATACACCAAGGTTGTCATGATGACATAGTTAAAATCTACTGACAGTGAAGTGCTGTTTTCCTCTTTCTTACTGTAAATTGAATGCTTGTGCAGAAAGTATAGTTTCCTCTTCTCTCCACTTTCTTGGGTTTGAATGGCTGACTAATAAAAAAACAGATTTGACGAAGTGAGATATAAATAATATGGGCTGACACAACAGAAATACCATCACCTTCCCTTTCTTAGCTCATACCATTAACCAACACCTCCTCCCTATAATGAAAAATAAATCACATCCTTCAGCAAAGGTTTTCTTCCCCAACAAACCCTCAGAGATCCACTGCTTCTCATTGTGTTTTTTACTAATCAGGAAATTATTTATTCCTGAGACGACGCATGAATGCAATCAACTGACAGCTTGAAAATAAACATGCAGTGTGTCCTGAGGACCGCTGACCCATCCATCCTACATGATGTGCAGAAAACAGCCGCACACTAGTCTAGGAAAACACGCAGCCACGTGGAATGAGAAACCTTACATGACAGGTTTATTTCCCTAGAGGATGATGCTCTCACGCGTGTTAAGGTCCGTGTGCGACATTTGGTCAACATAGACCTGGAAAAGGAAACGATTCCTTTACGCAGAATAACCCTGGATGAACTATTGTTTAACAGTGAGTGGCAAATATCGCCCCAGGTTAGTAGAAAAACCCTTCATTAAAAGATAATCACGTGTGTGTGTGTGGGGGGGGGGGTCTTGTTAGTAGATGATTAAGGTGAAGAGAAAAAAAAAATCATAATCAGGATCAGCATCATTATCTCACACTCAACCTGTCCACAGCCGCCTACCTTCCAGCGTCACCTCCTTCCCGGCCCGCTTCAGCACCTGCACAGCCTCGTCGTGGGTCGCGTCACGCAGGTTCATCCCGTTCACGGACAGGATGGCATCCCCGACATACAGAGCTTGAGTCTGGTCCGCTGCGAGCCCCTTGAATATCTTACTGATGAGGATAGGCATCTTATTCTCCTTCCCACCTTTGATACTGATCCCAAGTCCCCCGATCTCCTGTTTTGTCACCTTGACGCTCCGCTTTCTGTTGGCGATCGCTTCGGGCACTCGATCCGGGAGCTCCGTGAACGCGGTGCGCACAGTTCTGGGGCAGTTGTTAGAATTGGCATTATTGTTGTCAAGGTAAGATCCGTTGTTAACCCCATTATAGTTGACAGTGTCGTTCGCGTTGTCACTGACGCTGCTCTCGTTGCAGCTGAGCGTGATCGCTTCCTCAGTCAAGTTAATCAAAACTTTGTGCCACTGCTCCCGCACCAAAACCTCCACTAATCCACTTTTTGGCACTCCGGAGGCGCCAGAAAGTCCCGTCGCGACTACCACCGCCATCTTTGGAGCATTTCTTTAGAATAACATGTGATTTGTGCACAGCACGCACTCAAATATTAACTTCACCCGTTCTCCCGTTCCCCTGGTCAGACTTTGCCCCGCCGAAGTTTTCTATGGAACTTGTCAAGTCCAGACCAACCAGCCTCCAACCCTCCGCGGCACAGGCTGCGCTCCGCCTGCCGGAGATCCCGTTTGCTGGGTGGAGTTTGCTCCCCCCGCCGTCAGTCGGGCGATTCTATCTCTAGATCCTGTATGCAAAAGATGCGCCATCATTTCCCCCAAATGTTTTGAGTCATGACAGCTTTTAAAATGATTATTAAAAGCATCCGCAACATATATGTATAAAGTGTTTATCCATGAGAGCAGAGACATGTCAGTCATCAGAAAGGAAATTCTGCGCCAGGTATTCATTTATTATATGTCATTGTGAAGCAGGAGCGCGACAGAAAGTCACGCTTTCTTCATGGTAGGCATGTCAAACTTCTTAACACTAATAACAACAATAAAATATTAAATATTGTCTTCAAATGTCCTGTAAGTGTGGAATACTTCCGCGTTCACGCTGCACAAACGAGACCGGTTACGCGCGCACAGGAATGTGACTGTGCCTGTTCTGACAAAGACAGAAAGGACGAAAGAAAAAAGAGGTTTGAAATGAAAATGACATTTGGGAACCCCCCCCCCCATGAGTGTTTCTGTATCTATTATTGTTATTCTAAAGGAGATCCCTGTGTCCCTGTCAGAGGCAGTCATGACCGTTTGTCCACAAGACAACCCAGATTAGGAGCGCGCAAACAGGCTGTCAGTGTGACTGAAGCTGACTGGAGGTGTCCCCCCCTCCCGTCACGCTTGTGACCCGTGTTCTCGACCTTGGGGTGACTGACAGGGATGGAGGGAGTGGAGGAAGACAAGAGAGACAGCGTTTGTCTCTCACCACCAGAGGATGGCATGAGGGTGGGGGGAAGTAACCAAGCAGCTGCTGACACTTCATTGAAGGCCTCATCGCTCCTCAGATCTAAAGGTATTTTTTATTCAAATGTGTGTGTTCTTTTCAGGCGGTGAAGCATGGGATTCTGCTGACAGTAACAAACGTGCTGGAAAGGAAACCGTTCTTCACACAGATCTATTAGAAATGTGGCCACGACACCTACTGGTGACACCTTAAATTGATGTTTGTTTGTCTGAGGATAAAAATGTTACGGTGGATATGTTTTATTCCACCACATCAGAGAAAGTTTTCCAGTGATGAATAATATCTGAGGTACAATTCATTGCATTGCAAAGTTTTTTATGTTTCTAGCTGTTGGCTTAGACATTTTCTTTTGAAAAATCTAATTATTTATTCAAATTTTAAAAAATGTAAAATGTCATTTATATAGCCCAGAATCACAAATCACATATTTGACACAAAGGGCTTCACAAAGCTTACAGGATACGACAGCCTGTGTTATTTGACCCTCGAAGCAGACATGAAAAAAACTCTTTTCTACAAAAAGAACCTCAGGGAGGGATCCCCTTCCCAGGAAGGACAGACGTGCAATGGATGTCATTCGCACGTAGTAGATCAGCATTAGTGGAAATCGGTGTCCAGAAGGAACACAGCAGTAGGTGGAGGTGTAGAGGAGGACCAGAGAAAGAGGAGCGTTCCCATCTGGGGGCTAACCAGGATCCATGGCGATGCCAACAGCAGGAGCCCAGCAGGACCACAGCTCACTACCCTGTGAAAGGACAGAGCACAGGAATGTTCTCCAGGACTCCTGGAAGGGTCAAAGTCATAAACATGTATTAAAAAGACAAGGTTAAGAAAGAAACACAAAAGGTAACATCAAGTCCGCAGGGGCATGACTAGGGGCCAGACAAAACCAAGACTCGGCCGGCCTTAATTATAGGGATTTTTCAAACACTGGTTTTATTTTATAATAATGCATAAGGTAAAATATTTCATAAACCATCAACAAGACTGAATGAAATAGTCGTTTGTACACCAAAGGTACTTGTCAGAAAAGTCAGAAAAATACAATTCCTACATAGAGAGGCTTAAGATGAGCCCTGATAAACCAACATACATGAGATGTGAATTTACATTCACACTCAACAGTGTTTGCTGTTGAGTTTCATGCATTGAAATTAATTTAGGCTTTAAACTAAAACATTTCTGATTTTTATACAGTATGCTTGTTATTCTATAGCAGATGTGTGTGTGTGTGTGTGTGTGTGTGTGCGTGCGTGCGTGCGCACACACACACATGTATATATACACATATACAGTATATGCTGTATAATACCTTCTCCGCTTTATAAATTTGGGATTTTTATTATTAGTTTATAGTATAAAATTCAAAAGGGTTAAAGACAAGACAGTGGTTGAAGGTTTATGCTTCTATAAAGATAAATGCTGATAGTATAAGAACTAAAGAACAGCCTTTATCGTAGTTTAATAGTAATAGTTAGTCAGGTAGATAATCACATACACAGTATAATACAGGCATGGTGCTTATTGCAGGAGTCAAACTTCTTCACTAAATTACCTTGGATCATTACTGCTACACTGTACAGAAGAGAGAATTAGCATTTTTACTTTGAGAGGGACCAAAACAGAAATTCTAATAATATTTTAGGCTTAATGAGGCTTAGGAGCTACAATAGATTTTTTTTAAAAACTTTTATATGGAAATGAGTCATCAGATGAAATGTATATTCTTTGCTATGGTAATGACTTCAAACAAGCAAATAACAAACAAATAAAAAACAAACAAAAAAACAACAACAACAGACCAACAATGGGGAATGCAACCTTATGAGGTGGTGTTTAAAACTTGTTAATCTTCTCCATGTATTCAGTCAGCTCTGGAACATTTAATATATTAAAGTAAATGGTTAATGACTCAAACTTTAATAAAAGATTACATGTAATCTTGTAATCTTGTACATGTAATCATGTAATGTTGAGGGCGGCACGGTGGCCCTGTCGCCTCACAACACGGCGGATCCGGGTTCGAGTCCCGCTCTGTGCGGAGTTCGCATGCTCTCCCCATGTCTGTGTGGGTTCTCTCTGGGTTCTCTGGCTTCCTCCCACCTCCAAAAGCATGCGCTTTAGGTTGATTGGCCGGTCCCAAATTGACCGTTGGAGTGAATGTGTGTGTGAGTGGTTGTTTGTCTCTGTGTGGCTCCGCGGTACACTGGCGTCGTGCCCGGAGTGTCCCCCGCCTCACGCCCTGAGACTGCCGGGATAGGCACCGGCTCCCCCGCGACCTGCATCAGCGGATTAAACGGGTTAAGATAATGACTGACTGACTGATGTAAGGTTGAACAGGAACTAAGCAGCTGAGGGTTCTTGACTGCAGGACCAGGCAGGGCAATGCAGAGAAGAACGCAGAGCTGTGTTTGTGTATTACACTTCTCTTCACGGGAAAGGTGGCTTTGCAAAAAATTGGCGACTCATTCAGGGTGTACCCCACCTCCTGCCCGATATCAGCTGTGATAGGCTCCTGTGTAAATTTATAATCTGGTTTTGGATCAGTGGCTGAAGACAAGACGATTTCTGATCGTCTTGACCCTCAAGAAGATTAATGAATGAATGAAACATTAGTTGTTGTTTTTTTTAAACTCTGCATTTGAAATTCTGAATTCTTTACATTCATGTTAACACATTTGTGTTGTTTGCTGTCACTTCATTGTGTCTATCGGTTCTTAGTTTCCCTTCTTTGTTTCACCTCCACTGACTTTCAGTTGTTTGGAAAAGCATTAAACTGGTGTCAGGAAGGTTTATAGCATCATCAGTGACTTTAATCAAAAACTGTTCTCAGTGGACAAATTAGATTAAGAGCAAACCTAGACTATGCAGTTCTGTTTGTGCATATCAATAACAGAGAATCAGTCCATTAACCAGCTGCAGGGGGGAGTAGAGACTCCTCCAACATACCCTCTACTTTCCTTCCTCCATCCATCTCTCCTTCATATTCTTCTACTCCATGTACCTTAGAATTGTTCCCTTCATTAACTTTTGTCTGGCTGTAGGTCAGTCTTTTAATAAGACGTCAAACACAAGGATTTCAAAACTTTGGCCTTCATATCCAAGCAGCTATCACAATCAACCTCCACTGATGTGGGAGCTTTTTGGTTATGGCTGCTGCTGCTGCTGCTGCTGCCAGCATCATCAGTATTCCTGAAGTGAGGTCTATTTTTATTACAACCACTTTGCATAGTGTCTGCATAGTTAAATTGTGAAGGTAATTACACACAGTTTGACATCATCCCCAATCATAGATGTACAGTAAGCGTAATAGGTGACTTGAAACCACATTACAGTCATGATTCATCTGGTGAAATGTGGTATCGTCAAGTATAGTCTAGTTCAATGTATTAAATGTTTTGATCAAAATATCCTTATCTTTCCTATCTAACTGGATTTTAAATTTGTCTTCATTGTTTGTTTGCTATTTTTCTACCAAGATGCCAGAGGGAAGATAAACATAATCATTCTGTTATGTTAATGCACAACACAGGAGTTTACTTGTGTTTTTATTCTCCTTACTTTGCAGACTCCTTAAAATTTGATTTAATGATAAAACTTTACAATTTTTCAGTTCTATGGAGTGGGAAAGTAAAATTTTGTCTGTGAAAGGTATTACTTGAAAATGGCGCAATCACCATGGTGTGGGAAAATGATAGAACTGAATGGTGAAAATGGAAAAGCATGTATCACACCAATGTATTCTCGTGTCTTCCTTTTGAGGCATGTTGAGAAACAACTGCAATAAGATATTAAACTAGATTAGGAAGTATTTTCCAGTTGCTCAGAGATAGTAATTAAATTTGAATTTAGGTGTCAATCATAATGATGTAATGCTCTTTCCAAAGAAGAATGTTACAGACAACGTTATTCAGACGCAAGTCTGATTTCAGAGATGGTTAAAAATCTCTCTGTGGTTTGAGTATACCTTTGTTTCAGTGGAGTGGAACTGTATCCACGTAGTGATTTGGCACCAGGAAATACTAATTAAAAGTTTTATTTTTGGCGTCATGAGGAATTTTGCTCCAATTCATTCATTCATTCATTAATTCATTGCATCGGAATTACTCGTAGTAAAGAAAGCTAGTACAGGCAGGGGGGAGGCAGCAGAAAGGAGAAAGTTCAACTCTAAATACTATATTGCCTTCTTGTACTTTTGACTACTGAGTATGCTGGAAAGAAAAGTTTGACTGATCTTGGTCTAATATCAGTCATTTCCTCAGCTAATTTTTAAATATAAAATGTTTTTAAGTCCTTCTCACATTTGATGCAAAGATAAACTGGGATAAACGAGAAAAATTTAAACTGTGCAACTGAATATAACGTAGTGAGTCCACATTAATGATGTATTTGTCCAATGTATTGTCTGTGTGTGGCAGTTAAAAATGATTGTGATATGATTTTAGCTAATTGTTTAACATTTGAGGACCCAAAAAAACAATATTTAATAAAAAGCTTACCCTGCTGTGTTCTTGTTGATGTTGATATGGCTACAGCCAATCCTGTTCAATCTGAGGATCAGGTCATACGCTCCATCTGTCTGGATATTTTCACTTTGACATTCTACAAACATATTGTGGAAAATTTCAAGAAGCATCTTGAGATACTTAACTATAGGTCCCCAGTCAAACCAAGCAATGTGTGATATCTACACTGACAAGATCCCAGCCACTAAGACTTGTTTGATGTGTTTAACATCTGACTGTGAGCCTCATCAGAGAGTTTCTAGCCTATAAAGACACAAACTGACATCCTGTTTATAACTTAGAAGAACAAGTTATGCAAGGAACACAGCAGGATTTTAGAGTCTTCAAGGATGACCTGTCACGTGTTTGTGTAGCGTGTGCTAAATGTAGCTCTCATGATACAATTCCGCTAAGTGTATGAGAGAGCTCAAATTGTAGAGACAAAAGCGGAAGTGAAAAGAAGCATGGAAAGAATACAATTAAAATGAAGAGTGCTTGGAAAGATTAAGAAAACAAGCAAAGGTGAAGCATTGATTAACAATGTAGAAAATAGTTATGTGAATATTCATCACATTGTATTTCCAAATGAAGACCCACATCAATTAAACACATATTTCCAATTTCCTGAGGAGATGGGTATTTCTGGAGGGAAATTCCACTGTGAGGTTGAAACCAAAGGAAAAAGCATCTGGGTTGTAGGAGTTGAAGAGTCACACATTCAGAAGAATGACACTAAACATGATCCCAGTCACGTCACTCAAAGACACCACCAGATGGAGCAGTCTACTGACTATAAACCACAGGCACCATATCAATGAACACTGAAGTTTCGACAAAGAAAATATTTTATATTTGATCTGTTCATATGCTAAAGATATTACATATGATATTAGATTTGAAGCTATTTCAAGAGAGGATCTTAATCTTGGATAATTTGCCATGAACACCTTCACAAACAATCATTTATCCATATCCTACCGTACTAAAGACTACCATACTACCTTGTCTACAAACTCCATTATTGGCCCCAGCTATTAACCTGACCTGTGGTGCGTTTTTAGTGAATGTTGCATGTCAGCACCCCCATTGGTGAAGCCTGCTCACCATGCTAAACTTAACTTTCAACTCCAAGCTCTATTGATTTTTGAGCAGCTTCACAGAAGCACCAGCAAGATTTAAGGCTCTTGATGTTTTGAACGCTGTTTGAGTTAAAAATGTTGTAAGTTTTGTTTAAATTTCTCTTGCAGAACTGTCGGACTATCTAAATTGTTTGCCTGTGATCTCACCAAAAGTAGAATCCCTTTATTTTTCCATTGGGATATTTGTTTTTACGTAGAAAAATTAGACAATGGAGAGTACTGCTGAAATTTTTTATTTGTAGTCCTTTTGGGATCGCATCAATTCAACATTTGAGAACTTTCTGGCAGTTATGTCTCACTGATCCATGCTGAATTATATTTAAGATCCCATATATATCAATACTGTACAGATACACAACACAAAGTGACCTACACAAGACAAACTGGTGCTTTAATGGCAAATGATTCAATTGAGACACGCAACTAACAGCCATAAATGTCAGCCTCCCAGGAGGCTAGTGAGACGATAAATGTCAGCAGAATTCATGCACTGAGGATCATTAATGCCTTTACAATATTTATTTTACCATACCAACTAATAGCTGAAGTGATTTGTCAGTGGTGGACCAACCATAAAGGACTAGATGGAGAGGAATTATCATCTCAAACACTGCACTGTTTTGTTTTGTTTTTTTTGTTTGAATTTAACTTTCTATTTAATAGAGTTGGTATTTATCTTGCCTTTTAATTCCAACATAGTGTTTGCTAGAATAAGATGAAAATCCTGGGTCCACACACATAACCAACATGTGGCATTACCACAGACTTCTGTTTAGCAGACACGTCAACACAGCTGCAACCAGATGTGTTGACCACAGGTCACTCCCTCTGTGACCCAAGGCATATATGAGCTAAAGTTTCCTCTGAATATCTATTTTAAGAAGCAGATGGAATCCTACAGGGAACGACTGTGTTTTACACCAAGACCTCAATGCAGGGACAAAGGAAGAAGGTTGGGAGGTCACCATCCTCCGGTCGTCAGGGTTGGACTGCTCTGAGTCTCCTGGGCACCATATGATGGTCTGAACATCCTGAACTGACCACACAAAATTAACAGGTCTGAAAAGATGGATTTTTATGTTGAAGAATCATGGTATGTAGATCCTATAAGGAAGGAAATTAGTATTTGCTTTTTATCTAAGATAACTTATGTTGTGATGTCTTGTATATTTAACTTTTTTATGGGATGTTATGTCTACAGCACTGATAAATGTGGATCAGCACGACATACATTAGTTCACTTAACCCACTGATGAAAATTGCATTTATAACACAACTTAATTCAACATTTAGTGATGAAATTGAAATCTTTTACACATCAGTCTTCCGTCTTTGCTCAGATAACACGAAACACATCAGTAACTAATTAAATAATTTTAGCACTGACAATTACGAGATAAGAGATTTAAACTTTGATACAAAAAATATAACTTTCATTTTGAACGTTTGCTCATGTACATGTTTTGATTATATGAGATGAATACAGGAACACCCAGTGAAATATAATTCAAGTACTAATCAAAATAATAACACATAGCAATACATACAATTCAGATTTACCATATTTTCATTTAAATCTGTGTATTTGATACACACTCTGAAAAACAAGTTATAAACAAAGATATACAGTACACCGATTATTGACATACTTTTGTCATTATAAAAACTAGTTTAGATGGACTAAATAAAAAAACCCTCCAAAGACTAAAAGAACACACATTTGAATTTCTTTAGGAGACACAGATATTACCTGTTTAACAAGTGTTAGGATTCCAGGCAAATGTTAGAAATGACACTATATTACCATGGTGACCTTTCTTTCATAAGTTGAGCCCATAGTTTGGACAAAGTCATTGTACACAGTCGAGTTATATCAAAAATGTGTCCCATAGTTAAGAGGATTGGGACAGCAGCTGCAGTGTCGATGAACAGCTCAGCTTTTGAGCATTTACATGTGTTCTTTCTAATTGTTCGACGGGAGGGTAATGGGATGGTAATAGATCTTTGACTGTAGATCCGATTTCTATTTTCTAAATGTAGAAAGCTGTAGGATCATTCCAGAGTGATCAACCCAAGGCTTCAAGTCAGCCTGATGCCCTAACCTTTTTCTCCTGGATAGAGGCTCTTTGACATCAACCTTCACAATCTCCTAACACATTAAATTAAACAACAGTTTCAAATGTGTAACTAAATTCTCCAGTGAATGGGTGGTGGTTTATTGTGATCTGATCTCCACAAGTGAAAAGAATCAACAAATGACAAGGTTTAAGTGCTTTCACTCTTTCTAACATAGGGTGAAGATAAGACGTCTGTGTGCACTGGAACTCTTCTACGAACGGGAGAGCATTCAGACTACTTTTTCAGCTTTTTCAGCAGAAGATTCTGAATAAAGTAAGCCCTGCGAGTATGTTGGACGGTATAGGCCGATACGTTTTACAGTTTAATGACAGCTGCACTGCCTATCTTAACTTGAACTGGCTTATTTATTCTAAAATATAGAGTTAATAAAACTCACTCGTCATGTTAAAGAGAATACTGCTTCCATTCAGCTCAAGTCAACTCAAGCTGATCTGGGTTCATTTCATCCTCTGCTATAATCGGGTTTTAACTGTTTGTCATTTCCCCTTCGTTATTTTGGAATGACTTCATGACCTATAACCTCACACCACCGTATCCTTGCTCGGATGGCTGCCACAGACCATTATCTTGGGGGCAGTGGTTGTGGCAGGCACAGGTCAGGATCACCATGACTGGCCTCCTGGTGGTTTTATCGTTGGCACACTGGAACTCCACCAGGGTGGTCTTAGTTCGGTGGGGGGTACAGCAGCGGCCGTCCATGCAGGAGCCACAGTAGCGAGGTTTGTAGGCCTGGATGCTGGTGCAGTTCTTATATGACAGGTGGACGATTTTCTCACTCCTCACCATCCTCTGGCACTTGTTGCCACTCTGAGGGAGAGAGACCCATGTGGTGAATTTGAGTGGTATTTTATTCAGGAATAAAATTAATTGTGAGTGACTTTTCTCAAGGTTCTAAGCAAACTAAAATATAGAGAAACCCCTACTTTAAGAATATGGTATTCAGATGTTTAAAAAAACAACAACAACAACACAAAAATTACCTTTGGTACAAGTTGTGTCAGCTGTGTCTGGTCATGCTGCCCGTCACATGGTCTGATTGTACATAATCGGCTCTGTTTTACCATTTCACACCGACGGTTCTTATTGGTAACCCTGGTGGAAAACCCCATGCCACAAGTTTTAGAGCAGGCACCCCACGCTGTGGTCTGCTCAATGCAGTTCAGGCTAGAATCCCAACCGTTGAAGCTCACCGTTTGCTCCTGACGATATGCTAATGGAATACATAGATGGAGAGAAGACAAAAAGTTTTGGGTAGGGAAATCATAAAATATGTAGACTTTGGTGCTTAGTTGAAGATTTAGGAACACATGCTAAAATATTTAATAAGAAATTCACTTGTCACATATCCTTTTCTTTTTCTTTGTATGCTACTCTTTCAAAATATAATCGGATATTCTGAGAGAATCTGCAGCCAACAACTTGTTGGTTCTCCAAAAGCCGTGTATAACATACAGTAGCTGTGTCACATTCCACACCGAAATGACTCTCTTTTCCCTGTGTTTCCTCAACCCATCTTTTACTTTTTTTCTATCCTTCCTTGGTGCCTGTTCCCTTCACCCAACCAGGTCAGGGCAGTGTATATAACCTCTCAGCCTTGTGTCTCACACTGCAGAAGCATTTACATCAAAGACGAAAGAGCAATTGCATGTATTTCTAGCCTCTGAGTATATAGTCCATCTTGTCTTATACCTTGCATCCAGTATACTCACCCGCCATGGCAAAGCCACCGAGAGCGCTGGCCTCCGCTTGAGGCTCACACACCCACTTCTCACAGCACTCCCCGGGCACCTGCACCCTGCGTGGCATTGGGCAGTCTGGTCCAGGCAGCATCACATCCAGGTTGCAGCGCGGCATACAAGCGATCTGGCCATCACGGCACATGCACTGGTACTTACAGCTAGGGAAAAAGATCTGTCCGTTCTGATAGACAGATCCATCCAAGACACACACAAGTCCTTCATGAGCTGCAGGAAGAGGCAAGAAAAGAAAGATAGTTTTGTGTTGGTTTCTACAAACAATAAAGATTTATTCAGAAGAAGCAATGACAGCTAACTGATTCATCTTTGGAAGAAAATATTTAACACATGCAGGATGTCCTAACTCACCAACACAGACACCAGTCCTCTTGTGGACTTCTGTCTTGTAATCACATTGCAGCCCTTTGCGAGTGTCACATGGGTTCATTTCAGAGCACACCTGACCTTTCTGTCGGGCACACACAAGGCAGCAGACGCAGTCATCTAGGATCAGGGGTACCCCAGGGAGACATGTGGGGGGCTCTTTAGGGCACTGGCATCTGCGGGGACAGACCTGGGACCATGTTTGAGTAAACACCTGCAGTAAATGAGAAATAACATTACAAAGTGGTTTGCAATTATTTTGTCTCCAAACAAAATAGGACACAAACTAATTACACAAACTAATTAAAGTTCTAAGGATATGTCTTTGGGGAAAATGAATTATCCACATTCAAATTTTCACAAGATAAGAAGGTCACAAACATTTTGTAGATTAGGTTAATCTTTTTAATTCTGTGTAAACAGACAAAAAATTCAGCTCTGTGAAGAAAAAGCAGTTAAAATATTGTTTTCCAATTATTTTCAAAAGAGACCACTGAATACTTGAAATAACTGAAGGCATTTTAATGTTTTTTTTTAAAAACTTTTAACAAAAAAATTTCCACACAATGAATGTTTGTTTTGAAAATAAAATATTGTCATGATCATACTTATGGATTATTAGAGTCTCAACATTAAACATTATTCAACTGAAAGTCTGTGGTGATCCCTACCTGTGCTGTTAAGAAGACGACAAAAAGCGTGGTCTCTGATAGATTGGTCATCTCACTGTAAGGTAGAGCAGATTAAAAATGATCTGCAGTCTAAAACGTATTCAGTTTTCTCTATCGGAGCTGATTCAGGCGTGAATCTTCTGTCCTCAGGTTGTGGTGAAGCAGAAAGTTGGGATCTCTTTGTCATTCTGGCTTGGGACTCAGGAGAGGAGGATCTTATATAGTGGAGTTGTCCTGCTGGTGCCATGACAACTAACAGGAAGGAATGCTTGAGTGATTGGCCAGAGGTCTGGAGGAAGATGAGTCTGTTTTCATCGAGTTCATTGTACCAAAAAGTGTAACATAAACGTTCAAAGACATTTCAGCCTTTGCAGAATGATATTTTGCAAACAACCGTCAACCGGATTTGTTTTTAAAAATACTGTTGCAAGGTAATTTGTAGTTCATCACTTTAAATTATAGACTAGCACCTTTGTTAATGGCATAATTACTGACACATTTGTGTAAACAGATTACCTTTGCAGTGCAGGATATTCATGTTATTTCATGGGATCTCAGGGTTCCCTCATTTTGTTCCCACTGACGGTGGGTGGTGACCCTTGACCTCGTCAACCAAAATCTGCCTGGGAGGTCACAGTGGAAAAGTCGTCTATCCTTTCAAGGATTGTTACTGTTTCCTAAAATATCTCCACAGTGGAAACCTTGGGCCATCTGGTAAGAAGTGTGTTGTGTTTTCTCCCAGGCGTGTTGGAGTCTCGGAAGGTTTGGGGTGAATCCTGAAAGAAGCGGGAGAAGAAACTGTGTGTATGTAAATGTTTTTTCATGCTAACGAATCAATTTCTAGAATATGCTACATAATACTGTACAGGAGATTATTCATTAATACATTCATTCATTTTCTAAACCTGCTTCATCCGCTGTCGCGGGTCGCGGGGTTGCTGGAGCCTATCCCAGCCAACTGAGGCGTGAAACAAAGTACACTTCGAACGAGACACCAGAGCACCGCGGAGCCACATATAGACAAACAAGCATGCATACACACTCTCACACCTACGGGCAATTTGAAGCCGGACAATTCGCCTGAAGCGCATGTTTTTGGAGGTGGTTGGAAGCTGGAGAACCCGGCGAGAACCCATGCAGACACGGGGAGAACATGCAAACTCTACACAGAGCGGGACTTGAACCGGGAATAGCCGTGTTGTGCAGCGACAGCGCTACCCACTGTGCCACCGTGCCGCCCGAGATTATAACTTTAGCTATATAATTAAGAAAGATTGCAAGAAAACCTGTAGGACATAGCTTTCATTAATTTCACTAAACGGATCATAGAACATTACAAGTCATAGCATTAGCGTTCCTAAGGTTTACTACGGTTTACTCTTCCAGATCCAGATTATGATGCAGGTGTGGATCTAATTGGCCATTGTGGTGACCTTGATGAGATACCTATGGTTGAGTATCTATGTTTTAAATTGACAATTATTAATATTACTATGACTTTAGAAAAATTTTCAAAAAAGTTCTTTGTTACAATATTAAAGCAGATGAAAAAATGTAAAAAATTGCTAATGAGAGGTCTCCATAAATGTTAAGCATCATGAACCAAACCTGTGTATGAAAGCTCAGGGTCCAGTCAGACTGTTTAAACAGGATGCATATGACGTAACATAGCAGGCTCTTTATCGCCATCTTTATCCTTTCTGTATCCACACATTGCACTATTTTTAATTCAAACAGATTTTAATCTAATTGGCTGCTACTAGTTGACTTGGGAAGGCAACTTAAGTTCCCAACCAACATAGCTACCACTTCACTCCGCCCAGACATGGTGTTAACATCGGAGTCTACCAAGCAAATGGTCATATTGGAACTGTCTGTCCCATGGGAGGATCGTATTGATGAGGCCAATGAGCGCAAGAGGGCCAAATACTCTGAGCTCACCAGTGAGTGCCGAAGAAACGGCTGGAAAGCGAATTGTGTTGTGAGCCCATTGAAATTGGGTGCAGAGGTTTCGCTGGTCATTCACTCCAGAGAGTGTTCAAACTCCTTGGAATTAGAGGACTGCAGTCGAGGAGAGCCACCAAGAACATCCATGAGTCTGCAGAAAAGGCCTCGCGGTGGCTGTGGATCCGTTGGGGGGATCCATGGTGCACTACTTGGACACAACCTAAAATTAGTGACGTTAAACGGAAAATAAGTTTATAATACACATCGCTGTATGTAATGTAGCCAGAAGAGGACACAAGCCAGTGTCTTATTGTGCCGGTCCCAAGCCCGGATAAATACAGAGGGTTGCGTCAGGAAGGGCATCTGGCGTAAAACTATTGCCAAATCAAAGATGCGAATCAAATCTATGACTTCCATACCGGATCGGTCGAGGCCCGGGTTAACAACGACCGCCATCGGTACTGTTGACCTACAGGGTGCCGGTGGAAATTGGACTACTGTTCGTCGAAGAAAGAGAGGAGGAAAGTGTGATCGTAGGAAGAGAGAGAAGAGGAACGCCAAGAGTATAGGACTGAGAGTAGGGACGTTGAATGTTGGAACTATGACAGGAAAATGTAGAGAGTTGGTTGACATGATGCAGAGAAGGAAGGTAGACATACTGTGTGTCCAGGAGACCAGGTGGAAAGGTAGCAAGGTTAGAGGCGGGGGACACTCCGGGCACGACGTCAGTGCACCGTGGACAAAAAGATATGTAGAGTATAAAGAGTAATTTCCTCGTCAGGGGGTTAATAAAGTGGATCTGCTTCTTCTTGTTCTCCTTCTTCTAATAAAATATCTAAAATAGTCAGCAGTAGAATCTTTAGAAAGAATGTGCTGTGTTTGTCTCCTGTTTGTTTGTGTCTGTTTCTTTAGTTTGGATTGTGTGTGGTCTGGTCAGAAGGTAAGTTCATTCATAAATTACATTCATCATTCGTTTACCTAATTTACCAAACTACCTCCCATCCTCATGGAAGAAGGCATATCGTTCCTATTTAAAGCTGATGTGTGACACATTTCTGAACAAAGGCGGATCCCACATCACAGCTCTCTCTACCAGCCTCCTACCGGTTAGTGCTTCTCTACTGTAGGGCATCACACCTTTTCCCAAGCGTCCGGGCCACACAGTTGATGTGGCCACTGAGAACTAAACATGATTCCTGCAGCGTTTCATTGATGTTTACGCTGATGATTCAGTGACGTGGGCTTAGCTGTGTGTGTGGTACGGTAGGTGCAGTATTCCTCATCGTCTTGTTTGTTTCACCGCTAATACATAAAAGTATCACATAATACTTCATTTTGCTGTGGTAGTGAGTTTTTTTAGCTTTCATTTTATAGTCAGTAATGTAATATAATGTAATATAATATAAGCCAATGTCTTGTTTTGTAGTTTGGAACTGAAGATTTTTATAGTTTTCTTTCTGAACAAAAACATGACAATCAATATTCATTAATGCAGACAAAATATAAAATAAAATCCCTTTCTGCTTGTTTTGGAGGAAAGGATTAGTTCATCATTTACTGCTGTGAATGCTTGCAGACATTTTTAATTCAAAAACAGACGAATACAGATGGGACGAATCTATTCAAACAAAACTAATTAAAAATATATTGCTGACTGTCTTGTAGATTTTTATTTATTTGTCATCATTAAATATTCCAAATATTTCAAGCTGCCAAACCAAAGGTCTCCCTGTTGTAGGTAATAATTGAAAACACTGCCATCTAATTGGAAATTTAAATTGAAAACCATTATTTAAGACTGATGCTGTTAAGTCTCTTAGCAGGGGTAAAAAGGACCATTAAGATCTTATCAGTCCAGATTTTTTGGCATTATTCAGCATGTGAGATAATTTTACATTTCAGGTAGTGATCTGCTTAATATTTATTTCATTAGAAAACTTTTTTAATTTGCTGATTCATTCGTTTTCTTATCTGTCCCAGAGCAGTACAAAACAACAGCATGCTTGAAAACCATGTGGGATGAGTCATATGAACTAATAAAACACAACTTACAGAGTTAATGTACGGTAGTCTATCTGTGCGGGGTGTGGTTTTTTTTTGTCGACTAAAGTCTGTTTAACTTATCTACAAATTTCCATGATGTGTTTTTGAGCACTCCTTTATGTATCCTATAAATCAAAGTTCAAACGTTCAAACACCTGGGAATTGGGCACTCTATTTCTCTTCCAAAGAAAACCCGTACAAATAACATTGATATGCAAATGGCTAAAGCAACATTTCAAAGTCCAGGTATTGTTATTTTTTATCAGCTCATTAAACATGACGTGTCATTCTTCAGCCATGTAACTAAACAACAACTCTATGATAAAATCACTGTTGCTCCAACTGTGCTGTTGGCCACAAAATGGAAATGTCTTTTTAATGGGCTGTGCAACCAGCGAGTTAAAGTATTACAGATGTTTCTGCAGGAATTGTTTGGGTTTCCCTGGAAGTTTCATCTAAGGCTGTGATCGGAGGACTTGAAATTATCATCTGGTTAACAACATGACACATTAAGATCAGGGCTGCACAGTCGGTGCATTCAGTCAGCAGTTGTAAAAATCTCTCTGCTGTTCATTTTCTAAAAGGCCGGTTTCTGCATGTAGTTACAGGTAGTCCTCAGTATACGAACATTCGACTTACGAACATTTGTAGTTACGAACAACCGCACACCACCATGCATTAAGTTTTCATGTCATATCAATAAAACTCAGCAAATTTGAGACTAAGTAAACAGTTTTCTCTGATGTCGGACTTCATGTGGCTTTCCTGTTGGAGCCTCAGCTGCAGTGTGTAGTCCTTCTTTTATCCACATGTCTGCAAACTTCTGTGCAGGGAACAAACACAAAATGTATTTATGTGTATGGAGACGTTCATGAGCATTGACACTGACGACAATTCAGGTCAGGTTGAAAGTTAGCAATGTAGACAATAGACTTGTAAGATAACTGTAAGATAACTCTGTCGCAACTAGTCTACAGGGATGTCCTTCTGTAGGAATTAAATGATGTAGGAACCAATGTTGGATGGGTTAGGTTTCTGCCCGAGAGCATTAACCGCTGAATGTTTTGCTGTTTCATGTTAAGTATTGATCGAATTAACTGAGAAATTAATTAACAGTAATCAAGCACAAAGTAGAGTGTCAGACTTTTGATGACCAGGAAGCACATCAGCGTGTCATTCACGTCAGTGTGGTGGAATACCTCAATAGTTTAAAGCTTGGCTTAGCCTCTACACCCACCAGGATAAAATTAGAGCAATAATTTATGGCTCTAATTATTATAGCATTTAAATGGCCTCATACGGCAATTATAGATTGAAATTTAATAAATAAGGACTTATGAACAATTCAACTTACAAACAGCCTCTTGGAACTAATTGTGTTCGTAGGTTGGGGACTGCCTATATATGTCTTACTCTCTGATTTCTAACACACGTTTGCAGTTAGTTCAATTTACTGCCTCAACAGATTTACATGTGAAATTGAGAGGTGGTCATAATTCCATTTTACCTGCACAGAGGCAGATAGTCTAACAGCTTGGGAGGCAACCACAAATTTGTTACACAGGGTTTATTTACTGAATGCAGCCATACACGAATTGAGATACCAAGGCAGAGGCAGATGTGCCTTCTGGTGGGTGGCAAGGAATGACACAATGCTGGACTGATTTCTGGTGACTTTCATTAATACTGTACTACATTATTAACACACTCCCATACATTGTGCATTATACAACAACATTGAAGAAGGAGAGGAAGAAGACGAAGAGTGTAGAGTCTTGCAGTTTAAACAGAGCCAGAAAGTGGAAGCATGACTATGTCCACAATATATAAAGCAACAAACTCATGAGAGGCCTGTTAAATCATCCATTATTATCAAATCTTGACTTCTCTTACCCTAGGTATGCAAAAACATACAACATTATCTACTATTTTTAGTCGTGTGTGTGTGTGTGTGTGTGTGTGTGTGTGTGTGTGTGTGTGTGTGTGTGTGTGTGTGTGTGTGTATTAAATACTGTATGTACTGTATGTTATACGTAGATTATATTTTGGTTTGAATGCGAGCTATCAAAGAAAATAAAACAACCCTACTCTTTCAATTTAAGTTCCTCATACTTCTCCGACAGGACAGCTTGTCATGGTTTGTAATATCTTGATGGACTGCATCTGTTCTACAGTGATGTCTGCATACATAGAGAACAATGAACAAACCTGGGAGGTCTGACAGGAAACAAGAAGCACAAACAGTTCATCCAGGAAAGAAGAGTGCATCACAACTTAAAACTCAATTTAGCTCGGCCTGCTAATTCACAAGAATAACTTCATTCTTATTTATAAAATGTGTCTAGCAAATCTAAAACAAGTAGATGGCAATTATAAAAACAAAACTTTTAGATGCTTAAAAGACAGATGTTGGATAAGACGTCTCTCTACTTACTCATGTATCCATATTTCATTTGTTATATTTTGTTAGATTTAGGAGAGAATGTAACAAACATTGCAGGAACACATTTCGTTTAGCACCTCTGTTGAAACATATAGTGTCTTTCCTCTCCCTGACCTTCTGTTGGAAAGGTTGTTGACGTACTAAGCTGAAGCCATGGCAACAATGACGTAGCAGATCTATGCATTGTGAATTATTATGTTTGCTGTTCAGCTTATAGGTCCAATATGTTGTATTCATTGCTGGCAATTTGGGAATGGGAATGTTAGGTTTCACCTAGGAGAGGCACAGAAACGTATCAGCAGGAGGCTTTAAGGGTTAGAATTTACAGCACCTTCCTTATTTGTTGTTTACTCAGTGAGAAAAGAGATAAAAGTCCTGGGGGTCAGTCGTCTGTCCCTTTGAGGGCTTGGTGCCACAGCCTTTATAACTGTGACCACGCTTTAGATTGACTAAACAGACACACACATACAGGTGTCAAGCAGCAAGACAGCTATTATTTATACAGTCCATAATACTGTTTAAGAGAAGCAATGGGCTGGATGGATGGATGGATAGATGGATGGATGGATGGATAGATGGATGGATGGATGGGTGGATGGATAGATGGATGGATGGATGGAAGGATGGATGGATGGATGGATGGATGGATGGATGGATGGATGGATGGATGGATGGAAGGATGGATGGATGGATGGATGGATGGATGGATGGATGGATGGATGGATGGATGGATGGATGGAAGGATGGATGAATGGATGGATGGATGGATGGATGGATGGATGGATGGATGGATGGATGGATGGATGGATGGATGGATGGATGGATGGATGGATGGATGGATGGTCCTGTTGGGTTTCTCTGATAAAGCGCTTTGAAATGTCTGAAATAAGTCTTAAGGTGAAAACATGAAAAAGGTCATCTAAATATTAGCTGTGAGAACAAGTCTCTGTTGAACATGCTCAACTTTTCAAGCATGTTCAACAGAACATACACATTTACAAACCAGGCTTAAGGGATACGCCAGGAGAATAAACAGGATGCTGTCCATAAAGCAGCTAAGGTGTTCTCACTGGCAGGGAAATAACAGGAGCTGCTCAGACCCACCTGGAGCTGAGATGGAAAAATACTGGAAGTCATGTGGGAGGGAGAAGCACCCCATAACATCAATACCCAGTCTTTAATGGAGCAGAGACCTGACCATAACATCCTCACAGAACAAGAACCAGTGGCCATCTCAAGAACAGACATCTAAGGAAGAGTTTCTATTTCAAACAATCAAAAGAAACCAAAAAAATTAAGGACTGCATTACTTTTATTTGACCAACAGAGGGCAGCAATCAACAATAGGCCCTTAAATCATCCTATTTATGGAAGGGGGCTATAAACAGAGAAGCTCTCTCTCTCTCTCTCTCTCTCTCTCTCTCTCTCTCTCTCTCTCTCTCTCTCTCTCTCTCTCTCTCTCTCTCTCTCTCTCTCTCTCTCTCTCTCTCTCTCTCTCTCTCTCTCTCTCTCTCTCTCTCTCTCTCTCTCTCTCTCTCTCTCTCTCTCTCTCTCTCTCTCTCTCTCTCTCTCTCTCTCTCTCTCTCTCTCTCTCTCTCTCTCTCTCTCTCTCTCTCTCTCTCTCTCTCTCTCTCTCTCTCTCTCTCTCTCTCTCTCTCTCTCTCTCTCTCTCTCTCTCTCTCTCTCTCTCTCTCTCTCTCTCTCACGTAGAGTGAGAGAGTGAGTGTGTGACAGGGAGAGAGATGTAGTCTTCGTATAATATTCGCTCTACCACACAAATCAACAGGTGTTTTCATGCCAGATTCATTACTTATATATTCAGAATCCCTTCAACAGTTTAAAAGACTCTGATTTGTAGATTATGTTATGTCTCTGTCTCTTTCCTACATTGATTTTTTCAAAGCCCAGAGAATAAAGTGATCCATGTTTCATGTTTTTTTTAACAACAGACCTCAGCTCGGCAAAAACACTCAGATGTCTGTCTAAGGATAAACATAAAGACTAGTTTGTTAACACAGACAAGAAAGGCAGTTCTCTCATAACTGTCACTTCCAGTGTTATTTTGTAAATATATGATTAAATAGATACAAGTGATGCGAACATTATGATTCTGTCTTTACTGGGGGGCTTTTAGGGACGTATTTGCTCAGAAGTCCATCTGTTAAGCATCTAGTGTCGTTATTGTTATCTGGTCTGAATGTGATGCAGTGTGGATTGAAGCTTTCAGCCTGAGTGGGAAACTGTTTGTTCTGTGGCAGCAGTGTAGCAGCTGCTTGTTTCACACAGACACACAACCACAAGCCTTTAGCTGTACAGTACATTCTACATGTGCACACCAAATACTGTATTACCTAGTTACTATATACATGAACTGGTTTTCTATGTTTAAAGTTGTTTCTCTGTTTAATGAGTCAGAAATAGGGACAATGTCAGACCACACTCTGGACATTAAAGGGCAATTAGGTGGTCAGAAGGAAAAGAAAGCTTTTATGTCTGCACCATTAACTCCATTTCAGTGCCCAGAAGGGTTTTCATTAACTTAACCCTGTTTGTTTTTAATCTCTTGCTCCGACTTGACAAACAGAGACGGCCTGCTGCATCTCATCAGGACAGCTACAGAGAGTCATTTATCCTGTGTCTACAGTTTATCTGCTTGAGTTGGTAGTGTTCAAATAAAGAATGAGATCTGAAATCCACACTGATCACTATGACTTTTTATCTTACAAAAAGCGAAGTCTTGCTTTTCTTTATAAGATGCTTGATTTTTTTTTTCTTGCATTGGATAAGTTTCAGACAGCAAAGTCATAATGCGCAACAAAGAAGACAAAGAATACTCTCTGATTCTGCTGTTTGCTCATTAGTTTAATAAAATGCTCAATATAAATGAGCTCAAAGCAGACAGTCATGCAATGACACCTCCAAAAACGTTGGAATTATGACTAAAACATAATAATTTGCTGAATTTTTTTGATAAAAAATAGAAATTTAACGATTTACCTCATCAACTTAGATTTTTATAATGCATTGCTTCTATCATGGTTCTGTTCTTCTGGTATTCTTGGCAGGTCTGTTATTGTGTTAAGCTGTTTTCTCCTGACAGGTCAGGCTGTGGCAGAGGGTGTGGCTGGCTCATAGCAGCTGAGGAGGAATACCAATTCTCACTCTGCTCAGCCTCATCTCAAAAGGCCTGGCTTTTCCCTAAGAGGGTACCAGACAATTCTGTCCTGTTTCTGTGATGCTAATGTTCCTAATTTTCTCTCAGTTGTCTGCCCTTTTCAGTGTTTGTCGACTTTAGTCATTTTTTGCTGTGCTGTTTTGGTTTTCATTGCTCGCTCATGTTTTTTGCCTGAGAAATAAAACTGTTGATTTTTACTTTTGTGTCAGTCTCTGTTCCTCGGGGTCCAAACTCAAACTATCCTTAACAGCTTGAACTGCATTGAATCATTTAAACAATTAGTCTATGTTTCAATCAGACAGATAAACTCACAATTTCAGACGTTTATTGTTACAGCAGTTGTCTTGTCTCTTTTGTTTGATTGATTGACAGTGTGTTAAAGATGTTTAAAGGAAATGGGGCATGTAGTGTGTATTTGCAGCTTGTGGTCGAGTTGTCTCAATGAACCAGTTTTGCAAGCTTCACTCCATTCCTGCTAAAGTAACGGTGGATACAAAACAACAATAGTATATTATGTAAGCATTATTTGTCTAAAGAAGGTGAAATTTCTGTTTTTCATTTCTATTCCATCAACAGATCAAAATGCTATTTCCTCAGTAAGTCAATGGAAATGTTAATTTCATTTAAGTTTACACAAACCTCTGATGAATTTACAAGGTGAATTTTATGTATTAAAATATCAGTGACTTTAAATACTCATTCACTCATTCATCGTCTACTGCTTCATCCGCTGTGGCTGGTCCCGGGGGGGCTGGAGACTATCCCAGCTCACTGAGTGCGTGAGGCGGGGGAAACTTATATACATAAGAAAATAACCATTCATCATTTGTCATGTTTTTATTTACTTCCAGTGTTGTATGTATGACTTTAAAATTCCAAGTGTGATTTTCTAGAGAAACATGCCGATAACAAATGTCAGTTTTGCCAACATAGCTCAGCACACGCTGAGGACATTTATTAAAATTAAAAACATTGTTTTCAAACTTTACACTAATGCATTCACTAACTATCCAATGGATTGAAATAAAAAATAAGATTAAGATTCAGATTTTTAGTCAACAATCATTCACATCACAGACTTTTCCTTTGGCTTAACATGCATGACAAACAATCAGTTGAAGCCATAGATGATATTTCTTTTCATTTTTTCATCGTCACTGCATCAACTGTGTTTCTATCATTAACTCTTTATGAATTCTTTATGAACAACTGATCAGAACAACTACCCATTGCTGAGCGCACTACAAATACAGCTTCAGTGTTTCATGATATCCTCTAATTAAGGTTTAGGTTTGACTCCCAGATACAAAGCCAGCTCGTTTCTTTGAATCTTTCCATCTTTGTTGACATCACAGTGGCTCAGCAGAACAGCCCGCAGTTTGTTCAGCTCAGGACCAGTCATGTTGGGCTGGAGAGGAAAGAAGCACAGGAAGGTTGAGAAGGGTAGAAATAAATCTGTCATTGTGTTTGCAAAGAGCACGAAGGCTTGGTTAAAACGAAGTTTGGTTTTAAGTGGTCCATCAATAGTTTAGGATTTCAACTAACTGCCACATTTATACGGGTCCACAATGTTCTGTTCCAGAGCATTTATGCTCTTTGATTCTAACCTAAGAAGCTTACATCATGTAATACGTGAGGAAAGTTAAAAAACATGTTGTTTAAAATATGGCATGATGTGGAAAAGTGTGCACAGCAGATTTTTTGTGTAGGTCTCACAGATATTATATTGCCTTTTTTCATTGATTTGTATATACTATTATGGATTCCTATGCACACATTTTTTCCTGTGAATGAATGAAAAATGTCTAAACATAAAATGAAAATATTTCTTCCATCCGTCCATTCATTTTCTTGAGGATGAGACAACCACAGTCATCTTTTCTTCAGCTGATTTTCTGCCTTGATTCTTCAAAAATCGTCTCAAGGCACCAATAGGATGGTTTCAAATAATATGTGAAGGTTATCTTTTCAAAATATTGTTTCACAGAATGTGCAGTTTTGTAAAAGTAACTTTAAAATCAGTATAATTAAATGTTTTCAATTCCAGCAGCTGAATTTAAAGCTGCTCATCCTCTGAGAACATCTAACATCTTATAACATCTTCCCCGCCAACTAGGTTAAGATCTTGCTCATGTCCACTTGTTTGACTTTTGGCTGGACTGTCAACAGAATTATTTGTTTTCCAAACATGGCAGCAGGACACAATTTAATAGACACGATTTAATCGTATTTCTGCGTAAAACTGTGGAGACAGGAATTTTCTTTGATATTGGTAGGGTGTTCCATTTCCTACTCGTTGATGATTTTGTCCAGAAAAAACATTAAGTTTTAAATGTATGTTGTCATGACCCCTGTCAGGGCTAGAGTTTATTTTCTTTATCCTATCCACACTAGTGTTTTCCCATCATTATTATCATTATCTCCTGTCTTTTCAGAACGCTTCTCCACCTCCACGCATGAATTCCGTTCATTCTTGTCACCTGTGTAGCTGCAGCCACCTGCTACCCACCCATCAATCGACCACGACACTACGTGTACTCTGTTCAGCCATCTGTTCCCTGCCAGATTGTTAGTGACTTGTCCTACTCTCCAGCCTTCCTGCTCTACAGGATTAATGTGTTCTGATTCTGTTTGTTTCCTGGATTTTGCCGTTTTGCCTGCTCCCTATTGAATTTGTTTGCCTACTCTTTTGATTAATCCCAAATAGAGTACAAAACTAGGTAAACTCTGGATTTGGACTCAACTCTGCTGTCGTGCTTTGGGGTTCTCCCTGCCTGTCGCATGACAGCTACTTTTTTACTTATAATCATCTTTGTCTGAATGTTGGAATGAACAAAGAACAAGAAACAATAGCAGAATATTGTCTTACCCGGACTAACCCCATCATGTCTTTCACAAAACCATCCACCTCAGCACCTTCCAGCGCTCCTGTCTTACTCTAAACCAGATATGAAGAAATGGAGAGAAAGACGGTGAATGAAGGAGAACTGAGACAAAAGACAGAAGGGAGTGTGGATTATATAATCTTTCTTACATCAGACCCACATTATTCAGTCATTTATCTTGATTTTCTAGACTTCTTACATTCATTGGTGAGGCTGGAACACATCCCAGCTTGCAGGGATGCGGCTATAATCTACATTTAGGGGAGTGTGTCTGTTAATCGTATTATTGGTCACATCAGATTTCCATCTCTGAAACAGAGGTACACCTGAGCTGCCAGGAAAATATGATGCAGCTTCTGATGTTCCTCCTTACTGCTGTAAATTTACTCAGTTATTGACTCATTTAACCATGTTTAGGTCAACCACCTCCATCATGTATCTATGCATATACTCTCTAGCCAATAGCTGAGCTGTCCCAGGTCACCCCTCTGGTTCTGCCTGGTTTGGCCACAAGCCATAAGCTTAACTTGACATGAATACCAGCTCAGATCACCTCATTTAATTCTCTGTAAACATGTGAAAACTTGTTTTTCTACCCTCTCCCAACATCTCTTTATATATGTTGTTTTTGTTATGCTGCTATTTTTAGTGCTTTAAGAGTAAAATATGAAGTTTTTCTGTAATCATTGTCATTAACTGGGGGTCCCACTTTAAGCACAGTTCTCCACATTACCAATGAGTCTAAATCATGTGCATATTACCTGTCAACACATTAGAAACTACAGTAACATTTGTTTAACGGAGAGTTACTATCTATGTAAATAATAGCCTGAGAATCCAAAGTTTCCTGATATCCAACTTTCTTACAAAGCTCCTCTGAACATTGAATAAAATGAAAGAGCTCCAAATAACTAAGTAGTTCATAAATGGCTCGACAACTTAGACAAATTCTACAGAACAGAGCTAGAGGTAAAAAGATCTTGGAGATGTGCTGAGAATGAGAAGGCCAAAATTAAAATCGTCGGCGAGTGAATCGACAGCATAATGGCTTTTTTATTCAATTCTGTTTAATTTCTGAGGTAATGGAGATAATCGGATTCAGTGACGCTGTACCAAGTTCTCTTCGAAAGTCAGCCACACATCATGAAATTTAAAGAGCTTTATGAATGAAAACTGTTGAATCACTGTGACATCTGTCTGCGTGCCTCCTCAGAATTCTCTGCACCTCTGCTGTGACAACTTTTGTATCCAGAGAGTTTTTCCATTTAGGAAATATTTTTTTAAAAACTAATAGAAAATAATGTCTTGAAGCTATTTGTCACAGTCTGCTAAAGACCAAGCACAAGGGACCGTCCAATACAGCCACAGGCAGTAATAGCCTAAAGGATGAGGTTTTATTCCAGTGTACCATATATCAAAGAAGCTCAACAAACAGATGTTGGAATATACAGTAACTGTTATTATACTCACAACGTCATAGTGGGCAAAGATCTTGTCAAAGTCTCTCTTTCTCTCGTCTTTGCTACAGGCCTTAGGAAAAGAAAACAGGACTTAGACTTCAAATCAAATAAGAAAAGATGACCTGGTCATCATTTGCAAAAATGATTCACATAGTAAACACTTACATCCATCTGAAATTGGAGGAGGAAATTCTCCTGTAAAGCCAAAATCCTACAGAAGAAAGAGAGAAATAATTCCTTTGTATTTAGCAGTTTGTAGTTTTGAAGTTATCACAGTTGAGAGACGGAATTACTCCAATTGAAAGTCACAGTAAATGTCATTTTCAATGTTCTTTTCAACAGACACATATCAAGCTACTATCATTCCACTCCTTCACAAGTACCTCGCCAGGTCGTTCAAATCCAAGCAGCCGTCCTTGTTTTTGTCAAAGATTTTCATCTGCAAGACAAAGAAGACAGTTAGTAGACACCACGAGTCCTGATGTCTGTCCTCCTGCTTCCTGTGACTCTCCGGGGAAACAGTCAAATCATTTCACTGAACAGTCAAAGCCACTTCGACTCCATCACCTCACACCTCACAAATGAAGAGTCCTTCTGAAAAATAGTTGGTTTTCTCTCTGAGAACAGTCAGATTTATTCAACGTAGCATGAAGACAATAAACAGCTGCAAAAGAACATGTCAAGGAAGGAAATGTTAAATTAATTAGGCCTCATGATATTCAATAGATTTTGACTCAGCTTCCTGTATTTTCATTCCTCAATTTCCACAAAAATCAGTCTTTGCACCCTCAGTTTTGATCTTCTGCTGCTTTTATTTCGAGAAACACCTAAATATTCTGATGACAGCTGTAGTAACTTGACTAAAAACTACAACCTGTGTGAAAATGACATGTGACTGTTTACAAAATCTCTGCTACATTAAAGTAAAGACAATGCAGCCTCCTGCATTGAGACACAGTAGATTGACCAGCGAACGCAGTGTGAGAATGGGGATGTTTCACTACCATAGTGTCGGTGTACTCCTCCAGCTTGTCTGATGAGACCTCCCTGTGATGATGCTGGAACAGATCTTTCAGGAAAGCCTAAGAGGCAAAAGTTAATCTTTTCAGGCAGCGAAACAATGAAATACAAAAGAATACACACACACACACACACACACACACACACACACACACACACACACACACACACACACACACACACACACACACACACACACACTTCCCTCAAGGAAATGACTATTTAGAAGTTGAAAGATGACTAATATCTCAGTGGGTGAAGGTTAGGGTAACTCTGCCAATGTCAATGATAAAAGTTAGAGCTGGAATAAAGGGTGATGTGTAATTGAGGTGTATTTGTTTTTTTATATGCTGCAATTCATATTTTTCTGTTTACCTTGAGCTCCTGAGCTGATATGTAGCCGCTGCAGTCAACGTCATACTTCCTCCAGATCTACAGTGGGAAAAATGAATCAGTGATTACATGCAGTGAGCAGGACTGGTGGAAGATGGTGAATTTATTTAGCTCCAGCACATGAAGTACATTTATCACCAGAGCCAGTAGTGTTATTCCCATGAGTTGTTCAATAATGAATTATATCACAAAATCAGATACAAACAATATATTCATTAGATGTATTTGAGATGCTTAAAAACAAATCTTAATCAAGGAGAATTGCAAAGCACTACTTTCATGCATAAATAACAATGAAAATGTCATCTGGTTCCAGTCATGTTACTGTATTTCTGTATTATGTTGATTGGATTACTGTGAAAGAGATCAGTTCACAAATGATGTTGAGGTTTATTATTGTAGAAAGGAGACTTGCTACTGATAGTCAAATGACACTTTTTTGTTTGAATCAGTGACTGTAATGGACACCATCATTTTTGAATGTTTGGGTTTTTTCAGAGCTAAGAAAAGTGTGGGTTAGAATCTCTGAGTACAGGATCACTCCTGAGTGAAATTAAACTCTGTCTTTACTTTACAAGTCAATACTTTACCGCAAAGTTTTATGTTATGTGGGAGGAGAATAGAGAGTTGAGTGTGCCCCGAAAGACTATGCAAAACAGAGCGTTACTATACAATAATATATTAATAATATAGGTATCATATCCTTTTATTAAGATATTTCATAAAGATTTGAAATACAGTATTTATTTTTTATTTTTAAAAAGTAAAAAAAAATAAAAAATTTATAGCTTTTTTAGTCTTCAACAGAAAAACATTATTCAGCTCTGATCTCATGTTAAAATAGTCAAATCAAAAACATGGTGATCAAATCAAAGAAGACATTTACACATAATTTAAGAGACAGCAGTCATTGGTTTAGTTTGGATGTGAAACCCTACCAGGCAGATATGATGGCAACCATGGAAACCAGCATTTATGTTTTCTTTTTTTTTTTTTTTGTGCAATCTGGTGTTTGTTGAGAATACATTCTACTTTCAGTTCCCCTGCCTGGCGTACAGAGACTTGAGGAATGATGTTTTCTAGAATGATGAATTCTGATTCAGAACAGAAATATTTCATCCAATGATTCCCATCAGTGAAGCTGAATGTCTGCAAATGTTCTTTTGTACTGTACTATTATTATCATGTTACCAAGTTGTTATTCTCTATTTAGGTTGATATGTATAAAGCAGTATGGGTTGGGCATCAGGATGTGCAAATTACTCGCACATACTCCTCCATTCTGCTGGACTATTACTGGTTGGTCTGGTTTTTGATGAAGCGTTGTTAATACACTGTATCTCTCCCACTATTTCAAGTGTATATGATCCAGCTCCTAGTTCATCATAGTCAAAATATAGTTAAAAGTTACTTTATAAACTGCATTTTTAAGTTAAAGCAATCATGCTTCTGTGGTTCTTTTCCTTTCATGTGAATTAATTCCAAACCATACAGCTGATATTAGATTTCTACAAACAGGTTTTTCACATTATTATGTACTATTTATTGTTCTATCAGCTTTCACTGTCAGTTTATGGACAACACTTTCTCACATCATCTTGTCTCAACTCACCAAATGTTTGCATTGAGTGTGACCTCACCTTCATAAAATCAACACTGTTGTCCAAAGAAACCTCTCTGCGGAACACTAACAGGAAGTTCTCATCTTCAGGCAAGATCATATTCGCCAACTGGAAAACATGCCGGAGGGCAGAAGTCAGAACAGAGTGACTGGATAATCATTTTTAAGAGCCTTTCCATCTTGTTTTATGTTGTCTTGTTTGTTCTGCTGTTGGAGAGAAGCAATTAGACGATGTTTATAGTCTGGTTTTGAAACCTTTATCAGATCAGGAGTCAGTTTTAATTCATTTTTTTGTATGAGGAAAGACTTTGTTACTTAAAATTAAGATGTATACAGTGTTTCCATGATTTGTTCATGGATTAAGATGGCAGCAGAATTCTGAGGTACAAATCTGTGCAAAATGAAACCAATTGCATGTATAAAATATTCATAGACTTATTGTAAGAATAAACTTAAACACTAAAATAATTACATTCAGCTTTACCTAACCTGTGGTATCCAGTATGTAATGGTGGCACATGTTCAAGATTAGACAAGGATACCAAAGGACAAAAGACAATATCAAGACAAGATCACAGCAATGTTAAAGAAGATTCAAGCAGGCATTTCTTATTATTCTGTGAACTGAATAGCAAACCATGCAGCTTGTGAGTGGATTGCTACTGCAGTAAACCAGGGGTAGCACAAACACAGTAGTTTCAATGATTAAAAAGAAATGGTCAGTATCCTAATTTCACAAAAAATTAATTTATGCATTGCATCTAAATAATAGTAACTGTTTGTCTATTTATTCCACACATCATTAAGTCCTGTGACACTGGTCATAACCTCACATTGAAGTTCACCACAGACTTAAGTGCACAACATATCCAAACTACAAAACCCTAACATATTGTAATTACAGAGAAAAAGCTTCCAACACAACCAGCATTTGCTGACGGATAAGATGATTCCCTTTTGGCTGCTCTCCAGTTCATGCTCTTCTTTCCTCTGTCCTGACAGTATCACCCTTCCATTAGCAGATTAAACTGGCCCCCATCATCTATCTGATTAAAATACCAGATGATACTGCGGCAAATCACAAAGCTCATAGTCAGAATAGGTGCAATGCACCAGTGGACACGCCAACATCAGAAGACCCAGAGTTACTAAAAAGGAATGCAGATCAGGCACATAAAAATTGTCTTTAAGTCCTAAAGTCTCAAAGGGTGTTCAATAGCGTCTCAGTTAAAACTATTCAACAAAAGGTTAATTTGTTATCTAACTAATCATTTGTTGATTGTTTTACAGGAAGTCCAGGAATTTAATAATGATCACATCAAAAAACATTTGAATTTCAATGAAACGGAAGCTAGGACAGGAAAATTATTGTTGGCTTAAAGAATTACAAGAATCATTGATTGATTGATAATAATAATAAATAATAATAATAAATATAGAGATTGTTACATATTTGTTTGGTTTTAAGTTTACTTGTCATGCATATGAAGCAATTGGCAGTTGCTTGTGATATAAAATAAATATTGGGATTAAACAACAGACTTGAACCAACACACTTTTATAACAATATGCAGCATAACTAAAGTAACCTTACAGTACACAGGACACACTCTAGTGTCTCCATAATGGTGAAAGGTTTCCACCCACTGAAATGACTCCCACTGTATCGTTAAGAGCTAAAGAAGAGAAGGAATAGTTACCATTAAATATGCTATAGTACAGTACAATAAATGTTTGACATACTGCACAGTGCAGTAGTGTGCAGGTTAGTGATAGGACGATGGTGTAATATTGTTTAACACATCTGTCATATACTGTTAGGTAGTAGAATAGAGGAGTGACAACATTCCATGTTGATTCCTCACAGGATTCTGCCATTTATTTGCTTTCACAGCGCAGAGGCAGCAGTGTAAGGTACAAAGTGTGAATCAGGCAGGAGAGAAATTCGCTGTTCTGCATGACAACAGGAATGCCCCAAATCCAAATTCATGATGGTACCTGACAGCATGAATTTGGATTTTTACATTTTGGTAGAGGAAAAATAAAGGCTCTACTTTGCATTTCTTCTGAACATTTAATGACCTGTTCCCATCCCTGATGCCAAGCTGTGATCACGGAAAGTTGTCTGCGAGTTTCCAGAATTAAATGACCATCCTCAGCATTTTTTTTTAAAAAAAGAAAAGTCATGAAATCACTCTATTATTGTCCAAAGTTGTTTTGGGACCCTTACATCCAGTTTCTTGGTAACAAGGCAAATAGTTAAAAAGGATTGCCTATTTTACAGAAACTGAAATGAATGTTGGATTAATCCATCTATGTAAACCTACTCCTCATAAAATGACTTCTTCCATTCCAAATCCTATTCCTTATAGTTCCATGTGAATCTGCAGGTCAGTTAAGCTCTGTATTGGATGTCAGAGTTGTTCCGGATGTTTGATACTGTGCAGTATATACTGTATAGCTTTAATGAGGAAAAAGAGAGAACTGGATTAGGAAAGAAGCAGAGTGCCTTCCTCGTTAGCAGTGTGTGGAATTGTGGAAAATGCTAATGTATGGAGAGGTTTGACCATCAGCCACAGCAAATCAATGTCTCAAGCAGGCCAGAGATGTATTGATTTATACAGCTTTATGACTCAAAAGCTGAAGCACTTTGAGTCTGTGGTTCAAGACATTAATGGTTTGGCCTATCAGTTGTGTATGGGGTATATCTCCTCTGCCCTGGATTGCACTCTTTGCCTTTTTGCTGTCTTATGCTGCATCAATTGTATTGAGTAGAAACTGAGAATGCATTGTCACCAGAATGTGGCTTTACATTTATGGGAATCAGCTGCTGCCAAGTCCAATTCAATTAAATTTACTTAGTTAAAAATAACATTTTGGAACATTCATGCACCACAAACATTATCTGTCCTACACATCACTTATACTGTATTAGATTTTTATTTACAAGCAGGGCGGTACGGTAGCACAGTGAGGCAACATTGCTTTGAGGCAGTGTTGCCTCACTGCAGGAGAGATCTGGTTTTATTTCCTTTCTGTGTGGAGTTTGTGTGTTCTCCTCATGTCTGTGTGGGTTCTCTCTGCGTTCTCCAGCTTCCTCCCACCTCAAAGATACTGCAATTTAGGTGAATTGATCACTCTAGTTGTATGTAGGTGTGAGTGTGAGGTTGTCTGACTTTCATGAAAGAAAAACAGCTTCACACTTTGCAACGAGCTGGTGTCATATGTGGGGTGTACCCCGCCTCTCACCCGTAGCCAGCTGGGATAGGCTCCAGCAATCCTGGAGGCAGATAAGTGGCTGTAGACAAAACAATTGTGATTGTCTCGTCAATAAGTAAATGGATGGATGGATGTCACAAGCAGTATACAGTTCATATGGTGTACATAAAGTATTTAGTACATTGCCTAAGTAGTACTCTTCTCTGGCTGACTTGTCACCAGAAGATGACCCTCAGCAAACTTGGTCATTATTTTTCATTATGTTTTAAGATGGTGCTATGTGGATACATGGGATAAATAAAAGATGAAGACAAGATCAATATGGAGAGGGAGGGGTGAGTTTAACAGATGAGTCTGAAAGAGACAGAGGTGAAAGAGAAGAGGAAGCTCTGAATGAAAGGGAAGTTTTTACTCTGTATGTACTGACAGGGAGGAAGATGGAGCGAGTTGGAGTTGACCTGTGATGAGGAATGCCACAAATGTGCTTGGTTTCATATGACTGGACAGTAAATAGGGATAAAAAGTGCACAATGTAACTAAACATTTTCTTTTTTATGGGAAAAGACTTAGGGTATTAAAGTAAATTCAGTGCTTCTACTTATAAGAAGATATTTTATCTCCTCTATGATCATCATAAAAAGAAAATATATGCAAACATAATTATAAATGCAGAAGAACAACATGTAACCAAAGCTGTATCCCATGTTTTCTGTCTATGTCACACTTGATCATTATTAAAACAATGATTAAGTGAATGTTGTACCTCCTGAATTTGCAGTTTCCCATCAGCAGTGACATCATATGCAGACATAAACCTTTGCTTCAGTCTCTGGACTCTGTCTTCAGTCACTTTCTCCTGGAGAGATAAAACACTTTAAAATCAAATTGAGTTTCTAACCCCAATATCAGGAATTCACTTTGTGTAGCAACTGAGCACAGATATACAGTACATACAATTGCAAATTGACAGCAAATTGTGCTTTAAAAAACTAATTGTTTCATGTACTAAATAAGTCATATGAAACACTATTATTGAAGAGCAAATGTAACATCTGAGTCACAGTCATCTGGAGAAATGTCACCATGGTAACTTTGATCTCTCCTTTTTCTTCCAGGCTCTGTTCTCTTAACCGAAGGCTAACTATTTTTAGATATCTATCTCATTGTGTGTATTCCTGGCCTAGCCTCTCTCTCTTCAATTAGCAGAATGCTAATGCTAACCTCACACACATTTTCCTTTCAAGTTAGTTCAGGTTACTAAACCAGAAGCTTCGAGGAATAGAAGACTGAATATTAAAGATGATCAATTTATTATGATATATGTTTCACAGGTAAAACATCTAATCCATTGGGGTCTTATTGACACCTATGATTGATTCCCTTACTCTAACTACTGTATAGAAACCTGTTTGAAATTTCTTTCAAGCAGCACACAACACACAGTCTGCAAATGGCGTAGAGCCAGAGCTTTGCTCGTTATCGTAAGACAAGCATCAATCTACAGCAATGCTTTCCATCAGCACACGCTTGGCACTGGTACTGTGATGCTAAGAAGATATCTGAACACTATCACTCTGTATGGTTCATAAACTAGAGGCGAACAAGAATGAATTGAAAATGTTCCACTTCATGCAAAACCAAACTGTATAGCATCTGAACATTATTATTAGTAATATTAGAAAATGGGAAACAAGTCACCATGACTCCTGTCAATCCTCTGCCTGATGAACTTTATATGATGTTAAAATATCTGTCATGACTTGAGAGCTTTGCCGAGTAAAAGTAAATATGGATGGTGTTGCGTTTGTTTTAGTACCCCATTATCCCAACATCCTTCGACTCACCCCACCCACTAGATGAGTGCAGGGAGTCACCAGCTTTCAGCGGCAGAAAGTCTGTTTGCATCCAAGCGATAAATCATGTAATTATCTGTGCATGCAGTTCTGCAGTAGTAGTACAGATTGCTACAATCATAATAGTAAAACATCAGATGAAATGATGTTGCTGCTCCTCCACTCGTATGAACACTGAACTGTTCTCGTTATAAGGATGAATTCACCCAAACAAATCTGACTCACCTGTGGACCCAATTTTTTCATCATGTGACGGAAAAAGTCATCAAGCTCTTTGCCCTCAATGTAGCCGTTATCTGTCAAACACACACAGTCCTGTGAGTTTGAATTTGCTTCAAAATCCAAATCACAAGGAAAACTTAGAAAGAAACTATGAAGGATGAAATTGGAACTTGTTTCATACTAGACATGTTGTTATGGACTTGTCTCAAGCTGCTTTCAGTCATTGCGAATATATCAAGCTGCAGATTTAGTATACTTAAAACCTTCTGTGAACTACAAACACAGAAATAATCAGCAGAGTTTTTCAGTAGATAAAAAAAATATATAACACAAGCACTATAAATTATTTCCCATGACCAGGACTCAAAATTTTATCCATGCAAATAGCTCTAGTCTTATTTTCACCAGCGTCTACAGAGAAAAACTCAGAAGCACTCTGTTGTTTTAAAGAATAAATCTGGAAAAGTAAATGACCATGTCATCAACTATCCTCACCATCTGCATCGAAGTATTGCCAGATTTCCAGGAAACCCGCTGCATCCAGGTTATCAAAAGCACTGTCCATTTTAATGAAGAAATGTAGAACTGTCACGTTCAATACAGAAAACAGTGACTGGGGGAACAAACTGTGTTACACTGTTCAGCTGCCTGTTTAGCTGGCATATGGGCTTTGACTTGTTCAAGAATTTAAAAGAAGCGCACCTATCAGACAGAGAGAGAGAGAGAGAGAGAGAGACAGAGAGAGAGACAGAGACAGACTGTACATTAGCTTTGGATTTGCCACCTGGTGGTTGTATTTTTACACTACAATGCAAAACAAGTCTAAAAAATAATGGATATTTCAAAGCCTGTAAAATTATTTAATAAGTTTTAATGTTTGCAGGAACAAACCCATATCATGCCATAATATTTGTATTTATGCATTTCCAGCTAAACAAATTTTCAACTAAATTTTTTTAGGATTAAATATTAATTTGTAGTAACAAATTGACACATACAACAAATAAATTTTACATGGATGAACACAATGTACAAGTCAATGAAAGACAAAAGTCTTGAGACATCACCATTTTTAATTCCAAAGATGTCAGAGACAAACCCTTAGTATAGTAGTGTACTTAGTAAACATACAAAACAATACAGGATTTGCTGTGTTCGCATAGGTGTAAATATATCACAGTGTGTATGTTACATGTGCACAACGTAACCCAATATACATACATATCCCTAAATGTCTGGAAGCACATATATACATACATTACAACTCACAGTCATATCATGCAGTCACATGACTCAGAAGTCTAGACTCAATGCTACTTGTAATTTTCTCCATCTACACGCTGCACCAACTGAAACAAAGTGGATGCTCATGTTTACAGAGTTGTACAGTAAATCATGACAGAAACACAGCCAGCTGCTTCTGAATCAAATATAGAGGAGAGAGAAAGAAAGAGATGGTCTCCATGAAAATATCCATACTGAATAGAAATAATCAATTTTTTTTTAAACTGTTTTTGAACTCGTTTCGATACTAGGAATCAAAGCAGACATCAAGATATGCTAACTATGTAGCAGGAACAGGGTTACATTAGAGACGTGACTAGAAACAAAGCAGTAAAAGCTTGATCCTACAAAAAGACATCAATAGAAACTGTAGGGAAAGGTGCATCATGAAGACTTTTGGCCCTGACTTGAATTAGACTTATGTGATAAACACAAGCTGTGCCTCTTTCACACTGCACTTCAGATAATTCTAGAACACATTGAAAACAAATGCTTAAGCACCATTTGCGCATAATAACTGCTCAAAAGTAAATCATAATGTCTAAACTTAATTTCTATTTGGATGTTAACTCCACAATGACTTCACACAGTATTAAGAGTACAAGATTAATTTTAGAATCCATTTGCTGTCTGTGTAAAAAAGCGCTGCTCTTGCTTATAAAATAAAACTTTTGTTGATGTTGTGTTTGTGTAACGTTCAAGATCTGACAACCGTACATACAGAGCAGTCAAGAGGTTCATGTGGTCAGAGTACAGCTACACTTCACTTTCACTTGGGACACTGCATTCATACCATTTCAAAGACAATATGATTACCACCATCCTTGTGAGCTGAATTGCAGAGAAAAGTCTTGCACAGAATAAAGTGAATGTGAGCTGATTTTGGAAGCCCTAAAGGTTGAGGCGGTGCTGTGTGTTTGAAAAGGTTGGAGTTCCCTCAGTATCCTGCTTTTATACAAAGATCAGACTGAAGCAAATGGCATTTACTGTCATGCTACCTTCAAATGCGTCATTTTAACATTCCTCTTCAGTAAGGTCTTTGCTTTCATTAGACCGTCAGCATACCAGGAGAATACTAATAAATGTAAAGTAAGAAGTGAAGATTGATCTATCTGGAAGTTTGGTTCAATGCCTAATAACTACAATAGACTTGATAAAAAGAAGCCATTTTGGTTCAGTTATTTTCACTAAGAGTGCAAAAATATGAGGAAATGTTTAGTTCTCATTCTGTAAAACATTTTTAGGACAGATACACGTGTTTTCACTGTAAAAAGGAGTCCACAGTTCAATAGTATTATAAAATAAATGTTCTTTTCACACTGAGAACAGCTTTAGTTAATAGTGCTGAAGTCTGGTTCACTGGTTATCAGTGAAGCTACGATCCTCTAAAAAGCAACACTTCATATGGTCACTCCTCCCTCTCACAGCTCTACGAACCATTCAATGTAGAGTGCACTTAGCTGTTTCTGATTTATAGTGTGCTGAGATTCTCAGCTGAACCTGTATATACCTGAAAACAAAAATCTAAATTGCATAATGGGTTCAATTACCTCTGAAATAACACACATACTGAAAATAGCATTTAGAAAAATCTATACAAAAACACTGGAGGAAGAAATGCCATTGGGTCCTGATCTGGTCATATGTTAAGAGTTCAAGTACAGTACAGTGATCCTGGTATTATTAATCTGTAGACCTTGCAACAACTACAAACAAGATTGGATAATTAAAAGTGGAGATTTTGGGTACACAGTTTTGCAGAACAATTTTGGGGTTTCCTTTGAGCATCATGCCTCTTTTTTAAGTGGACTATAAACTTTAATTCTCAACATTCATTGAATAATTACACTTGATCACCCTCACTCCTGAGAACTGGATTTTTTTAGAGTAAGTGAGAAAAAAAAAGGTTTGAAAGCTGGAAGCTCTTCAGAGTTTAAGCACAGTTTGGTTTACTATGTGAGAAAATTACACTGGAAACTATAAGGAGCCCAAAGTTTGATATCAGTCATTTTATGAAGTTAGGTTAAGTTTGACATTTACCTGATACTAAAGCAGGTGTGATTTGTACTTAGCGTTCAGATAAGACCTACAGGCTCAACCTCTAATACAAATAAAAATATATTAGTTTGGTTTCCTTATGAGGCTTACCAACATTTCACACTCATATTAAAATAAAGTCTTTGTCTGCCTCCTCCCCAGAGTCTGATGACATCTTCTTGCCTGCTGCCTTGTCCAGGTTCAGAGATTGGTCCTTGTTCTTGATGGAGCTGTGATCCTCAGAGTTGGTACAGAGAGGTTCGGGTCGCTGAAAGGTGTCTGACTTTGAACCCCCCCTCACTGAAAAATAAGACAGAGAGAGAGGTTGACATTAGGTGCTGACATTTGTCACAAAAAGAGGAAGAAGAAAAGAGCCAGAGAAGGAAGAGGAAGGAGAAATGAAGCTTGCTGATACATTGTGGGTGTGTCTGTTATACATATTTGTTTCAGCATCTTTAAAACTCCCCCACCATCCATCTACACTACAAATGATATAGAATTTTAATAGTACTTATATCGATTTAAAGGGATGATTGGACTATGTCCCAGTCTTTCCTGCTTCTGTGACTGTTTAAAGGTGATCTTGACTTAAACAATAATGATGGTAAATGACTCCTGATTTGCACCTTGAGACATATTGTGATTTGTACTTTACTTTCAGAAGTATCCTGAAGGCATGTTTTTTGAAAACAACCTTACCAAATCCAAAATAATAAGCAAAGTTTTCAGGTAAAGGGTTTCCTTTAGATGATGCAGGGGTGAAATTCCAACGGCTGAAGACAGGATCTGTAAGCTAGCTCTGTGTGTCTGGAATCAATTGCTACACAATAACATAGTTTTTATTTAAATCTCTTGAAAACAACAGGACAAAATAAATTCTCATTTTTCTGACAGCAAGCAGGAAATCAGACGTATGCACCTCTGATGGTTATCAGAGGGTGTAATTCCTAACAGTCTAAAAACAGAGGAGAGGAGGACGAGAAAGAGGAGGGAGAAAAAAAGAATCAGGAAAAGAAAGCATGGCGCTATGAGTTAGCATCTGGTGCTGACCCAGATCTGTAACAACATGGAACACCGTCTGCTCAGGAAACGGTAAACCAGGTGAATGTCAGCTTGACCTAGTTTTCTCAAGGTCAAGGTCATCATCTCATTTTCATCCCCTTTGCCGCCCGAGTAATGTGCTTTTTGTTTCATCTTTCTATCTGCAACGGTTGCAAAGATATTTGGTGGACGAAAGGATGGACGGACAAACACTGACAATTACAATACATCACCGCTTTGAAGCGGGATGTATAACCTATCAGTGAAGACTGAGAGGGATTCTTTCTGTCAATTTTTTATAATACTCATTCAACATTCATTGAGAGCTTTGCCACCCACCCTCCTGAGTGCTTTTGTTAGCAGAGCCTCCTGACTCCAGACTGGTTTGGGCCTCTTTGTCCTTCTCTGGGAACATCCTTTTCAGCGTGGGAGGAAGAGCTGTGACCTTGGGAGACACAGAACCACTGCTGAGCTCTGAGCTTTCATCTGTTGGTCAAGAAAAAAATGATCAGAACCTAAAAGTAATTTACTCTCACCTGTCAAACAAGCTTAGAAAGATAGCTTCACAAACACCTAATGAAGATGTTCAGGGAGATAAAACTGAGTCGATTCAGTGTTGGGACGGTACCTATGCTCCTGCTGGCGGTTTTTGGCTTCTGTGGGATGGTGGGTCGGGCAGCCAGGGCAGGCTTTGACCCCTGTGGCACAGGTAGTTTTGGACTGACTGGTCCCCCAGGAGAACTGGAAGTCGATGTTGCCCTGGAACGAGGGACTGGTTCCATCTTGGTTTCAGTACGAAGAGGGGTCTTTTCTGGAGAACTGGGGCTGGATTTATTTATCAATCCAGTAGAAGGCTTGCTTTCTGCAACGGTTGGCTGGGGCTTGGCTGTTGAAGACAGTCAAGTAGAATAAAGTAAAATACAATGTATTACAGCATGTACTGAAAATGATATAAATAGACCCAGAATGAGAGAGAACCATGAAAGACCAGCTGCAGGTCTGCATGACCCACACAGTCCTAAAATTTGAAGTTGTTCCATGTACTTTTCAACATATTAAACAGCTCACCTGCTGCATTGCTCTCAGGCCTGTCAGGGCTAGAAGACTGAAAGGAGACAGAAAAAATATGTATTACTAAAGAATATTGCTGTCTTAAAAAACCTGACACCTAATAAGTTGTGGTTTACTTCATCAAGCTGTAAAAATTCTATTAAGATTCTGTTAAAGTCTATTCATACACCTTTTCCTCCTCTGCCCTCTGGACTCATCGACTCGTCATTTCTAGTTTCAGAGTCCTGCTGCTCATCTGCCACCATCATTATCTCCTGCTCTGACTGTATCTAAATTTCCTTGTTTAGCCCATCTCTTGTTGTGTTTAATCCGTGTCCCTGCAGGCCTCCGTCAGTTTGTGTGGTACACATGATCCAGTCCTTCGCATATCTTTGTGTTAGCTGGTTATCTTCGGGTTTTGTGGCGCACATATGGATAAGGCAGATCAAAATATTTTTATACTATCTTTAATTATAACATTTTCAATATTTTCCACAAATACACAGAAATGACTAAACCAATTCCAATTTTTAGGAGGCTGAGTCACGATTGAGACAAACTGTCAAATAACAGTATGTCTTGGCTTTGGTGAAGGTATGAGGTTCCAATTCTAGATTTAATGACTGGAGGAGGCCTGAATCACACATAACACTGCTGAACAACACTTTAACAGAAGGTGGCACTATAGGGTTGAAAATGCAGCACACAAAAAGTTGTATTGATGACCTACCCCCATAATGAATCTGTCCATTTTACACACACACACACACACACACACACACACACACACACACACACACACACACACACACACACACACACACACACACACACACACACACACACACACACACACACACACACACACACACACACACACCTGGAAGGCAGCCAGAACAAGCAGATGGCAGGAGAGGCTTTCGTGGTTCTGATACAAGGGCAGAAAAACCCCTAAAGCTGCAAACACAGGATACCTCTTACTCTCTGCACACTCCCAGCCCAGTAACTACACTGGGACCAGTAATGCAACCAGTGAGCACACATGCACAGATGCCGACTCAATATCACATTTGACAAATGCACAACATACAATTATTGTTGCTATGTGTGAGTTTAATGTTTTTGTGAAGTTTAGAATTGAAAGTAGGAGAAATATTGCCATATTTGTCCTGCTGAGGGTTATGACAGGAAATCTGTCCATCTGCCTTTTTCTTTTGTCTTCATTCTGTCCATTTATTGTTCACACTTCATCTCCTCTATTTACCTCCCTTCCTCTCTCCTCCTCCTCCTCCTCCTCTCACCTTGTCCATTAGGAAAAAAAAATCAACTTGTTGACAATTGTAATGACTAGCCTGGAGATGTAAATGTGTGTGCTGGTGTGTGCAGATGTTTCTTTTTTTTATGTGATCTTCCATCTGAAATCTACAGTTAAAAAACAGCATTGACAAGTAGAGATTGAACTCCTGCAGCACTTTTCCCCCAAAATCAAATCAACTAAAAACAACAACCGACTACTGAGCCACAATAAAACCTTACATTTTTTCATTAGTATCTGTAATTTTGAACTTATTTTGCTTATTCAAAGCATAAAAAGATCAAATATCTATTTATTACTGCAGCAAGAAAGTACATAAAGGCAGCTTTATTTGTGTAGAATCTATGTAGAACATACAAGTTTGTGTAAATCAATTTAAAATCTATTAAAACACCTTTTCATACTGTAACTTCTATAGATGGAAGATTACACTTCCAATCACCAATCCTATGAAACTTTAAAAAAAGCAAACAATTACTAAACAAATAATTTACTAATTTAATTCTGGCTGGATTTTTTTCTCCACACCTCAGTTTTTCATATGCTGTTTGCTTTATTTTGTTGCAGATAAATTATACTGCCCTCATACGCAAATTCAGTTTGCACAGTTGATATGGAATTCACAGAATTTTTATGGAATTTCAATGAGTATGAGCTTCTCTAGCACCACATCCGTGTTGATGGAAGACCTGAAAATATTGATCTTGAGTTGAGTAATAAGGACCTATCAAGATCACTTCTTATGTCTCTGGAAAAAGCTCTTGCAAATAATGACCAAACATAGCTATCAAAGCAGAACACATTATAATTAAAGTGGGGAGTCAGCAAAATCATTGTACCTTTTGTTTTTAAAAACAACAAGATCTGAACCACATCTCTGTCCCCAACCCATCTTTGTTTATTACATTGATTTATACTACTTCAGCAATATGTTATTCACCTTGTGTGCTCTCCTTTCCTGCTTGGCTTTCATTTCTGCCAGGAGGCCACTGCCCATCATCTGCAACCCTGGATACCGCCTGGCTCCCTGAGGACTGCCCCTGCCATCCGAACCCTCCCAGGGCTCATCAATGGAGTCTGGGGTTCTCAGCTCCTCAGAGCGATCTGAGCTGCTGCTGTAGTCTGTGGGCTGCGAACGGCTGCAGGGAAGAAGTGTTAGTGAACCTCACTCACATTGAGGATAACAGAGTTAGCTGGTAAGCTACTTTTCTATTACAAAGACACATCTGGTTTGGTTCACCTATACCTGGACTTTGACTCTGGTGCTGGACTCTTTGCTGCTGTCTTTGGAGAGGAGGGCTCCTCTGAGATGCCACAAGTTTGCATTGAGGCTGAAGAGGCAGGTGATGAACCCATGGTGGAAAGGGGTGGTTGATTTTTCTCTGACTTATCAGATTTATCTGATTTAGAGGAACGTTTGATGAGGTTTAGGAATCCTCCTTTGCTCTTCTTCTTCTCTCCTTCCTGAGACTCTGAACTCTTCAGGCAGCGTCTGTAAAGTGTAATGTGAGACGGCGCAAATACTACATGAACGTCAATGACAATTTGGTAAAAAAATAATGCTAAACGAAATATTAATTCTTACTTGGGATCCATCTTAGTGACTTTTGTAGAGAAGAACTCATCCACACCTTCATCCACCCTTCCCATGAGGCCGTTCTGCTCCCCATCTTGAGATGGGGCACTACTGATTTGCTGAGTGAGGAAATGAAAGAATATTATATTATGTGTCGAGAGTTTGATCAATAGCAAATCTATTTCCTTTGAAATGAGCATTTGTGTGTTTTTTATTCATGTCACCGTCAAAGCGAATCACAGTAAGCTACTTTTCTGTCCATAAATGTCTTGGGCTAAACTTCCTCCGTCAGCAAAACTTTACTCACAGGTACTTTACTGGAATGTTTTTTTTTGTTCCGACGGGGTCGTAGTTTGGTGAAGTGCTGCAGCTTTTTTTCCTCTTCGGACGGCAGCTCCATCATCATTCCTGATGGATGGTGCTCTAGCTTTGGCAAGGCATGCGATGGAGTGGGTGGAGTTCTAGATGAAGTGTCCTCCACATGGATAGGGACATCCTCAAGAGCTTTATCCAGGTCAAATTCCATTTCTGTGCACAGAATGTTCATTGAGATGGTTTCAGATTGATATTTATACAAAGTTTAGGCATCATCAGGTATAACTAGTCAGTTTAATCAAATTAATTGAAAGACCAAAGTATAAAGTAGAACAATGCATAATGTGATACCAATTAAATCAATACCCTAAAATGAATTAATTCTGAACAATAAACTGCTTACCAAATGCACGAGACACTGGCCGAAGCATTCTGCTGTGGATGCTCTTCCTCTTGGATTTAGGAGTCATCTGAAAGAGAAGCAGATTATTATTGTATGCATTATTATGATCATCATTCAAAAAAGTAAAAAAGTTGAAAAAGCTTAAAATATAAGGATTGTTCTATAAAAAAATATCCTGAGGCATCGATAAACAAGCAAATAAGTCAAATAATTTATCTGCCACACACAAACTATGGCCCTCTTATTTGGGATTATTATCAAGAGCTTAATCGTGACTAATAGAATTTATAAATTTGAAATGCTACTCTACCCAAAGATAAGCACACTAAAACAAAACACTGTAAATATAATTACTGTATTTTAAAGGTTTTTGTTATTATTATTTAATTTCTATTATTACTATTATGGACTTGATTAAACCACAGTTGTTTTCAAATGTTTGACTAGTGCAGTATGCAGGATAAATAGATAAGCAATTCTAGTGTTCAAACATCTGCATCCTCAAAAGTATCATCAAAATTAAGAGAGCAGTTCTTTTTATGAAAGAATATACAACTAATTCAACCAAGTCTAACCATGTCTTCCTCCAGGGTTAGACAGTAACACAGTAGTGCTATTACACATGTCCATATTAGATTGAACTGTGATTACATTCAGATGGTTAGGAGCAGTGAAATGTGACTGGATGCATTAGGAATGGATGCATTTTGACTATTTGAGTAAGGAAGCTGGTTGAACTTCAAGGACACAGGACAGTCAGCTGTATGGCAGGCAGCAGACATGGAAAGAGGAAAAGGAAAAGAATTGAAAGGAAAGGACAGTCAGAACTACTTACGGTGCAGCACAGAGTCTCCATCGAGCAACGGTGGTAAGGAGGAAAAACAGAGGGAAAGAAATTGAAGAAGAAGAAAGACAACACACAGTACGGCCAAGAGAAGATAAAATGAAAGACACAGTTGGGAATGATTATGCCAGAGAAGAAGAGGTCAGAGAGGAATGTAAAATGAAGAGAAGTAACACCAGAGTCACGGACTGCAAAGAGACAGAAGAACATGGAGGCTCCTTTTCATGACGGCCTGCGTTTATCATCAGTGACATGTGGTAAAAATTATCTTTTGAAACTCATTCCTTTTAAAAGTTGAAATGATTAACACATTATCCCTGTAACACCAACTGTATCAAATTTGACATAGTTTTTGAGACTTTTACATCGAAAAATAAAAATATTTCACACCACAATTCCTAATGTGACTAAAATGATAAAAACGATGTCTGTGTAGGTTCTCAGTCATCCAGGTCATGGTTATCCAAAAGCTATTGAGTCGATCCACTGGACAGATTAAAACCGATATCCATTTTATTTGTCAGACGGTTCAGCAAGCACTTCAGTTTTAAAAAATTCAAACTGAGAATTTTGCTTTTTGCCTTCACTCCCTCTTCAGCACAACGGACCAGTTCAAACCCCACATCACTGTGGACACCACCTGATGGGAATAAATCTGTCAGTCTCGTGCTCCTTTACAACCTCTCTGGAGAACTAAATCCCAACAAACATTGACTCCTCCACTTGTGGCAGTAACTCAAACAACTCAAACTGTACCTTGAGGGACAAAGTCATAAGCCTTCACCCGATCCAAAAAAAATCTGGATTGATTGACCACCCCAGTTCTCCTTTCCAGGGACATTGGACCAGGTGTTTAGACAACGTTGCAGAGGTGTGTTAGTAAACCAATTCTCTGTATCCGTTTCCTCATGGGAACAGATGTGTGGTTGAGGAGAACCTTGAGCACCTCTTGTCTGCTGACACCCTGCTGTGTGTTTGAAGCTCTCCAGCAGTCTGATAGGATCAAGTACCAGATGTTCCCAACACACCCTCACTGTTCATTTAGATGTCAGGTCTGTCCTGCGACCTGGCCTCCTTCAGACAGGAAGGAGGCCAGCTCCATGCAAAAAGCCAGGCCACCATGAGACTGCTGGTGGGCCCCTGCCCCAGGCCTTGGTACTGGGGTGGGTCCCAGTAACCCTCTGGGCCAGGTACATGAGTCAATCTGAAGCAATTAGTTCTAGAAAACATGAAAGTTTAGTCGGCAATAAAAGCCATTTGGGATACTGTTAGCACTTAATAAAAACTTCATTTCATTATCGGGACTGCGCTTGAGATAAACATTAAAGTCTATCTTCAGGGTCTTTCTTCCAGTGGAGGGTAAAATTAAATGCTGGTGTTTGTGTAGTACAGTTAATTAACACAGGGTTTAATCTGGACTCCATTTAGACAAGTTGCTTCAAGTCTTCATTAGCAAAAATCAGAGGTGATTAAACTATCCTACGGAATTCACAGAGCATTCCAACCTACCATGCATGTCTCCAGATCCTCCAGCCTCTCAGCCTCCAGGATTTCAGCAGATGCCCGTTTGGGAATCTTCTCTGGGATGTCCATGTCCACAGACTCCAGCTGCACCAGGGGACGACCTCTCAGCACCAGATGGTCTGCCTGAGAGAATGAGACGGGACACAAAAGAGAAATGAGGTGTTGTAGGAACAATAGAAGAGGAGAAAGAAGATGGGGACTGTGGTAAAGTAGGTGAGAGACAATAGATTTGGAAAAATTATGAGTGGAGGAATGGAGGTAGATACAGTAAGGGGACAATAAAAAATTTAATGAAACACAACTACAGAAATGAGACGTGCTTATACTGACAAAAGAGGTGACAAGACTGAAACACAAAAGGAGCAAATGAAAGGTGATGAAACTTAAAAATTAACCAAACTATGGCAGGTTTGGATCCATATAGTGAACCGTCATGGTGAATGAATAAATCAGTGCGCCAATGGACAGGTCTGTTATTCATACCAGAGTGAGTTGGGTGGTTGAAAGGGCCTCCAGAATCTCATCTACAATGTGATCAGACAGGAAGGAGGCCAGGCTCAGCTTCACCTCACTGGAACATAGAGAGGCAGCAGATTAAGAATTTACAGGAGATGACAAACCTGAACATGATGAAAAAAACCCATTTAAACCTTTTAAATCCATAGTTACAAACATACAAACACCTGATCTTATTGATTATATCCACCCCGGACTGCTCCAGGAGGGTTTTGGTTACAAAACTTTTGGGTACAGCCATCTTGGCTGAGCTGGCTTTCATCAGCTCAGAACGAAGGCTCCCCCTCTTCATCACGTGGGGGCAAAGACACTCTGCTTCATCCACCATCGAGTCCAGCAGAGTCTATCAGGAGGAAAGAGTTAGCTCTCTTTGTTAGTTTGAATGCCTACAGCCATCACCCAACTCTCTGTCGTCTCTGGAGGTGTAGCCTCACTTGCAGTTGCTGGTCCATGACAGTTGTCACCTCTCCAGCCATAGACTCCAGTTTCTCCTGGATGGGGCCTGCTGATAGGCTGCTCACCTCCTCTCTGGCAGCTGATCCTAAGTGGTAAAGTTTAGGGAGCAGCTGAGGAGACATGGAACACAGGGTTATATACAAGAATAAAACAGGTGTAGGAAACCAGTGACAAACCACAGTGGTCACATGTGTACCACAGAATGTTTGCCCTCACCGTTTTAGAGTTCCTTGCGTCTTTAATGAGGCTCTCTGCAGATCTGACGTCCTCCAAGATGGCGTCGGTCTCCGAGTTCCTCAGAGAGTTGAGGTGGTCTTGCACCTTCACACAAATCCTGTCAATCATCTGGAAACAAGTATAAAAGTAATGAGTAAACATGCTTTACCTTTACTGGACACAGCACAATGTTACTGTAATTTCCCATCTACCCTTCTGAAAAGTTATGGATTAGTCAGATCCATACAGATTGTTGTACAGGATCCAAAACATTTGTGCTTTTGTTGCACACCTGCTGTGTGGTAGAAGTCACAATGCCCTGCTGCAGACGATAGGCCTGCTCCTGTTGGTATTTTCTGGTTTCATGGTTTCTGTACAGATAATTCTCAATCTAAAGGGTAAAAACACAAAACCTCTGTCATTATGATAAACACACCTAATGAAGATGTTGAGCTTTAACATGTTTGGAAGAATTTGAATTTCTGGGTCATGAAAATCGTCTAACAGTTTAACAAGACAGTGGGAGGCTGGAAGAATCAAAGAGAAGCCTTGACATACTTTTAGCAGAGCGTCCTCTGTTTTCTCAGGGCTCGCCTTTAGAGCCTGAGAAGCATCGATGATGGGGATGGGCATAAAACGAATGGTGAAGTTCCTGATGAGCAGACAGTCAGTTCACATTAAAGAGGAAGGACGGAGGCAGAGACACGTATCAAGCTGTGTAGACGTCATTTCATTAAACATGAAGATGTGTATTTGGACACACATCTTCATGATTGAAGAGGATACATGGTTTACAATTTTATTCACTGTACTAATATAACCAACATACTGTATCGCTGAAAGCATGTTGTGGTATTTATTTTTATTTTCCAAAGTACTTTTAATGAACTGTGGCAACGTAATTGATATGATTCAACCACATTAATCCTTATGTATCCCTATGACGCAGTCACACAGACACACAAACATATGCACGCACAGACGCGCACACACATACACACACACACACACACACACACACACACACACACACACACACACACACACACACACACACACACACACACACACACACACACACACACACACACACACACACACACAACTGAAGAGAAGAGTGAATTGTTTTTTCAATAATTCAATACAGAGACTCAGAGGGGAAATGCACTGCTGGGAGATAGATAAACAAAAAAGATGAGAGAATGCACAGATGTGTCCCAGGTCCCAGAAGCAAATTTAGTGAAATGCATATTGAATGTCATTTCATGTTCACACACAGAATATTGAACATTCAGGACCACAGACAGAAGAGACTGCTCAAGAAGTAAATTTATTCTCTCTTATAATCTGTTCTGTTCTCTTCTTTGTCCTTCCCCAGCATCTTTTCTTCCACCATTCTTTCTTTGTTGAAGTACTCCCTGCGTTTTCACTCCTTCCTCTGTCTAGTTCCTTTGCTTTTTCTATCTCTTCCTGCTTAACAACACTTTCCTCAGCACATGGCCAAATAATATCAGGGCAGAAACAGCTATCCACTCATCGAACCCTTCCAGAAGTGTTTGTGAGGACACCATTGGATGTACATTATGTAGATACTGAGCTACTTACTTCTCCAGAGCTGCTGCTACATCTTGGAGACCCTGAGGACTGGTATTATTCTTATCCCAGATCACAGTCCTGCAAGAAATAAAATGATGTGACGTAATTCAAATGTTTTACAAGGTGCAGCCACCTGGACTTATTTACTCTGGTCAGGGCTCCTCTTCAAAGTAATCTCTTGAAAAAAAAAAGATATTTGCATGGGTTTCAGTGTCTGTAGGGTGGAAAATGGAACCAGATCAGTATAATGTGACCACACAATATAAACCAATTTTTTATGTATATGTATACATTAACTCTGTTTTTGTGTTTGTATACCGTATTTGAATGGTATATTATTGGTTATCAATCTAACAATTTTCATTCAGCATTCATAGAAAGTCTGTTGGGTCGTGTACAAATAAAGGGGAAAAGAAAATATGGATGCATTCAGATTCAAAAATACAAAAGATGTCATAATTAAAGTGCCAAAAATAAACAATTTAAAAAACTTTTATGTTTGTAATTAAACTTAATCTACTGTATTTGTTTCCATACATTCCATGCTTGGAAATGCATCTAGCACTTTCCATTGCTTCTAGCACTTGTCATGTACCTTGATTATTCCCACCTGAGTTTGGAGTTGATCTGCAGAGCCTTGGCCAACATTTTTGCTCCCATGTCCCCCATGGCATTCCCACTGATGTCTAACTTGGTGAGTGAGGAATTGCTGCCAAGGGCGTTCAGCACGATGGTCAGATCGCTTTTTAGTTTGGAGTCCGCTAGAGAAAGAGAAGTGAGGGGCTGTGGGGAAGGGAGGAGTAGAAGATTTTATATAACATCACAAAAAGGACAAAATAAGTATTTATAATGCTGACTTTTCAATCTGGAGTTTGTTATGGACATAACAAAACAGCTTCCAGGTCCCCTTCCCTTTAAAAACATAAATCCTGATTTCAACTGATTTTAAAATATTTTTTAATAGATGAATTCACAACGTTTTAAAGTACTAAAAGCAGGTTTCGAGATTTAAAGATCATCATCCACATGAGTCAATATTGTCATATTTGCCACTAAAATATTCAAAAACCAGAGAAGGTGGTTTCCACAGCTCTCTATCATGCTGGAATAAATAAAATGTGTAGTACTGACAAACTGAAGAATTTCTCCTGTCTGACAAGGATTCCTCAACCTCTTCTGATTATTTTTAATTGTATGCTTTCTTATTATCCAATTTTATGTATAAATAAAAATCATTACAACTTAAATTATTTTTTAAAATAAATTATATTTAGATATCATGATAAATTCTGCCATGGTGTGTAGGAAATTCTCTCCTCCACTGTCACTGTGGGAGCGGCCAACCCTGGCAGCACTGCTGGTGTGTGACACACTTGATCTGCATTTATAACAAAGTCTCTATAGTATTTTCCCTGGTGCCAACCTCACATTCATTGCTAAAGACTACAGTCTACTTTACAGGCAGTAAATTAGTTAGGTCTACATGTGTAGATTTCCTAGGGTATTATTTTACTCTACCTGGAGTTTTTTTTTTTTTTTTGTTCTGTGATGGATCCATGCCTTATCTTGGATATCCCGTTCTTTTACTACTGTACTTACATTACTATGGACAACCTTTTCATAGATTATTTACTGCATCAATAAACTGTTTAAACATTTATCTGTCTCAGCCTCAGCCTCTGAGAGATTAAGAGAAATATTTTTTTGCCTTGCTGGAAGATGCAGAAACAGAGCAAATAAACCTGTTCACTGTATTCACTGTAAATAGATCTCCAGTAGTCTACTGTAGAAACAAGAGCCCCATTGTTGAACATATGTATTTTTCCAACAGCTAGGTGAGAACAAAACAGTTTTCTGACCAGCATGCTGAAAAAATGCATTACATCTGGATTCTTAGCATTAGAGAGAAAACACTGGAAGCAGCTAGTCTGGGTCTTTCTAGTAGTAATTAGAATTGTCTTCCAGCCACCCTGATGCTCTATAATTAATCCTTCTATATCTTTATAAATCCACATAATGTCAAATTGCAAAATTAATTGTGGTTTAAGGGCAAGAAGAAATTCTTAGAGTTTGGTCTTCACCTTTTCCCAGGAACCAAGACTTCTGGAAGTCACAGCCTAAATTAAAAAGTATTTCAACAGAGATTCTGTTGGTCGGTTTGTTCCCCTGGTTCAGCTTCTACCTCTAGCTTTATTTCTACTTCACAAAAATGAAAGTGATATGTTCTCATGTTTCAAAATGATGAACCATATCATTAGTGAAGCAGAAGTACAGTTTCACCAAGGAAGCACAGAATACAGTTTGCTTAGCTGTCACACACTCTGAAAGAGGGAACAGCAGTGAAACTGCTGCCAATAAAATCAATGCTTGTATCGGTCATCATCCTTTACTTGTCCAAGTTCACACATCCACTGGTGGATGTAAGCAAACAAGTGTATGTTCTCATTTGTGTGACCTCTGAATTCAGCTGAATCAGATAATAATCTGACACACATCCACAACCTTCTAAGCATACACACAGATGCACACAGACACACACTGCAAGAATCTGGAGTTCAGGACAGCACAGATCAGCTCAATAGGACAGTCATTATAGTGCTAATGGGAGTGGGGTGGATCAATAGGTAGAAGTTAGAAAATGTCCTTATGACAAAATCCAGGCAGAGCAGGACATTCAAAACTCACCGACTCTTCTTCCTGAATCATGTGGACCAGGCTGTCCAGCACCGGGGCAAGATTTCTGAGTCAAGGAGAAGAACACCAAGAAGAAAAGTTACAGTCAACACTAAGTATAGTCTTCTCCAACCACTCATTACGTATTTGTACGCAGTATGTTGTGGACAGTAACATCTGGTGACGAGTGTTGTGGCTCAGTAAAGTGAACGTGACAGGGGTCTTTGGTCATCCACATCAGACTGAGCCACAACCAAACCCAACCCAGGCCTCACCACAAGGGATTCCCAGCCCCAGGCTGAACACGTCAGCTGTGCACATTCTCCACTCCTGCATTCTTACTTGGACTTGATGTTGTTGAAGTTCTTGCCCAGAGACAGATGTCTGATGGACCGGTTCTTGGCCAACCACACCAGCAAAGTGGACAGGTCTGAGTCCAAGCCTGAAGGCAGAGGAACAGGTTATAAATTATAATAAAACATACTCATCTAAACTGGTTTTGGTAGTTACTTGTTGATGACAAACGCAGTATTTCAGAGTTGAAAAGTTCAGTAAACATTTGGAACAATAAATATGGAAGCTGCCACCTCACCGTTGTCAGAGATGTCTAAGCTGGAGATATTTGGGATGTCAGCAACACAACTTTCAAGAATCTGTGAGCCTCCTGATCGCATCTAAAAAGAGGCCAAATGTTAATACTGCTACTCACTATAGCTGGGACACATTGTTGCCCTTCATTAACACTGGAACAAAACTTCTGGACAGTCCTAAGTTATCAATATAAAAGATGAACATGATTTAAAATAATATTATATAGTACTAACTGTGTGTTACCTTTATGATAATATATATTAATAAACATTCCACAAATGTTCACAGATGTTTGAAAAATTCAACAATATGATAGTCAAGAACTGTTTATGTGGTGCAACTTGTGTGAAAACGCAAGTGAAAATATTAAATAAAATTATTTAATAAGAAAACATCTTCATTTCATTCACTGCACAAGACAAAATAAGAAGTAATGTACACATGCTGTATGAACTTATCAAAAAGAATTTACAAAATTACAAAAGCTGAATGAAACAAAAACCATGCTAAGATGGATCCTAAAAAGATTTTTAAAGCAATCTTCCTAAACAGACATTCAAATACAGTAGGTTTTTAATATTAAGGCAGAGCCCACCGGTACTTACACAATGGCCAAGCTTATCGAGGCGTTAGGTGGAGAAGACAGCATGTTAAACCCACACCAACAATTAGTGGCAACAAAACACACAGATGTTTAAATACTATTCTACTATTCAAGACATGCAATCACCAGTAGCATACACATTTGAATGAGTCACACATACAGGCATCATTTTGCTTAAAATCAGCCCACTCAGAGATTAGCTCCAGGCTTCCTCCACCAAACGGTTCATTAAGACTTCAAGAGGGATGGAACACATCATTTTGAGATTGGGGAGATTTCTAAAGGAACATGCAGTTGGTTTCCTGTGTAATTCATGTGATATCTTTAGCAAACCCATTCAATCTGAAGCAAGCTGTCTTTTTGGGTTTGAGCAGAGGAGGTAGGTGTGTGTGTGTGTGTGTGTGTGTGTGTGTGTGTGTGTGTGTGTGTGTGTGTGTGTGTGTGTGTGTGCGTGCGTGTGTGAGACAGACAGTTGTGAAACAATTTGAGATGGAAAACTACCCCCACCCCTCTGTACATCTATCCCCTCCTGCTGTCTGCCAAGTATTCCATTATGCAGCCTCCTGGCATGTCAGCGGCCTGTCAGACAGGTTTGGAGAGGATCCTAAAGTGATGATCATGTTGGAGCAGTAAAGGGTCTAAACTATGTAAAGCTATATGCACCCATCTTATACAAATGCTGCCAATACTTGAAAGAAAAAGAACAAATTCATGAAATCAAGAGTAGAAGTCTCATTACAATCCACTGTTGTTGGTCTTGGATTAATGAATTAATTCACTGTGTTTTTTAGGACTTTGTTTAAATTTAGCCTCTTTTTGGGTTTAATCTGGATCATCATCATCATCTGCACCATGTGGTGTATATTTGATGAAAATTATGGTCAAAACAAACAAACAAAAACCCCCCAGAAAATCAAGAGTCATCATTGCTTGCACAAATGACAATGCGTGTGTCTGAGTACATGGAGGACTTACATCGCAGCAGCTGAGGTCTACAGACACATCCTTCAGATTGATGTTACTGGCCAGGCCAAGCAGGAGAGCTCTAAGATAACATCATGATGTACTTTTACTGAATGGCAATGTTTTATAAGAAATAAAAATATGTCTGATGTATGAAACGGTCACAAATTTGAAAGGTTTCACTTAAAATTAAATAGCCCCCCCCCACCGGAACATTGGGCGACATTTAGCTTCAAATGATAATACCAGTGATAAAAGATTTAAACAAAATGTGAAGTCTAACAGAATGTGGGACAGAAGGAGCTGCTCCTCAGTCACATTAAATGTAAATGAATCCTCCTCTCACTTGAGGGCCTCTGGCGGTAGCTTGGTTCCTGACAAGTTGATGGAGCTGAGAGACATGGCACTGCTGAAGAAGTGCTTGAATGAAGGAGGAACGTCTTTACCTTTCCTACAAAAGAACACAAAACAATGTCAGACTGTCACTACAGTTTCTCCAAAAATCCAAGAATTTAGGTTTTTTTTACTAGCCTGATATTCAGGACAACATTAAACTTTTAATATTCTTGCCATGCCCCTAAAAATTCTAACCCATTTAGTTTTTATAACCATTTAAGTAGGGACTTTCAGACACAGGAGGAACAGGTACGTAACCTTTAACCATTACTCATTCTGTTTCTGCACACTCCCCCTCTTCTCCTTTGGTGAAGTCCTAAACTCCCTAGAGACACACTGGAATGAGAGATAATGTGGAAAAAAAAAACAAAACTCCACCCACTACCCATCTGTTAAACAGACAACCATGCGCACACAATTTTCTATTGTCTGTAATAACATAATATCACCAGCAGGGGTCACACACCAACATACAGAGAAGGGCTTTTGAGTACGGGGAGTACTGTAGGAGTCATTTCAGGACAAAGACAGATGCTGAGGTAGAAATTTCATTAAGATGGAGAGGAGAATCACAGTTAAGTGGGCTGTTTTCTAGAGAGAAAATAATGGATGACAATGTCCGGGACATGTCAGGCCAATTTAATTTTAAAACTTTACACTGGTTTGGGGATGTAACTTAATATCAATACTGCATATAAAAAAGCTGGTTTTACACAGGGTTAGTTGAAAAGTCAATTTATTTAATTTTTGAGAATTTTTCTTTTCTGATGAACACTATTGCTTTTGTGACCAGTTTTTTTTTTTTTTAAATGACATTCAAAACAATGAATTCTGCAATTTAAAAAAGAATGATTATTTGTCTCTTTACCTTTGATTGACGTGAATGGTACTGTCATTCCTGAAATTTGTTATCCTCTGCCTTTCATTTACACAGAATTGCCTTCATCTGATTTTTACTGTAGGTGTATCTTATACTCTTGTCCTTGCAAATACTGCAATTCTTTCTGTTGTTCATCCTCTATCAAATCTGTATAAATTAGTATTATGTAATTATGTAATTTTTTTTCTTTCTCACCTGTGAGGGAAGACACTCTTTGACATGTTCAGAACAGACAGGTTTTGGATCGAACCTCGCAGCAGTGCTGAACAGACCTGGAAGATACAGACAACACAACTCCTCTAAATCTGATCTGTGTAAAATTTTTGATGTATTACTCCAATAGTTATAAAATGGTTATTTATAAATAAGCATTATATTCAGGGGGTTTTAAGCATCCATCACTGTTACTTTTGAACCTTCCAATCATAATTCTTCAAAAGCTTGTGTCTGTGTTGTGGATGGAGACGTGTGTAGTGCATTCATATGTAGCTGTGTCCGACACACAATATCAATCAAGACCTAATCAATGCACTCAGTGACAGACTGACAGCTGGCTACATCTCAGTCTAATCAATACGATGTGTTTGGCTCTCAGACCTACATCAAGACATCCCATACAGTATTATGACCACCTGGCAACCAGCATCACAGGTTGAAAAGGTTTAAAAAACTGTATTACATTCCTTGTGACATAGGTAGTATTGATATTAAACCACCCTCTATCTGTATTACCTTTTCCCACACTCTTATAGACTGTTTAAAGCAGTCTAGGAGTCACGGAAGTGCGCTGCAATCCAAGACTCACGGAACACAGCACACTTCCAGATGTCGTCAGCCAATAGAATGCGGGTACAGTATCACATGAATACCTACCTAAAATCCGTGACGAGTTGAAGCCGCACGTGTTGATGCGTGAATGCGCGAGGGATTACTGTAATGTCAAGCACTTATAATGTACCATAATGAGAAATTTAATTCTTTTTTGTTAGTCATTCCTTAATTTTATATTATCCATTATCATTGAGCTCTGTGCCCTGTTATCCAAGCATGTTGGATAAGCATGTTGAACCTGGACTCACCTGGTCCAATGAGCAGTCAGTGTTGGAGAGGTCAAGGCTTTCCATGCTGTTGGGTTGACCCAGGAAGTGGTAGAAATGCTACATGTAAAACAACACATGTCACATTGTTACATTAGAAAACCTTTGAATGTTGATGTCTTTTAATGTAAGACAATGTGAGTGATCTTCTGTGAACCTCTACAGTACATACTTCTGTGTAGATTGTAAGTGATCCAGGTCATGGTTATCCAAAGCTGTTTAAATCAATCCACTGGACTTTAAGATAGTTTCTTTTGGAGGAGATGCGAAACATTTTCAAGAAACTATCTTAAAATCCAGTGGATTGATTTAAACAGCTTTGGTTTAAATCAATCATACATAATTGTATCTTTCTCATAGATTGTTGGTTGCTGATCTTAAATTATTGGGATTCTGCTAACGCACACAATTTTTTGCCTCAAACTATAGAAGACTGCTGTTTTTACAGTTGTTCAGCTAAGCTAACCAATGGCTAATGCTTGCCTCACCTTTATATGTTACATAAAAGCATGTTATGAATCTTCTTTTGTCATTTTTGGGAGGTAAAGGAATAAGCAGATTAACCAAGTTGATTTTAAAGTTCTTATTATTTTCATTCATCTCATTTACGTGACAGCAGCAGTAGGAATAGTTTAGTGGCAGCTGTGGCTCACTAGGAGAACAGACCTAAGAACAGTTGTTCACTTATTGGGAGGATGGTGGTTTCTACTTACATGGTAGCCTCTGTGTTTGTCTTGTGTTGTAATATGCTTTGAATGGTTGGTCAGACAAGAATAGCACATTTACAGTTCTTCTTATTAAACACACAACACGTACTATAGATTCAAATACAATACCTTAAATATGCAGTAACTTAATATACTGACAATCTGTTAGCAGCAAGCAACACATTTTAAAAATGCACTAGTTGCTGTTAATTCCTGTAAATTTTCTGGATCAAGGTTTTACAGTGTAGGTTCTGATGTGCCTGTGCTCTGAACAGATGTTAAAGGTCCTGAGTCGATGCTCTCCAGCAGGGAGACAAGATAACAGATTTACAGCATGGAAAATCCCCCACATTAGAGCAGATCTGGACTGTTTGACTCAATTAAGTGTTATTGATACAAGCTCTGAAATGGATCCGTCTGACTCTCTCTCGCTATTTCTCTCTGTCTATACCTGCATGTCATCTCCTCGGAGGACGTTCCCTGAGAGGTCCAGATGGACCAGGCTACTGGGTATAAATGGGTTGGCACTCAGTGACTGGCAAAGGCTGTTCACCCCTATAACATAACAAAACACACACACACACACACACACACACACACACACACACACACACACACACACACACACACACATACACACACACACACACACACACACACACACACACACACACACACACACACACACACACAGAGCAGTGTCAGCATTATCACAGACCTCAAATCTCCACTTTGTGTAACGCTTGACGGAAATAACAGAGGAAATGAGCAGTGGGTGAAGATAAGAAAATAGGATCAGAATGTTGAGGAAATGCATAGAAAATGAAAATACTGTGCTTCTCATGGTAGTGCAAATGTAGCACCACACCTTTATCAGTGTCACATAATGCTGAGGAGTCACTTTTTTTTTTTCATAAGAATCAACATGGACAGATTAGAAGAACAAGTAGAGAATCTCATCCAGCCAGTAAATATGTGTAGATGTGTGCATTAAAGAGAATCACGCATCAAACTGTGACATTGTACATACAAGCGCAGATTGTGTTATGTTTGTCACATGGCGGCAAAATGGCATTTATAAGGTTCCAACTCTCTAACATTAAAACCAAAAATGAGGTCATGTGTCTGATTCGACAAAACTAAACAGAAATAAACAAAAATTAAACAGGTAAACACAAACACGCAATTGATCAATACAATAATCCTATTACTGAAGATTGCAATGGATGCCACAGTAACATAGTAGAGTTACAATGAACTTGAACTGAAATTTAAATAATCTAATTATTGATTTGCTAAAGCGCAAAATAGGATAAAAGGCTGTCACTCTGAGTTTTGGGGGCTTTGGGGGGTTGAATTACAGATTAGGCCTTTAGCTAGATGACCACGGCTCAGCTTAAGCAATGTGGCCCTTCACTAACCCTCCACTCTGAAATATGATAGCTCTTTATTGATTGCCTGAGAGAAGAGCATGTTCACAGTGAGTCCCTGAAGGCAGCGTGGGGGCACTGGAACACTTACTTTGGGTGAGAACCAAGAAATAATTTCACCTGCAAATGCTTGTTGACAGCCCCCACATTCAATCTGTAAATTATGACAATTCTCCTGAAGTTTTTTTTCTTTTTTTTTTTTACAGAAAAACAGTCAGCTCGTTTGTATCATTAAAAGGAATGAGGAAAGATTTGTTAGTCTTGTCAAGGAAAAGTGGCCCGTTTAGTGGCATTTATGCAAATGAAAACACACTGTTTGCAGATTGTCTTCGCAGACATGTTTTTCTCAGCCTCCCTCCTTCCCCTCACAGCGTTCATAAATAAGGAGTCATTAGCATCCCAGTAGTAGGTATGATCACATTAGTGGAGGATGTGAACTACGTCTGACAGAAGGGGAAACCCCGTCACTCAGCTGCTTCAGGAACCATTCACAAGGAAAGGAGGACAGCACATACCTTTGGGTGATAGTGAGGTTTTGGAGAAGTTTAAATGTTTGAGCCCCATAGAAAGTTTGGCAAACTGAGCACCCAGGGATGAGATACCTGCAGCAAGAGAGGAAACAAAATGGAGAATACCTTTTCTCTCCATTGTCAAAATTACATGGTAGTTTGTTAAAAAGAACAGCATTCATTATATTACTAGTGATATGGAAGAATTTATCCTTGATGTCTGCTTGTTTTCTAATGATTGTCTGAATATCTGGTTGTATCTCTAATTACACTGTTAACAAGTGAACCTACTTTAAACCATTGGTAACATTATCATATCATCATCATCATCATTATCATATGCTACATCTGTGACAGGTAGTATATAGTGTATGATGAAATAAGGTTACATGTTCATGGGAAATCTGACCATTAAATACCTATTAAGTAACAATGTTGACCCCTTGTGTCGACTTTTCTCTTCTTGTCAGAAATCTTTTAAAAATTGCATTGAGAGAGGTTTCTCTGCTGTTTCATAGCTGGGAGACCGAATTTGACCCAAAGACAAGGGTTAAAGTATTCAATATTTAAGGCTACAGGAAGTACAGTATATATAACAGAGCAGAGATGAGTGCATCAGCCTGGATCACAGTTTATGTCGTACCTCGGTCCTCCAGTGGGTTGTTGGCAAGATTAATTGCGGTGAGACCTGAGCTGGGGTTAAGGGCCAAGGCGGCAGCTAGCTTCTGGGCAAAGTCACTGCAGAGTGTGTAAGAGTGGACGTAATAAGTGTATATCACCTATAACATCCAATCCATTCAAGATACTTTGATTAAATTAAATACAGTTCAATAAATTAACTAAATGAAGCATACACTTGACTTGGCTACTTCAGTGACTGAAGACACACTGGTTTCCCTGACACTGCTTACTGGAACTTGACTTGGACTGGGATTGTTAATGTCACTAAGGACACCTGTACATAACTTAGTAATACAAACAACTGTCCTTTAAAAACTTCACTGTATGGAAAACTGCACCTAGAAATGTTATGAAGTGAACAGTACACAAACGAAGAGACACAACTGACATCAAGACCCCTGGATCAAAAATATGTTGAACTATAAAATGAGATCACATCAAATCAAAAACAAGTATAGTTTCATATTTTATTTCAAAATGTTGTCATTGCAATTCAACAGGATGAATTATGTGTCAAGTTTTGAAAAAAAAAAAAAAAGAATTCCATAATGAAAGATTATGTCTTTTATAGACTCTTCTTCACTTGGAAATAACATTCTAATGCATTTCAGCTTAAGTATGTATTCTCTGGAATCAACCTCAACCTTGATTATCATTAATTCTGTCACACTTGACGATGCCCTGCCAGAACAGAGTAGATGCTGTGTAATCTAACGGTGATTGTTTATGTATTCTCACGTTTTGAGTCCTGTGTTATCCAGAACCAACTCCTCCAGTCGACTGGAGCGAGACACCACCCGCAGAATCTGTTCACACACATCTGCAGACTGGAGCCGCAAAAGGAAGTACACAACAAATATATCAGCAAAAACGATAAATCTGCTGGTAAACTTTTTCAGGGATAAAGAAAAAGCTCTGTAGATATACTACATTTTACAGTACAGTAAGTAACTAGAATACAGTAACAGTTGTATGAAGGGTAAAAGAAAGATGAATCTGCCATGAGTCACAGCAGTAGAAATAGATCCCAGCTCACTTCTCTGCTCATTAAAAGCATAAAAATTCACTAATTGACTCTCTAATTAATTAACTGAACCAGCTCTGAGGCATAATTGCATTTTTATATGGAACAGAAATGTTTGGATTGAAACATTCAAGGTCACAGGAATACCAGAGAGGAAAAACCAAAGGAGAAAAGCTGGAGAGCTGCTTGTTTATACTAATTAAAGCTGTAATGAAGAACCCCCCCCCCTTCCACAAAATAAATAAATAAACAAATAAACAGCAGAAGGGCAAATCCTGTCTATTTATGTGTGACAAGATCACTGGAGAGACGTCAGACTCCAAGAGGGAGAAAAGTTGTCTCAGTCTCAGCAGCACAGGAGACACTGCTGGGGGAGCTGGAGGGTTCAAATTTAGAGGAAATTAAATATTCACCAGTAGGCGTCCCTACCTAGATGTTCACTGACCCATTTCACTGGGTGCTGCCTCAAATTCCAACGTGTACACAAACACATGTCCTTGCTTTTCGATGGTAATTAACTATTCTGAGTCACAGAACAAACATGTTTCATAATAAAGTTGTATTAATGGGCTTGTCTTTTGTTGTAATCCACTCTTAGTGACATTCTACTTTCTCTAGCCTGTAGCCTCAGTGAGGCCAAAACACTGACAACATTGTCCAACACTGTTATCCACGATGAGGAGGAGGAGGGGGAGGAAAATGGTGAGAAAGAGACAACAAGAGGGAGAGGTGGAAGAATGGGACTGTTCACATATGAACCATGTGAAACTGGGAGTAATATAGAGACGGGATGAGAATGACGGAGGGCAACGAGGGATGACATATAATGCAAAAAGGGGAGGTACAGTATAAGGCTGCTGGGGGATGAGTAATAGAGGGGGGAGATGAGTCAGTCCCAGCAGAGAGAGGGAGAGGGAACAATAAAGGCTGTGTTTTCTCTGAGAGTCACACTAAAACCGTTGGGGACAGCTCACAGTCAGTCAGTGTGTGTGCTGCACCATTTACCATCCAATAAAAAGAGCCTTGTCATGCTGTGTTGAGCTTGACCCTATGTCTTCTGCAACCTCACACACAGTCACACACTTTTCCACACAGACACACACACAGTGCGATCATGTGGTATTCCGAGGCCTGTTTTTCTGCTCACTGCCGTCTCCTCCTCCTCTCACTTTTGGCTCAGCATCTTATTTGGACCCCAAAACACACAACCTGATTGGACTGAGACTGAGTAGCATAATCCCTTCTCGAGACAAAGAGAGAGAGTTTGGAGTGTGTTATATCATCCACTCCAGAGCAGCGCTGTCTCTTATCTGCTCTATTTAGACTGTTTTTTTCTTCCAGCTATAATGAATACATCAGTCCGGTGGGCACCCTTGGCCCTGTGTTGAACTTGTACATGCCACTTCACTGGATTTGACTGGAACATCAACTGACTCACTTTTATAAAGCAAAGAACAGCTTTCTCCATACAGTATTTCTGTTCTGGCTTCTCATTAAACGTTATCTGTCCTTCCTGACTCATCTCTCTCTCAGTTTAATCACTGAACCATTCTGTGAACTAAGCACAAGGAATCTCTCTGCTCCTCATGCTTCCAATCACTTTCTATTTTTACGGTTCACTCCAATTAAAGTCAAATAAAATTCAGCTTGATTAAATTCAAAACGGTTAGTAGCTCAAAAATGCAAACAAATCAAATAAAATTTGAGATGTAAAGGTCCGTTGTTTAAGATTAAGGGGAATTAAGGGTCAGTAATTGATTTAATATTAAAAACATTTTGATTTATATTCCGTAGAGAGTTTAGATACTCCCCCGCTATGTCCCACCACCATAATCAGAAGAGAAAAACCTACCCCTGGCTTTAAAGAAGGCCTTTTACTTTTTACTTGTGCAGGGTGGTAAATGTTGTTAACAGGGTAGCAGTTAAAATCTACCAAACAATTTTTTTCTGCATGTGGAAGGCCAGGGCCAGTTGCAAAGAATCTGATCTGGACTGGATCCAGATGTAAAAGGAAGATTTCTTATCATTAGGTTAAAATTTTAATTATGAAATTTTTTGTTTGTGGCCATTCTTGTCAATTATACATAAATCTGGCTTAAACGATGAGGCATCTGCCATCGTTGAAGTCATCCAATTCAAAGCAGATCCAACTGAAAGGGGTGATCCATGATTTTCGTCCAGAATACTAATGATTTCACGTTTTAATGGCACATATCTTGTTTGATTGTGGATTGCATTTAATTAAAAGTGACTGTTAGGTCTTGCGATTTTAGCAGCCATTGCAGTGGAGGATGATGTAAGAGGTGTTTAGTTGATGGCAACCACACCATTGGATGCACATAAATCCTACACACTGGACTTACAAACGGTTTTCTGCTTCATTCAACAATAAGCACACACACACACACACACACACACACACACACACACACACACACACACTACATGTAATTTGTAATTACATTACAAATAATATGAGTTAGTGCTGAATCTGTACCAAAACAAAAACAGAAGTGTCTGATATAAATCACACTCATGTAGTATAAAAATTGCAAATGATGGACAAAAGACGCACAGATGCCAGTATTTGGGCTTAATGTTAAGAGTGAAAACAAAGGATTTGTCCCTGATTGAGGCATAAGGTAAGTGTTTGGAGTGAGGAATGATAATTGGTGAGATGGGAGACTGGAGTTGTGGAGTTAGTAATGGATTGCTGCAGGGGGCAAGAGCAGAGACACTGAGCCCCATTGTCTCCATAGGATTAGGAGTCTTATCACACAAAAACATCGGACTGATCCTCGGTCAACAGACAGGAGGGGGGGGTGGAGGCAGCACAGGCAGAAAGACAAAGTAAATGAAGATTCATTCAGACGTAGAGGTGAAGCCACAGACATGTACAGTAAGACATGCATAAAGAGATGATATACATTCTCTACTGATACATGACTCAGCAACCTCTCGTGCATTGTCAAAGATCCAATGTGAAGTATTGGGATTTATAAGCAGAAATTAAATATAATACTCTAATGTACAATATAACATCAAACAAAGAAGTACTGTGGTAATGAAGTGTGCTCACTAGGTTAATACAGTATATTTTACAAACTACACCTTCAATGGACAGCTGTCAGATGATTATTATATACAGTATATGTTTGTGATTTGTCTGACCTGAAAAGTCAAGATAAACAAACAAACAAACAAGAAGACTTAGGCAAACAGCTACTAACTAGTTTGTAGTCCTTGATGGAGAGCTTGGTAAACCACTGGTTGAACTCCAGAACTCCTATTATAGCCACCAGATCCCTGAGGATCAGACAGGAAGGACACACAGGGTTACGGCAACAATTACATATTTTATTTCATAAACATGTTCTTACTTTTGACTTCAGCAAGTCACAAAGGTATAAACAGACCACATCACACCAATATAACGACCGTATCTACTGCAGGGCCTGACTGACCTTAAGTGAAAATTACTTTGTTTTGCATCCCATTTTGGACACATTTATCCACATGACTTCATTTATGTGCCACTTATTCCCTAAGTGTTCACATTAAGTCAGCGTTCTCAGGTTATGTTTCATCTGTGACTTCACCCACCTGTTCTCCAGATGGCTGAAGTCCTGCAGGTTGAGTTCTCTGGTGTCTTGTGTCAAATAGATGGTGTCTACATCCTGGACAGGAAACAAAAGAGGCATGCATGTCCATTATGAGCAAATGAACATGGCATTATATACATACACAGCGGATTACTCCTGTGGCTTCATATTCAGTTTAATGCCATCCCGCTAACAGGAGTGCTGCACATTTCAAACAGGATGTATTAAACAACTGAGTGATACTGACCCACTGCACCTCTTCTTTGTAAGGCAGCCCCAACCAGTCACAAACACATCTGTACATCTGAGAGAAACCACCTGGTAGAAAAAAAAAACACAACAGAACGTATTTTCCCAAAGCAGTCAGATACTGTTTCTACAAGAATGCACAAAGTGTATGAAACTACCATCAATTCACCATTAAAAAGTACTGTACCCTTCATGTACATTCACTGCATAACACTCAGAAGTAAGCATGAATTAGTGTAATAATTAGTGTAATACCACAAGGTCCTGGTTCAACAGGCTTGTTGTTTTCCCACAGAGTCTGTACAGAGGTCAACCTGTCTGAGGGCTCCATGTGGAGCTTCTTCATCACTTTGCTGAAAAGAAAAAGAAAAAAAAAATTAAATGCTTAACATTATCAACCTGTTCACAATATCATGTTACAAGTAATTAGGACTTCACATCGAGAATGCATCCAGTTCTATACATATAATATAAATGCTAAATCAAAAGAGATGCTCATATACACACTTCATCTGTGAAAATGAATGCTAAATCATAATAAATTCACCCAAAATCACCATAATCAAATACTACAGAATCTCTCACACACACACACACACACACACACACACACACACACACACACACACACACACACACACACACACACACACACACACACACACACACACACACACACACACACACACACACAGGTTGTTACCTTGGTGGGAGGCCTGGACATATCCTCAGCAGACAGTTTCCTATGTGTGTGACCACCTCGTTGACTTCCTCAGTAGAGAGCAGCTTCAGAGAGAAGGAGGCTCGCTCGTACTCTATGAGAAGCTACGAGAACACAGTGGTCAGTAATTCACACCATCACACACCGGTTTACCTGAATCTGTTGAAACCCCAGTCATATTTATTGAGACACCACAGAGGAGACATCCACCTGTCTTTCTTTATACTGTTTTATATTCCACTTTGCTGCCCATCTACCCAGTAATAACATAGCTGACACATTCATCTATTCACTCAACCACATTTGAATTCAACATATTTGTATTAAATCAAAAGGAGAACTTAATGGCATTTACTAAGATTGGCCAACCATTTCAGCATTCAGTAAATTATGCAAATCCTGATACATTTCTCCTCTATAGGCCACAATTAGAATAATCTGAGCTGATTCTTATTAAATGTCAGAGACTATCCATCCGGATACTAAGAGGATGGACATCTCTGGAGATAAGAGGGGCTCAGCTGGAAGAATGCTCTGGCGAGAGATGGATTATCATATTTGTCGGTAGATCCCACTGACTGACAGCTAGCCAGCACTGGTCAAAAAGCCAAATGGAAGCTCTTCCCAGATGGGAAGCATCTCCCACATCATTTCTGACTCCAGACATGTTTTTACTGTCACATACAGTATAGTAGTCCCCATTCTAACTACTACATTATCTGTTCTGGCCAAGATGGAAAAGTTGCCACATCAGAAAATATCCACCATGTTTACACATCCCTGAACAAAACAATTACTGTGAGTCTATGAACTTTCCAGATCACCTCCAAATGATCCTGATATTTGATAATGAAAGATTTCAGCATCTGGCCTGTACAGTACTCATTTCTCAGGGTCCTATTCTCTTTTCGTGTGACTGTCATGAGCTTCCTGCTGTTCATTTATATATATATATATTATATACATACATACATATACATAGATATATACATATATATATACAGTATATATACATATATTTTTTAAACATATATTTATATATATGTATATGTATATACGTATAAATATATACATATATGTTTGTGTGTGGGTGTGTGCGCGCGCGCTCATTCCTGGTACTTAAAAACAAAGTTCACTGATTAACATAGTAGAAAATTTAAAAAAAAGACTTAAAACGTATCAAGACTTCATGCTGAACCCAAACGCAAAATGCACATATGCATTTTGATAATTGTATAAGTCATCTTTAGTGTGCATACATAAAAATAGCATACATGTATAATGTATACTATGTATATATACTATGTATACTGTGTCAATACAGAGGAAGTTACATGACAACAATGGACAAGTGTGCTACAGTACAACTTAACTAAAGATTGTGACATTGAGAAAATATATCTGTAGACATTATAGGGCTAGGACAACAGGGAAACAACCAACCTGAACATGTCCAATGTAAAAAATGCCTACCTATACCCTTAAAGTGTTAGTTTCTGTACCTGTGTAGGCTTGTTGCAAGCAATCCCATGGATTTCCAGATAATTAAAGGAGTGTTCCACCTAAAAAAGAGCACAGAAATTACCTTGTCATGAATAGACAGCCAGGGGTTTACAACAAAAGCAATAATCAAGCTTTTGTTTCCACCTGAATTACTGTTGGTTTCATTTTCACAGTACATAAATCAGCATCAATGCAGTGTCACTCAAACTGGAACAATCAGAAAATAACTTCGGGAGTATTTCAAAACAAAATCCTGTCGTTAATATTAATCACAACTGTATTACCAGAATAAAAATATTTATAGTTTTTCTTGATAAAAGACAAATGTCCATCTTGTAATGTCAGATAAAATGGTCCAGAATCCACTGCTGTCCTCACATTCTTGTCAAAGTCTTTACTGGCCTAGAAGCCAAAGCTACTCCAAATTTAATCACACTCACTTTTCCTGATGCCTTTGAGGCAAACAAACATGGGTGATCACATATCCTTGGGGGGAAAAGTAAAATAAAATCGTGGTCGATAATGCATTACTTTTACAAACATACATTAGCTGGAAGTCAATAATTATTTTATTTTATTTACTTATTATAACAGAAATATGTTATGATCCATAAATAAATGTGCCAGTGTTCTGCTCACGTAGTTGTGAGTGAGCCAACAGTAATATAGGGCATCTGTCCTGCAAATCCTGCCTACGCTTAATAATAATTTGGGATTTTACTGGTCCGTCTACAACAGTGACTGTTTATCTGAGGAATGCTATGTAAAAATATGCTTGTTCCATAATTATTAGGTGGGGATGCAAATTCAGTCATTTCTTCTATCTTTCTCGTGTCCGACAGACTACATTATCACTCAATCATGCATTTACATGTTCATTCACCCGACAGGCTTGTAGGATTATGCGAAGCGTTTGGACAATGATCACAGTTACTGTTTAACTAAATATATTTTTTACCTAATATTTAATCTCTACAAAATTGTTTTGCAATGGAACCAAAACCAGGATGCACTGCTTGTTTTGTGGCTTATTTTTATGAACACATGTAATACTCTGACTGACTTTTATGCATTGCTAAGATACTAAAGCTATGCAAAAGATGCTTTGTTCCTGAATCAAATAAATTTATTAGGCGTAAACTTCAGCCTTGATGAAACAAAAAAAGGTGAAGTTGAGACCTAAAAACGGGTAAATTGAGGAAAAGGTTCCCTTCTCATTTCCTCTTTACATTCAAGCACAGGCTTATCTGAGGAAGTCAGGCTAGAAACCACAACCATCTTGTATCCACATTTTCCATTTCTGTGGCATGAGAGCACAGAAAGCTGTCTGTCTTTCCGTACCTAAAAAGGACAAAAAAAGAACTCCTTTTGTGAGGGGGGAAATCCATGAATACAAATGCCTACTACTGTTTTCAGAGCACGGATTCCTCCTTCGCTCTCTCTCCACAGACATCCAACACAGAGCCTGAGGGCAGGCTGAGGAGCGTGGCCAGACTTTTCCAGGTGGGCGCTGTGCTCCTGAGGCTCTGCTCAAACATGAGAGAACTGTCTGTCTGCCGTCTGACTGCAACAAGCTGTGTTTGTGTGTTTACTTCAGCACAGGTGCAGCTACTCACTAATTCATTTTACAACCAACAAAGAATGCTGCAATAAAGGCACAACAACAATATTTACTTACTGTGGGACTGATTTCTTTTTTTTGTATATGAAACTAATAAAAAACAAAAAAATTTAAAAAAATGAATCAAAGTTTTATAATAGTTTGTTATATAAAACAGAGAACAATGTACAGTTACAAGGCCCTGCAGGACAAGATACGGTTGGAACATGAATGGTGCTTCCTCTTAGTAAAAGGTTGGTAAAAGGTTTTGCTTTTTTTAAAAAAAAAAAAAAAAAAAAACACAATCAGGAGTTTAATAATTTGTTCAAGAATAAATCTATCAGATATACAAGTCATGTCAAACAATTTTCAGTTTTTTTCACCTTATAAAACTACTTAATCCCTGTAGTGAAAGAGGACATGAAGGTAGTTGGTGTGAGAGAAGAGGATGCAAAGGACAGGGTTAGATGGAGGCGGTTGATTCGCTGTGGCGACCCCTGAAGGGAAAAGCCGAAAGGAAAAGAAGAAGAAAACTACTTAATCCTCCATAACGCAGTATTATTGCTCCTGCATGGCATGTACTGTATAATGAAAACCAAGACTTTTGTCACATATTATGAGATATTATTTTACAGTGGGCCGTGTGATGAACTGGCCTTTTGTCAGAATGAACCCAACACAGGATAATAATTACGGATATTTAATTATTTAATACTGACAATACTGACGACACCACCAGTGCACAGTTTACTGCTGTTGTGTTGCAAGTTATTGCAGTATACTACAATATGCACTTTCAAGACTGAAGTATAATGGCACCGATGACTTCATAATGCTGAACAGAACAGCCAACCAATAATAACCATTATTAAGAATACCATTTGCAGCCTATGGCGGGACAACACGCTGGGAAGTCTAGGGAAGAACCAAATGTTCATTCATTCATTCACTGTCCATCTGCCACATGTACTGGTCCAATTTTTTTTCTTTGGGGAGGATGATGCAGTTGAATGTAACACAGGATCATATTTGTGTTCACTTCTGGTTTATGAAATGTTCAACGACTGAGCTCCACATTTGTTCCAACTGCACATCTACATTATAAATAGTTCCATAGTTTAACATAAAACACAAAAGAGAACGATGAAAGGGAGCATATGTCTATGAAAGACATACATGGTCTCCTTTTATTATAACAAGATGTTAGAGGGAAAACACAGGAGGAGGAGAAACGTATGACAACGTGTGCTGATGAGAACTCGCAGGATGGGGAGGAGACACGGACAGACTGTTAAACGCTGAAGCCTCTCCAAACAACACACACACACACACACACACACACACACACACACACACACACACACACACACACTGGAGTGGTTGCAAGTACAATAAAAAGGGCGAGGATTTACTGCAATATTTATCTCGGTGTTTAGATCATGGACTTCCCTTAAAGCAACATTACTGACAAAATCCCTACCTGCTGATTTTCCTCTTGTGTGTTTTTGATCCAGCTCATGGATTCCAAGCAGAGACATGATTTGACAGATCAAACACAATGGCCAGAAGCAGAAATAGACACAATCCACCAAGAAACTTTGATTCAACAGAAACTGATTTTTTTTTCCATTTATTTACTTTTTTTGCCAGACAACCTGTAAAACTGAATTTACCAAAGATGTGGAAAGTAATAGAACGATGTGCTGTGTGTGTATTACCAACTCATATTTTCTAGTATTTAATTGACTGAGAAAGAAATTGAAAATGCAAATAATATTAGATCCAAAATCTCTAAGAAAAAAAACAACTAACTTAAAGGCAATTAAATAGATAATTGCTGAACTATGGAAAAGTGCTGACTGGGGAGGGCATAACAATGAAGAGGGGAGGGGGAAAAGAGACCATCAGAATGAGAGACACAAGTGGAAGAGGAGAGCAAAGGTGATCTGTGGTTGGTGAAGAGGATAGAAGATTTCTGCAATACTAAAGGGAGAAAATCCAGTGTGAGAGGGGTCCAGTATTCTGTCTGGAAAAAAGAATGACACAGAGAAACATATTTCATGACTCATTATCTCATGTCTAAAACTAGACAGCACTCACAGAGCGGAAACCTCCACCAGCACAACTCAGTTTCTCCATTATGTCACTGCACCCAAAAGCAACAGTTAACATGATAAGTCTGACCCTCATAACATTTTGAAAATGAAAACCTTCTTTAGTTATTAAGGAAAAGAGCAACTTTCGTGATGTGAGTTAGAGCTTAAGGTGATGTCATTGTGCAACTTGTATCCAAGCCTTGCATCATGATCCAAAAAGTTAGAAGTAAAAATCATATTACTGGACCAATCCAGCAATGGTACAGAATGCCTTTTAAAATATTCTGGATCCAAGTGATGATCAACACCATTATCATGAATATCATTATCAGAATCATTCAGTTATTGTCTATACTTGCTTCTTCCGCCACCGCGGGTCACAGATTATCATAATCATCATCATTATTACTTTTGTCATTGTAGTTGTTAACATTATCACAAACCAAACTGACAAGACTTCCCTTTGACACCAGTGGAGCTACTCTTGAAGCTTGCAAAAAGGCACCCCAATGTGGGGAAGATAACATATAACCAAGTGATGTAGAGATATAAAAAACAGTCGTGGGACGTGATGGGAGTTCTTTAGGGGATTTACTCTTCGTAAAGCAACAACATGATCCCTTCAGGGTTTCTGCAGTCAGAAAACAAACAGAGAGCTAGCTAAATAAACACATCCTGCAGCACAAAGGAAAACATCATGTGAAACAGGGTCAGCCTGCATCTTCTTTACGACCACTTGTAACCTCAGTAAACCAATAAATCAGTTTTAAAGCAACTGATTAATCACCTAAGCTACCCACTGAGGCAGCTTATCGATGGGGAAGCTTACAGTTTAGCATATCCTGGATCTGTTACCAATTATAACATAGAACATAATTCTATGCAAATGTATGACACAAAGTATTACTCTTTTCCATCAGAAGGAAGTGACTTCTCAAATATTGAGATCAGAGGAATAAACCTGTTGTTGAAATGGTGATAGTGGACATTTTCATGATCAACTGCTCAGAATTACTGCACTGCTGCTCTTTATGAGGTAGTGGTGACAGTGAAGCTAGTATACATGGTGACAGGTGTTTCATTGCCGGTGATGATGCTAACATTTTCCATCTGTGCTGCCTTATGGTGCTGCTGCTCTATGAAAACACAGCTGTATGAGTGTATAAGAGCAAAATAACCAGGGGCACACAGAGCTACTTTTTTTTTTGCCTTAATGTGCTCTTAAAAACACCCAGACTCCAGTGTCCTCTGTGAGCTGACTATAGGAAATGTCTGGTGGGGAGAAGAAAAATGCACCTTGCTTCCAATAACTATGTCCTTAAAATCATTAAAGGCACATTCTGCATTGTTTTTAGTGATAGAACAAGACACTACTGACAGGAGCTAATAAAGTTAGTATGAAACAATAATTCCAGACTGAAGGGAAGTTTAAAATCACACAGGAAGGGGTGTAAGCTTTAAAAGAGTTTTGACACAAACAAGTATGACATTCACCGAGCCATCTAGCATAATTGCATGGTAACTCATACATTGATTTAGAGTGGGAAGAGGAGGGCATCACAACAATTTCTTTTCTGATAAGCTCTGACAAATTGAACTTCTTAAAGTCGATTTAAATGCAAGAAAACACTGATATATGATATTTTCTAATCAAATCTATATTTTGTCAAAGGAGTCAACTGCTTTAAATTGTTGCTACTTCCTGGAAAAAAGTTGAACTCCACTGAGTTGCAATTCTTACCTTAGCAGGAATGCGTGCCGTTAAGAGGTATGCTCTGTGGGATGCAAGGGCCTGAAGAGAGAGAGAGACACAACAGAAAATAATAAGTACACTGCTGTAAATACACACCCCAAGAGTCAAGGACAACTAAATGACAAAGAACACGGAGAGGTGGTCGGCTGATTCATCGAGATGAAAAGGCTTTGTGACTAAAACATTACAATCAGCATGAGAAAAGAGAAAAAATGAACAGGATGAGTGAACTGTTCAGTGTCAACCTGCGACACCCACTGAGAAGCTGTAACATGTGGACAAAATGTGTGCATTGAACAATCCCTGTCAGTGAGGCTGTTACCAGTCAGCATGTTTCTTGTCTTTTCTGCCTGCTGAATAAACTGGATACCGAGAGCAGAGCCAGGCTTTACTGGAGCACACGATGAGGACTCAACACGCATCTGCTGCTGCCCGGCATCGAGGCTTGAAGATGCATGAGAGGAATGCACAAACCTAACATTCCTAGACAAGCAGCCTTGAAGGATCATCCAGCTGCTTCATGAAGAATACCCCCATAGTACGCTAAACTGTTACAGTGGCACTGCTGAATCTTTATTATATGACTGTGCATTAGAATTACAATAAAACACTCAGCAGTAACACCTGCAGTGTTCCAATGTGGTTAGCAGCAGCTGTACTGCCTTCACTTTGTGACACTACATTTTCTCCTGTCAAAAAATATCAACACACAACTGACGCTGACCTTTAAAACATCGAACAAAATGTCTTATTTGCTTGCCAAAATTAGCCCGTTGGCAAGCAAAGGTATAGTGTGTACTACAGTATGTCTCCTTCATCACAGCTGAAATCTCATGTCAGTGTGTAGGGAGCCATTTCTTTTGTTTCCTTTCATTCTGCATTGACTCTGTACTGAAGTAAATCTGCTGCCATAATACTAAAAATCTGCCTGAACACTAGCTGTTGTCTTCAAAGATAAGAAACCTCAGGCGTGATGGTATTAAATGCTACATCTTCAAAATGTACAGGAATAAAAAGGGGTGAGCAACAAAAGCAAATGACTTTGGACTACATTATTAATTTTAACACAAACAATGACCTGCATAAAGGAAAGAGAAAAAAAAAGCAAAAGAATGAGAGACAGGGTTAAAAAGATGACAGTGTCTCCCGGCTCTCTGTGGGTCAGCTCCACAGGCAGGGTCTGTGTGGCCTGACGTGATGGAGGTGGACAGGCAGCGCTGTGTGACCAGAGATAACCTCCCCTAAAGAGCACCAGTCACCACTGCTGAGCCCAATGCTCCCTCCCTCCATCTCATTTAACTCTCATCTACAGACTGTGTTCAGTTAGGCTGCTGATAGAGATACCTTCCTTTCATAAACTGTGATTGTTCCCTACAATGCACAAACTGAGTGACATAATTTTCCCCTCCAAAGTCCTAATACGTTTGGATGGGCTGGACTTTTGTTTGCTGCCCACTAACTTTGGTTTGCATCACAATAAGTATTATCCAGCCTGAGAAACTCCTTGTATTAAATCTCTTGTGACTCTGTGGGGACTTTCCAAAGTTTAAAATTATTCCATCATTTATTCTGAACCTGTATTTGAGGCCTGAGGTTAGGATATCTTGACCTCTGGTACACAGATGCTTGCCTGTCTTTTGGGATTCCCAGCTTGAAGTAGTAGCCCATCAAAACTTCTTCATGACTTCTTTTTAGGGATGTCACTGGATTCCCACTCCCTAACAGTAGATCCTCTTTGGTAAAAAATGTGATATTTTATACAGAGCGACGGCAAAACAATTGTAGTAAGAGTGAATAACGCAGTCTGCACAATCCCAGATGTGAAAACGTGAATAAATGTAGTTGTTATCTGTCCATCTGTCTGTCTGTCTATCCATCTATCTATCCTGACTGAACATTGCTGGTATGTGATGAGCTGAACAGCTGATGTCTCACTAGGTAACAACCAGCAGCCTGCTGACTGAGTGGAGAGGAGCTCCAACCGACCACTGAGGCATCATTCTGTTTAATCATTCTACAGAGGGCAATAAGTCATTTAATATTTCTAGTACATTACAGCACATGTGGACAGTTTTATGACAGAATTAAATGAGTGCATTTTAATAACTTTTTAATAGTTTTTGATCATATTTTGATTAATGCCTGCACTGCCACTGGGAATTAATATTTTCATCTTGCCACCACCTCGTCAATGCTTGACTGCATCTCTACGGTCTCCCAATGCTCTCCCATCTGCCATTTTTAGTGAATAAATCCTATACCCATACCCCACCCACCCCCCCACCCTCCAACACACACACACAGACACAGTTTATGCATGTCAGCAGGCACTGACGCTACACAGACCAGTGTTTCATCTGCAGTAATTTAGCTGTGGCAGTAAACAGTAAACTGCCACAAGGTTTCAAATTCTTGATGCACCACATCACCTCATTCTAACTATCACATTTCTAGGGATATTTTCTAGTATCCTTGCCTTATTAGGGTAAAATTAATTTCTAAAATTCTGCTGGGACCAGATATATCATCAAACATGCTATGTAGGAATGTTCACGTGTTTAACCACTCTGAAATGTGTTTGATTCCTCTAGACCAGGGGTGTCAATCTCAAATTTCACAGAGGGCCACATCAGCATAATGGCTGTCCTCAAAGGGCCAGATGTAACTTATAAATGTATAAGTGAATAAGTCCAGTTGTCTAAATGGACACCTACATCTTTAAATAACTGCTTGGTTTGTTAATTACTAACATAACAGATAATTTGGACGATCAAAGTAGTCGGCCTGTGACAGCGATGAAACAAAACAGCCATGATGGTGATGCCTTTCTGCTCAAAGGCCCTATTCTGTACAGGTACCTGGATTTATGTACACAGGTTATAAGATAAGCCTTTACTCATCCCACAGTGAGAATATTTGCGATTTTATCAAGGCTTTAGACTGAAAAAAAATTTCTTCACATTTCGTACTCCAAACCAATAATCACAAATGATTTATTGTTTTAGAATAGTGTAACTAATACTAGCACAGACTCTGCATGATGAATGTCAGCATGTCCTGCATGTGTGTGTGTGTGTAGCTTGTGATGAGAGAGAGAGAGAGAGAGAGAGAGAGAGAGAGAGAGAGAGAGAGAGAGAGGTGCCAATATTTAAAGTCAAAGTGAGAAGAATTAATTAATGGATTAGGCCAAAATTTAAATCCAATCCAAGAAAGATATTTAATGAAGGCCAGTCTTAACAATCTCTTTTCATCTGTTACCTGAGAGGTTGCTAATCATTTATAACCAATTCAGAGTGAAATTATTGATAAGAAAAAATAAATATAATGACTTTAAAACCACCCTATTTAATGAAAAGTTAAGCCTATCCCAGCGGACTTATGAGCAAGAGGTAGAGGACACTCCGGCACAACGCCGGTGCACCACAGAGCAAGAAAATGTATTCAGTCACTGTCTTCCTTCAATGCTTTGCATTTCTCATTAGAGGGCTTCTGATTGGATGACATCTCTCTTCAGTTCAAGAAATGTTTTCTAGCTATTTGTTATATTAATATTTTCACTATTGACAATTCTCAAGTGGAATTTCTAGTTTGATGACTTCTTCTTTACAGCAAGTTCTGCCAACTGCTGCACTGCTTTCTTTTGTTCCTTCTCATGTGCATATCATGAATTTGTGACGCGAAACTCTACAAGCATTCTCATTGATCTTGATTGTTTCATATTCATTCAATTGCCAATCCATTAATAAATATGCTAAAGTTATTACTGTTGTTTGTGGAAAAAACTTTTCAAAGTTGAGATGACAAAATAATTTTTGATAACAAAAAATTTTCTTCAGAGATTTTGGAAATTCCCAGAATTAATCAATATGAATAAAAATAGGCAGAAATCCGCAGAAAATTGCTATGTGTGTTTTAATAGTGACATTTTGAAATTAATCAGTTCAATTTGGAGTAAATGCAGATGATTTCTGTCTGCTTATACTGCACTTTTTCCTTTCCTCACAAAATTCATTTCATTCATTTTTCTGAAGTCAGATCTGAAACCTAAGAAAAACACTTATCTCAGTGACAGATCCTTAGCTGCTCACTATGATGAATCATTTGAATATGGTGCCAGAACAAAAAGATGTCTAACTGCTCTAAACTGAAGCAGAGAAATCCTTTGTATCAAAAAACACACTCTATGCTGCCAAAATAAGATGCTGACAGTGCAGCTGAGGTTTACAGTAGTCCTTTAATGTCTGCAGTCACACTGCACCAAAACTCAGTTAAATATGAGTAGGTACAACGTGATTTAATGATAGAATAGTTGACATAATGTACAGGCTTCTTTCTGCGGCCTCAGAAATCACAAGGCTATTGTTGAGAGCCGTCGACTAAAGAGCGTAACCACCAACCACAAGACGGTTCTGTAATCTGTCTTGAGCATTCCACAACTAATATTTATAGAATAGTTTACAACATTTATATAATCGTTATAAAACGCAAAAACATGAATCCCAAAGCACCTAATATTTTTTCCCATAATTTAACCTTTTTCCAGCAAAGCAAGCTGAGTTGTTGATGAAACTGTTCCCCCAAATTATTGATATCCCAGCTTGAAGCGAAACCGTTCAGTGTAGTGTCTATACTCCCCACACAGAAACAGTAGTGAAGCATTAAGAAGCAGACATCAATTCTGTTTTATAACTGCCCATCATTATGGGTTTTACTGCTGACGAGATGAGCGTGGTGAGGAACAAAGGCGTCTGACTGTGGTACTTCCTTTCTGCAGACCTGATTGGCTGTTGTCATCAGACCACAGCTGCAGCAGGCAGAGACATGAATAAATGTGGTGTCTGATTATGTTACATCGAGTTTAACTGCCTCTGTTATATTTTCAATGAGAAAAGGAAGTGTCATCAAATATGTATTCTGTGCTCAAATATAAATGAGAGATTTAAGTATGATGATTGTAATACATGGAAACTCTTTTGGAACACTATTATCTACCCTCAGTTGTTGTTTCTGAGTGATGATAAAATCTTTTTTGTTGAATTGGGTACAATCAATAACAGTAATGTGAAGTGTTGTTATACATGCATTTTCTGTGCAGCTCAAGGAATGACATACCCAGGCCAGAAAAATTGACCAAGCATTCAAGGGGCTCTCCAAAGGGGAGTACATGACTGTACTCTCAGATTAAGATTGCAGTCCAGGTTGGATAACACTGTAAAGATATCAAGCATTACAAAAACCTGACTGTGGTGGGAGCGACAAAAGGTGATCCACTTACAGTGTCATCCTGCAGGGTGTCCTCAAAGAACCCTGTGTGTTAATGCTGCAGAGATAAGGAATAATCACAGGGGTTCTGTCATTCATCAGCTTGCCAGCGAGACACAAAGGGGAGGAGGTTTGTGCATCTGTGTGCAGCTATGTGAGGGTGAGCCAAGGTTTAGGTAAATAGGATATCACTGCAGACCACATTGAGACAAATCAAACCAGGGGTAAAGAAGTAGAGATCATTATTTTTACCACTAAAGTAAAAAAAAACAACCCATAAATGAAGACCTCCTCATGCTGAAGTACAGTGAAGAGAGACATAAGAGAGAAAAGGAGAGAAAGAAGAAAGGAATGAGAGAGACAAAGGCAGAGCGGGGAGACAGGAGGGAGGGGGAAATCATTCTGGGCTGGTGTTGGCATTAAACATGGCTTCCCTTTGGAGTGGGTAGATAACATCAGGCAGCACAAATAACACACATACAGTGCATAAGACTGATGTATGTCAGCGATATAAACACAATTAGTGTAGTTTACATCATATTTCCCCCGCAAAGTTAGGAAAAAGTACTTTAAAGATAAGATTTATATAATCAAAGTAGAAATGATCCAAAGACGACACAGAAGATGTAAAACAGATGATGTTTCCTGTAAAGAACGTAATGAGACGATGCATCTTGGACAAAAATGAAAACGGTAAACCAGAGAATTGTAATTGTGGTTAATGAGGTGAATTAAAGCTGGAAGAAAAAAATTATGTCTTTAACTGGAAAAAAACAAGATTATGTTTTTTAATAAATAAAACCACAAGACGGCACTGCTATTTGTCAACTTTCACCCATTTTATTTGGGCCGTCATGAGCAAATGTTTTAAGCAGATCATAGTCCTCAACCTACAAACACAATTGATTACAAGATGCTGTTTGTAAGTTGAATTATTCATAAGTCTTTATTTATCAGAAATTGATCATGATCAGAAAGTTACACATGGACACGTTTGGACACGGAGACCAGTTACCAGACCATTACTTATTTCGTAATGTGGTTTGAACCTGCGATCGACTTGGTACACTAAATGTAAAATTTACACAACAAGATGAAATCTGATCAAATAGAACTGTGGAGCAAAAATGTCATCAGTCTGCAGAGGTGGAACATTAATGTGACATCAACTGCAAGGACACTATAAAAACCAGCCATGCGGCAAAAGCATATGACAGCTCTGGTAGTAAAAGTCTGTGCCATTGGTTTACTGAGAAATAGCAGCATGTGATACGTGTCCTTGACGGGAGAGAAAAACTGTTCAATGTGATACGCATGCTTCCACTCTCCTCTAATCTGTATTGATCTGGTTTAAAACTCACCATCAGAGTGACCCTCCTGATTAGAATAAAGGATTATACACAAATTCCCATCATTACAGACATTCTAAATGACAGGCTCTGTAGAACGGATGCACTACAATGTGGGCTGATCTGTTTTTTCTCCCCCATTTATTTATTTTGTTTTTTAATCGAGGTTCACTGACAGGAAACACCACATTTATTAGTCTCTGTTGTTTTTGTGATTGTTTTCTTGCAAATGTGATTATCATCCAATCAATGCTGACTGCTGCATTGTGACCTGTGAACCCCATTCAATTACATCCAATGAAATCCGATGAACCATACATTACAGTACACCCCTCCTCCACCAAACAGATCAGTTCAGTGGGTCCGTATGTGGTCAAAACGAGAAAAATTAGAGGAAAGTCAAACATTAAGAGTTGTCAAAAAGACCTCAGCTCCAGCTCCGCTCAGGTCCAGAGGTTCAGACCAGACGTAATGGAAACCAATATATAACATTATAAAAACTGAACCTGTCAAACCAACAACTTGAGTCAGGGTCATTATATTACTAACACTATCTGAGTGGCCGTGACTTATGAAATACTGGAGATGAATAACTGGGTGGAGCTAGCATGGAGCTAGGCTATGTGGCTGCTTAATATCTCTCCAGGGAGGCTTTTGTAGGGCATTGTGGGCCAGAAACATGGTAATCCTTACCATAAAAAAAAAAAAGCCCTTTTCAGATTTATAGTAACTAATTCAACACAGTGTGGGCCTGAGAGACGCTTGGTCTCCAAATGTGACAGTATGTGAATAGACTTTAGAACATAAACAGCATTTTATCCATATTCTGGAAAACAGTCAAAAACAGCAAAACTATCTTTTCATTTGGAACTTTAATTATTGTCGTGTAAAATCAGTGTATTTATGTCATGCTATTTATAAAAGAGGTTTTGTAACTAGCATGTAGCTACATACAGTAGTCACATGACCGCATGCTGCTGAGTCCCTGCTGCATGTACTCTACATTGTTATTTCTTTTGTAATAGTTTACAGAAAGAATATATTTTGGTAATGACTGTGAGAATTTATTCATGTATTGTGGTTTATGTTCATTTTCTTTGGGGATTATGTGGAACACTGATACATGAAAACCCTAATTAATGCTCAGTGTCACTAAATTTTTGTGTTTCCATGTTCAGCATCTGACATTGAAAGCCATGTGGTTCTTGGCCAACAAGGCAACACCAACATCTTCCCCATTATTGGGCTTATTCAACCCAACAGAAACCAAACCACTCAAAAAGATGGAGGATGCACTAAAATTAGACTCCTTGACTAACCTAAACTAGCATCTGCATTTAGCCCACTGAATCACAGCGCTGGTTGCTTTGGTCACAGAATGACGCTGCAAATCAGCCTCAAGTTCAGTGACTGTGACGGGTTCTTTCATCCTTATTTAATGCATAAGGAGATAACACGAGACCATCTCTGCACGGCAGCACAGAAACATTCAAAGGAGATTACAGACCAACACCAAATGACTCACAGCTGGACTGAACTATATTTAACACAACTGCCTCCCAGCAAGACGGAGAAGTAAACCCCATTAAAAATAACTGTGTTCTGTGTTCTATGTATCCAAAAAACAGCATTCTTGGTCCTGGATCCTTGAGTAGAGGAGTTTGGACTAAAATGATTGACAGATGTATAGAGTTTTGATTTATTATTCAGCCAAAGTTAGCGTCTTCTCATGTGAGGATTTTGCTGTTATTCTGCTTCAGATCACTAAAAATCGAATGTTTGACAGTTTTGGTCTGTTGATCTCAGGTTTCATTCTGTTGTCTGACCTAATTTTGATGTGAAGAAAAACCTAGAATGAGTGGTTCTGGCCTGATGACATCATCAGTTGAAATAGGTACTACGTTTATGTTCCATTTATTGGTTGACAAAACAGTCGTTCTCAAACTTACATTGTTACAATACAACACAAAAAACATAATTCATTTTCTTCTTCAGTATGACCCTCTCCTGCTGAACATCACACTGATGTCATAACAATGTCTATGTTTTATATGTATTCAGGGGAGACATGCTGACCTGTTTCACATTTTTCTGCACAGTTAGCTCTGACTGTCATCCTAATTTTGTTAATAAGCTCTAAAGCTTTACAAAACACAGAGGACCTTGAAGTTAACTGTTTAAGGGACTCAAGTTATATAACTAAATATTAATGAACAACAGTTTTATGTCCATGTCTGCTCAGCCAAAGCCTCAAATATTATTACTGTATATACAAACTGACCAATTGCCCAAAAATGAAAGCAAAAGATTTATTCAGAGGAAATTTCTAAAGATCCCTGTGGTTTATCCAAAGATTTGCTTCAGTCACAAAATTCAAAATAAGAACACCCACTGAGTGATTCAGAAAAATCAAAGGAGGAAAAGCAACATGAACATGAACTTCTGTGTAACATGAACCAAGTTTAGTAATGTTTATTTTCTACAGAATGGTGCATTTAAATATACGGGAAAATAGAAAATGATCAAACGCATGCAGGTAACAATACAGTAAATACAAATGTGGAGGTGGATTTAAAGCTAACAAAGACACAAGCACTGGTTCCTACAAGAAGACGCCACAGGTGATCATCCGAGACAGAATTGGGTCACTCATATTCTCACTGCCTCTAATGATAGACGTCAGGGTTAAATAAGAGGAAAAACGGATGTCGATGATATGGACAACATCACAATACAGCTGTGCCACTTCAGTTTTAAAGCGTCCATGAGCAGCAGCTTTGTTTCAGACTCTTATCTGTGCTGTGTTCGTATCACTCCTGCACACGGGGCAAACAATGAGAGGCAATAAAGCAGTTAATCATTGGTGTCACTCTCTCTTTAAGACAAACACAAAACCACACACACACAAGCTTTATACACACTGAGTGACTAAGAGGGAGTTAGACCCTATTCTTTAGCTTAATAGCTTGTATCTGTAACAATGCTGTGTGTCTAACGGCAGGATGACTGAAAATATTCTAACCCCTGTTTTGAATTTTCTTTCATCATTTATGTCCATGTATGCTACATACCTACCATGTGATGTGTTCTAATTGGGGGAGCCCTGAATTACAGAGGAAGTCTATTTTCATTTATCAAATGAGAAACTTTTAAGTTTTATACCAGAAACAGTTTGACAGTGCTGCTGTTTATCTCCACATTTCTCCTTTTCCCCCGCCATCCCCTCTGCCTTATAAAGCATGCCTCATTCCTCTCCATCCTTCACCGTCCGCCCTCATCTCCTCTTCCCTGGGGTGTGTTTGATGGACTGATGATATTATCTGAACCTCCTTCATGGTTTCTTCAAAGAAGGGAGATGACTGTATCTATAAGGCTTTAGAGTGCTTAAAAGATGCTTTTGGGGATACTCCACTCAGTCTCAGATCAGCAGGAAAGAAGGGAAACAAACAAATTAATAGTGGAAACAGCCATATAGCTCTTTTAACTGTGCATATAGAATACAGTATAGATCGGTGCTAGCATTGTGTGGATAAATCCAGTCCCTGGTTGAATGTGGCTGCAGTACGATCATGATGGAAGTTCAGTAAATGTCACTAAAATCTTAGAGAGGGAGACAGATTTGTTGACAGTCGAGGTAAATCATAGCCTAATGGGACGTTTATTCAGGCTGAATATTTACATAGTCGGTTACAGAGATCCTCATGCAGTACAAACATAACGGCAAACTGGAAACTGGAGATAATTTATTCCACACCATTGATGCATTTGGCCGTGTGACAAAAACAGCCTCAATATATCTTTAATCATCATTTTAGAGAGTACATAAAAATGAATCTGTTGGGGACTGAACATCCATCACACCTGAGAGTGAACAAACTGTGTTCAAACAGTTAAGAGACTTCACACCAAGCCCACAGGTTTGGGTTACTGTCAGCCACAGGAGGCAGGCCAATCAGGCAGACATGTTTATCTCCCTTTAGTCACACAGATTCCCTCCATGACTCTCCCGCAGGCAGCAGTGCCACTTCAAATCAGTGGAAATTTTCATTTTAATAAAGATTTTGATGCAGTTTTTGTCCTTGTTTGCCATTTTCTCTTCTAAAATATGTTCAGTAACTTTTAGTTTGTTTTATTATATCCAGAGCCACAGAACATATTCTAAAACAGAAAAGTCATATTCTTGTCCGAAAGAATTGTATTTTTCTGCAACATACATTACATTTCCCAGAAACTTTTCAGATACTTCCACTTTACTGCCAACATTTATTTCATTGCAACATCTGACCGACAAATGACCTGAAAACATAGTTGTGCTGTGGTGTACAACACTGGATCCTGTAACACTCACAGGAGAAGTCCACAACATGTGGGTTCTCTCTCAGCCACTTCCTGTATAATAAAATGTTTTTCTGCGGGACAGCAAACAGGGTTCATTTGTTCAGTCCAGTCAAGCAGAGCATTGATAAAAACTTGCCAAGTCATTCTCGTGCTCCACGTCTGGAAGAAACACCGGAGCCTCTCCACGGGAATTCCAATCTCCCACTTCTTTGCATTGTTTAGTGTGTAAGTGTGTGTGCTGTGTCCAACTCCCACACGACGACATTATGAAAAAGGACACATCCAAACTGAGCCCCGACTGGACGGTTAAAGTCATTATTCTTTTTTACCCCATTCATGTTGGTTACAATTTCGAAATATGCCATCATTATTGCACTACAGACATCACGTCAGGAATAATTAACAATGAACTTTAACTGAGAGATATTGTCTGTGACGAACTCCATTAATACGTTAGTGACAGCAGCACAACCGACACATGGCTTGAACTTGCAGTCAATGAACAATAAAATCTGTGGACTGTCTTGAATTTGCAATTTATGTAATCCAACATACAGAGCCACAAAACTTACGTTACCAAGCACCCAAAGAACAATTATTTGGAAACAAATTAGCACTGTTTGCATTTTTAACTCTACAAACTTGCATAACGTTCTGCAGTATTTTCAACCTGCTACTCAAACTATTTTACCTAGTGCATTTTGTCTGCATAGTTATATAACTAAAAGCATCTCACTCAGTGGGCTCTTCTGAGGCACTGATTTACTAGTGGAACCATTCCGCTTTAATTATCTTGAGCCTCTTATCTGTTTCAAGCCTAAAAAGGGCTAATATGCATTTTAATGGTCTGTCAAGTATTAATTATTTAACATTCAGTGAATGGCCAGCAGTAAATGTTCTGAGCTGCTATTTGCACTTCAATATTAAACATAATAGGAGCTGGATTAGAGAACAAATCAGATGTGAGACTGGATGAATTCATTACGTTATCTTTGGGTCAATTTTTCCAGTTAGCACGAGATTCAATTTTCAATTTTAAGGGCTCGGAGAATTTAAAGTCCTTTGTTAAAAGCCCTCTAACTCTTAGCCAATCCTCGATCAAACTTTGAACACACAGACATAACACATATTTTTCAGTGAGACTTAACACCACCGAAAGTTTATATTATTTGCTTTGTTTTCACCATTTACAATTCAAGCATCTCCTTAGAAATAACAGAAAGCATTGACCAAGGTGATTTGCTTTTAAAGTTTTCATTCCATTTCATATTATGAATTATTTCCATATTTGAGTACAAAAACAAATCAATCATAAGTTATTCAAATACCGCCCATGACCTTCTGGTGCAATTTGTACAAGCCCTTTAGAACATTACCCACCCAAACACTGGAAACATACTGTCAATCAGATATTCATGGATGTTTCCTGAGCTGCTTTGATCCTGTAACAAATGACTTTTTTTTTTTCTGTGTTTTGTGTACTTAGTGTGCTATGTACGACGGAGAAATCAATTTCCCTGACGGAACCTCCTTAAGGGATAAATAAAGTTATACTCTACTCTCTACTCATAAATGAATGTAGTTCAAGTATGAGGAGAAATCTCTCTGAAAACTTTTCATCGATGGGAATGCTGGGTAATTTGAAGAGAGATGTTGGGAAACATTTTTTACAGTTTCAGATTAAAACAGGACAAATTTACAACTAGCCCCCCCCCACCCCGATTAACTAACTGGCTGACAGGAGATTTTCAGGATGAGGTGCATATCGTTCTTCAGTATGTCTAACTTTGATATGCAGAAAATGTGAAGCCGTAATCAAAGTGTGGCTGAACTTTAAAACACAGCACCGATGCAGTGACGCTCACTACTGAGAGAAACAGGCATGAAAGTTTTATGCTCTCAATTTCAAGAGCAGTGAATTGCGGGACAAAAACACTCCTCTCCGCTAACTGAAGGAGTGTTTGAAAGCAGCAGGATTTGACTCACCAAGACTCTGTTCTCCGTCTTGTCTCCTTTGATCTCCAGCTTGACTCTCTTCCTAAGCAACAGCTTTACCTTCCTTCCCACTGCATCCCTCACACTCTCTGCACAAAGAAGACAGGGGAGACAAATGAACAGGGAACTTCTGCTTGGAAAATACCTGATAGGGGAGAAATGGCTTGTCACGCATTTAAAAAAACAACAACTCTGTATACTATTTGTAGATTGTTACTATCAAATTATGAACACAGCACATAAATCAGCACATTTCTGCCACCAATGGTACACAATGCTTCATTCATGTTAGCAACAAAAGGGAGACAGTACTCTCAAGTCTTCAGACACCTGTTGAACAAGCACAGACTTCACCTTGGGCTGCTCTGCTTATAGTTACATGCTTCTCTTAATCCACACAGGTTTGTTTTTCACAGCTGTACTTTATGTCAAAACCATTGAAATGAACTTGCATCATCAGCTAAAACTGAAAAAATTTGACAAAATAATAATAAGATGTTAGTTATGTAAGAATGTTTTTTGTTATTAAGATGATCTGTAAATTATGCGGGGCGGCATGGTGGCTCAGTGGGTAGCGCTGTCGCCATACAGCAAGGTGGTTCCCGGTTTGAGTCCCGCTCTGTGCGGAATTTGCATGTTCTCCCCGTGTTTGTCTATATGTGGCTCCGCAGTGTGATGGCATCGCGTCAGGAGTGTCCCCTGCCTCACACCCCCAGTCAGCTGGCATAAGCTCCAGCTCCCCACAACCCATGGCAGTGGATGAAACGGGTGTAGAAGATTAGAGAGTGAATGACTGAATGCAAAATATGCTGGAAACAACAAATCTCATTGTTAATCACCTGAAAAACAATATTAAACACTGGAACGTGAATTATTACATGATCAAAGCATGTCAGGAAACATCCACGAATATCTGAACGCAATGTAGGAAGACCAAATAACTGAAATATGTCAGTGATGGGCTGACTGACGGACATCCCTTTGAATAAACTGCCTGTTTTCATCCTTACAAATGCATATATCGGGGTTTAGACTGTTCTTCATTTTAGTTCATTTTAAAGACATGAGCTCACGCCATGGGAGTGAATCACACAATTCATTAAACTTATACATAAGATTTAGTAAAAGAAAATCATCTTAGTTTGAAATGATAACTGTTGTTGAGATCAACCACCTAAACCGAGTAGGGGCTCAGCTGCCAGGGAACCTGGCTTAGAGAGGAGAACTGGGTCGGCTGCTTCTCCACACCTCTCTTCCACATCCACACACCAGCTGATGCAGGCTGAGCACACACGTTTGAGACGGACAGGATTCTGTGGTGGTGTACACACATCCTCTCCCGTAGTCTTCCTCAAAACGTCATCACATCCAAGGGACACCAATAAGGAAGAAAAATGCAAAGTGGTTTATCTGCCAGGGTGAAGATGTGCAGTATGTCCTAGCCTTGGACGTCCAATGGGTTTAATTTCTGTACAAAACAAAACTTTGTGTATTTTAAGGAGCCTGAGCATTTCTCAGTCAGACATAGAATAAAAAGTCATTTATCTTTTGTTTTATTTAGCTTCTCTGCTCATCCATTAAAAAGTGACAGGCACATACACTTGAATAGCCAGCTGTTAGAGCTTGTATTCTGGGTCACATTAACACGCCTATCAGCAGGGAAGAGGGTGAAATCTGGGACCTTTGGTCAGGTAAAGGCTCATGAAAAAAATTCATAGGGCCATAAAATCACTCTATTTATTGGGACTGAAGCAGGTTTATGTGTTAACATGGCACTGAATGAACCGGTGGGAGAGCAAACATTTGGAGTGATTTAAGATAACACAAATGACAGGAGACGTAATGAGCTGGGATGAGACTGATGAATGTGAGAGATCAGAGCTGAAGACAAACCAGACATGTTCATTTCTGTTTTCATGACACATACTGAGTTGTTTTGTCAATATTTCTCAGACATAGAGAAAACCTTAATACTTTTGACAGAAGACTTCCCATATTTATTGCTTTAAATGCCAGACAACATCTTCTGGTTTTTCTTAGCGGGTCAGCTGCCAGCTGAATGTGTTTCATGCGCTAGGTGTCAAGAGGGATCTTGTGTGATGCTGAATCCCCCCACACCAGTGAATGTCTCCAACAATGGCTTGTTATACACTCACCCAGACAACGTCACATGACCATAGGATCATGGCAAACCAATTCCTTGTGTTAAATACGTGCAGATGGATAAATTAGTCAGCACCAATAATGGTGAATCTTAAAGAAAGATGCTGATGAAGCATCGAATGACTCTAAGGTTGACTCATAAGAAATCTGGGAAAGATCTTGTGGTCAGACAAACACAGAACCTGCACTATTCGGTATGTTATTGTGTCTGCAGAAAGAAAATGTTGTTATTAAGTTGAACTGCCTGGATGGTCTATGTTAAAAATTATTCACATCAGAGTACTTTCCACAACAAGTAATGTCTGTGGCACTGGTTGGCCTAGTTTAAAATCCCAACGCATCTGATAAAGATAAAAGTAACAAATGTGAAATGTGTATAGAGTGATGATTGGAAGACACAGCAATAAATGTGTTTATAAGTCAGGAGTGAACATTTCCCTCAATTTTAATACTGTAAAAAGTCAACTCAGAATATTAGATGATTTTAAAAACCTAAAAGCTACTTAAATGAAGACAAAAATGTTCACACTGGATGTTAACAGATTAACTTAGACATTCTTCTGCGTGTTTTAACATTAAATGGATGACAAAAGTGACAGACTATTGTTCAGTAGTGTCTGTTCATACAGTTCAAACCATACACACAATAGTCACCTTCATGAGAGAGTTCTCAGAGGGCACAGGGGTAGAAGTGAAATCACTTGATGGAGTAAATAAAGTGAGAGACTGGCTTGATTGAAATGCTCCATGGCTAAATGAGTGAATGTATCCCTCACCAGGTGTGACTGAACCTCATCTCCTTTACGGTGTGCACTGTGAGACCTTCAATAACAAAAAGCAGCATTGCAGGCTTGTGCTTGTGCCAAAAAGACAGAGAGAGAGCTGACGCCTGCCAAATATCTCACTGAGGTGTCAAAAACTGAGCTACTCTGCCAAACAAAGAGAGCCTGAGCTTCAGCCACACAACCTCCAGGGATTCTACAGTATGTCTACAGCTGGAGCAAATAACTCTGACCAAACCAGGCAGAGGCGAGCAGCTGTGTGCAAACTCTGGGTCAGAGATGTGAGAAGGGTTAACTTCTGAGGGAGAGAAAGACAGTCTGGCCTCTCACATCTAAACTATTTGTCTTTCCTTCCAAATATAGACCACATCTCTTCATCAAGGGCCTCGATCAGCAGCAGAAGTCCTCTGTAAACGCAGCTTCAGGCTCAAGTGTTCAGTGAAGAAACGTCTCCCAGCCTGTTTATAGTGTGTCATTCTGACTCACCGGTATGAAATGTGTTCTAGTAGTGAACCTAATCAGAACAGCACCGGCCAAACTGGACACACTGTGTAGCAGCTGTTACCAGCAGTGTGCAGCGGGCTAGGAATGGGACATGTTTTATTACTGATTTCTGTTAAGTCGCGTGGACCCTGTGAGGGATGAGTGTGTGGACACAGGCTGCAGCCCATCAGGGTCTGCTCTTACCATAAAGCTCTTTGGGGACCTCTGACACCTCTTCGCCCATTGTGCTGAAGATAAAATCCAAAACAGTCAGAAGAGTTCAGTCAAACACTTCAGCAAGCCTTGAACGATGAGCAAACGAGGTGCTAAACACAGTGTCAGGTGGTGGCAGCGACGTGTCCCGATTACATGCTCCTCTCCTCCGCTCACCGTGTCCAGACAATGTGACCGCGTTCGTCTGCGCGCATCTCTTCGAAACGGGTTCAGGGAAGCGTGGGAGAAAAAGTAGACCTTAAAATCATGTTGAAACCCGGTAGAGACTGCGCTAGAAGGAGATGGACACACCGCCGCTCCAGTACATCCTCTCCTGCCGGGGCCCTAGCGTAAAGCTGTCGGTAATCCCGCACGAGCCGACTGGGAACCGCGGCTCCTCCCCCTCGGTGATGCGGCGTTCAGGGACCCGATTCACTGCCGGAGAGATGTGGCGCGTCGGGAGGGGGCGTGAGTGGGGTAAGACACGGGAGCTGCACCGGACGTTCCTGGACGAGGAGGCAGGGACCCCTAGCGGTCCTGGAGGGGATCTCACGGGGTCCGGCTCTCGTGGGTTTGGTGACATAGATTTATTGTCTTTTATTTCATACGGTGAATAGGAAACGAGTAGCGCTGCAAGGATGCATCCGGACATGCAGTAGATGGTGTCCACTCTACAACAAGAAAACTTATTTCTACTATTATCAAAATTGTTTATTCATTCATTTTCAGCGGACTTGGGGCATTAGGCATGGGACACTCCGGGCGCGACGCTGGTGCAAGTAGTGCATGTTTTTGGAGACACAAGAACATATAAACTCCGCACAGAGCGGGACTCGCAACCGCCTGCCAACTCGCTCTAAAACAATACTACTACTACTACTACTAATAATGATGATGATAATAATAATAATGATCAAGGTTGAGCCGAGTACTCGTTTCAGACGAGTAGCCGGTACAGATAATGCATTTTTGACGAGTGCGATACGAATAAAAGTCGTCAAAATTCGTGCTCGTCAAATCCTCAGAATTGACTGTCGTCACCCTCAGTGATTGGCCAGTCACACACAGCGCCCGCCCCTCCCTAGAAGACTGTCATAATAATCTCGTCTTCAGCCACTTTTTCTGATTTGCGGGTCCCTGGTTTACTGGAGCCTATCTCAGCTGGCTATGGGCGAGAAGTGGGGTACACCCATGATGCTTCACCAGACAGAGGAGCTCACCTGCCCATGATAGTTTTAATTTAGTGTCCTGATGTGTTTTTTAGCTATTCCATCAATTTATTCTTGGATATTTTACTGATAATCCAAATTATATACAAATAATATCCGAGCAGTCACTCCTCTTTTGTGTTTTGAAATGTTAATGATCAAACAATGTTTGAATAAAATAAATGCACATTTAGGAAAAGTCAGGCTCCTATTGGTAGATAAGGTTTTTCTTTAAACCAAGTTATGACATTGCAAATTTTGAAAGCAGTCAAAATGACTCCCTTGGGAGTTTTAGTGTTAATCAACATTGTTTAACTTTGTGCGAAAAAAAATGGCAAGAACAGTAGGTAGTAAAAATAAATAAATAATTGAAAAAAAAACAGTTTGATCATAACAATTGAAAAAAATTAAAAAGAAGAAGAAAAAAATAGAAAGTTTTGTTGAGTATGACAATTCTTGTTCATGCATACTTTGTAGTTCATAATTTCCTATTGCATGCGTTGTATTCATTAATGCACTTAATGTTCTGAGTTCATAAAAAACTTGTTCTGTAAATAGTTCTCCTACTTTTGTGATCAAAAACATTGATTTGAATCTCAATTTTGTGGTTGTTCTGCAAATAGTTTTAAAATAAACAAAAAATATAGCAACTTCTCATCAATCCATATCAATTTCAGACTTAAAATAATGTAGCGATGTAAGCCCCACCCATTTTTGGCCAAACCACACCTACTTCTGGTTTAAACGCCGCCCATTCAGAGTACAGCTACGGCTACAGATAATTTAGTTGGTTGAAGAGATACAGATTAAGATACAGATACTCGCTCATCCCTAATAATAATAATAATAATAATAATAATAATAATAATAATAATTGTTCTTATTATCATCATTATATTACTATTATTATATTATAATCATGATTATTGTTATTGTTATTATTATTATTATTATTATTATTATACAAAGTAGTGCTGTAGAACTGACAGCGGGGCATTAGAAATTTAAAAAATAAAGCTAGGGAGCATTTTTTATGTATTTAGTTCTAGCTGGAGATTAAAGTATGCGTTTGGAGAGAAAGAGAGAGAGAGAGAGAGAGAGAGAAAGGGGGAGAGAGAGAGATAGAGAGAGACAGAAGAGAGAGAGAGAAAGAGAGAGAGAGAGAGAGAGAGAGAGAGAGAGAGTCTCCTTGACTCGCTTTATTGTCTGATGAGAGTTCGTAAAAAATGTGATTCCAAGTGGCCAGCCAAAGAAGGAAGATGGCGACACCTTGTGGTGATTTTATTAAATTACATTTTACTGTTCGTCCCAGTAGCGTAATTGCTGACGAGCTGCAGGCAAACATTTAAGATGACAAGTTACCCATTACTTTTTGAATATAATGCATTAGAATGTGCTATTTTTGTTATAGTTCACTTTTCACATTTATATGTAGCGTACTATTTGACGCTTGATCAGTTTATGCTAAATTTATGCCTTATTATTTTAACTGTAAGAAATCCATCCTTTCTACACCTGATGTACAATAATAGTTTGGCCTATACGTATAATGCAGCACTCAATTAACACTGAAGGCAGAACATATCTGTTCAATAGACTTTAGACATCCATTTATTTATTATTCAGATCAATTTCATATTTGTTGTGCTTAAGTAGGTCGTTTGTATGATGCATTACTTCAGCAATCCATACATTCACAATGAGATAAAAAATTAAAAAAAACAACTAATTGTTTTAAAGTTGAAAAAAATGTCAGATAACAGAACGAGGTAAATATTATTTATACTCTACACTCCGCCACCAGCGTTAAACTATAAGACAGCTTGGGTTTCGTTGTCCAATGTCTCTGAGTGCCGTCTTCAGTTTCTCTGCCATGGAGCAGAGCCCGGTAGAGTTCAGGACCTCTGGCAGCGTTTTCAATTCCATTTTAGAAGCCTGGCTCAGCCAAGTTCGAATTTGGTCCAGAAGAATACCCCTCTGTGAAGAGAGAGCAACGCGCCTGACGTGCCCCTTTCCTTTATTAATACACCTGTAAAGCAAAGACATTTGTTTTATCATGGAGGAGAACAAAGAAGTTGGGTTTCCACCGACAGATGGAATCACATGTTGTGCGCTCACCTGTTGACAAATTTCCTAATTTTAGTAATCCGCACACTCTGCCCGTGGAAGAACCCAGAGAGGAATGTCTTGTAAGTTTCACCTGGGAATGGAAGTTACATTGTGTGAGTTTGAAATCCATACTTAGAGCATAACAGTTATAACTGATCGCCTCAAGGTAAACAAAATACACACCTGCGTTTGCAAAATCGTCGCAGGTGCCACACACCGTGTTGTGATAAATCGAGCAATTGAGGAGCGTAATCTGTCCGGTGTCGCATTCCTGGTGACGAACGCATGAATCCAGCGCAGAAGACGAGCTAGAAAAAAACCCCTCTGCGCATTCTTTACAAATAGTGTTCGTCTGTGCCGTACCTGAAGAAAACAACGCATTTGGGTGTTACTGCAGTGTGATCACACATTGGTGTTATTAGTGTTATTCTGGCTCGGCATAAGACTGTTTAGGAATTTGGGTAATTAACGTATTTTCAACTCTGTTTATTAATTTTTAAATTAAAGTAAATTAAATTTTCTAAAGAAATTACAATAATCAGAACGTGAGCATCTCCAAATTATTAAAACGACTTCAGACTCTCATCAGCTTATAGATGAATAAAAACGATGACAAAAAAATCCTCATTAAAACAACAATCATTCATACCTGCCGTTTTGACTCCGTATCCAGGCCCACACTCGGAGTGTCTGACGCATAAGTAGCCGGTCCAGTAGAATCCCTTTTTGCACCGACATACCCTGTTGCTCGTCGCTGAGCATTCTCTCTCTACCTCCTGGTTGTGAGCGCAAAAGTTGCTGCAGTAGAGACACCTGGGCAGGTAGTTCCATAAAGCGGTGAAGTGATCGTCTCTGCATGGCGCACACTCGGTGGACCTGGTGGCGGAGCAGTGCGCTGCCATGTGCGTGCCAGGTGGGCATTTACTACAGGTCAGGGTCTCCCCAGTGGAAGGATCTCGGTGCTCGTACGTGGGCACGGATTCCAGCGCTGAGGCACCGGAGAGGACACCAGAGAGGAGGATCACACTCCGCAAGGAAAACTGTGGAAAAACGCCAATTATTGTTTTATATCTTTTGCTGTTTAAGACATCTGCTAACACCATTCATCTGTCCTAGAGGGGTTCAGTGCATTGATGCTGGTGCTGGACAAAAGATTATCTCAAGATCTTCATTCACCGAAGTGTGTAGGTTATAAGTATTTGTGAATATCCCAGTTTTGGGATCAATAAAGTATATCAATCAGTCAATCAATCAATCAATCAGTCAATCAATCAATCAATCAATCAATCAATCAATCAATCAATCAATCAATCAATCAATCAATCAATCAATCAAACAATATATCTATCTATCTATCTATCTATCTATCTATCTATCTATCTATCTATCTATCTATCTATCTATCTATCTATCTATCTATCTATCTAATGCAATAGGAATAAGTGAACTGGAGAAGTGATTTCATGGCACTTGGGCACATTTTGAGGCTCTGAGACCTGGGAGATGTGTTGTGTAAGTATGGTATCTTTTATTTCTAGGAAATATCACCACTCCTCACAAGAGCACACATATACAGTATATATGTGTGTTATTTGATTTAACCTGCCATTTACCATATTCTCTATCTCCTGAAATGTAATACTGTACTTTCAATTTGGACCTTGCCTTCAATCTGCAACTCCAGTCTGAATTAGCATTTCTGCATAAATAGGATTACCTTCTGTTGTCTCTTTTACAAACAGATAGCACAGGCATCAGTTGTAAATCAATTAGTCTCTGATTTGAGTGCAATATTTTGGTCAATGTTCCATTTGATAAATTAAGCAATGTGTTCAAGGTAAATAAAAAGCATGGCATCACGTTTGTGTCTGCCTAAACTTTAAGTTGCTATGTTATACCTGCTGCATACTGTTGTATGAAATACTCACCATAACTGATGAGGTCTGCGTCGAGCCACTGTTGAAGGGGGATTGACAGAAAGATCAGCTTCAAATTTATAGCCCTCAAAAGGAAGTGTTAGTGCGTGGGTATATGTATTTTGTGGTTTAAGTCCTATATGACTTCCACATTTACCATTTTTTACACAAAATATAAATAAAGTTTGTGACCCAGTGTAGTAACATGTAGTCAGCATATTTCCACTCTACAATATCAGCTTCTCATTTCCAGGAACTGATTCAGAGTCCACCAGAAGTGACAACCAAATGTCATGGCAACATTAACATCTAAAATGAACTTAATTATCAGTGAACTTTGGCTTGCTCTGTCCCTTGATGATGCCTGTCCTGCTGCCAGTTTAAGGACAATCATGTCCCTATAAAATATTTTTATGAGAGGTTATAAAAAATATTTTTCTATAGTTACATTTTAGAGAAAAAACTCAAAAACACACAATTCTAATCCTTTCATCGATCCTCTTTTTACTGACCTGAAAACCACAATACATTTTATTTTTGATGATTTTACACAAAAGGCTTGAAACAGCCGAGAACACAAAATCTCAATAGTAGATCTGCTTTTTCTACTGAGGGATCACATGTGCTTGAATACTACGTACAGTACCGCAGTGGGCTGGCTAAGCATATTTGGTTTACAGCTGAGTCAAACGTGTCTTTGATCGTCAATGTTGTTTCCACAGAATAAGATAACACACCACATGGAAAGGGTGTATTCAAACTGACTGCTAAGCACTGGTGCAAGTTCTTTAAGTTCTCACTCTTTAGCTGCCCGGTATCTTCTCATAATGATTGAGAACCAACTCCAATCAAATTATGAATAGCGGTGGAACATCATGACTTGTTCATATCATAGTATTTTTATTCTGACGGGTGTATCATCATCATTTTTCTTAGAGTGAGAGTAGAGTATAACTTTATTGATACCTTAAGGAGGTTCCGTCAGAGAAATTGACATCTCCGTCACACACAGCACAGTGAGTACACAAAAAACAGAAAAAGCACACAGAAAGCACCAGTACATAGAAAGTAGTACCAACACCAAATAGAAAGAGGAATAATTTCTTGATATTGAGTAGTAATTTCTACTTTAAGTAGTAAGAGTAGTAATTTCTTGATATTGTTGTGAAAATGATTCAAACTCCACATCTGGAACCTGGATCCAAAACTTAACTACTCCTTTCTTGACCCAAGATCCACCCTTACTCAAAAGCCCACTGACCACTACCTTATGGACAGACAGACAGGCAGGCGGACAGACAAACCTAAATGCAGACAAGCAGAGAGGCAAACAGGCAGGCAGACGAATAGTCAGACAGGTAGACAGGCAGGTAGACAGACAGGCAGGCAGGCAGATAGACAAAGATACAGGTATACAGACGTATGAACAGACAGATAGACAGACAAACAGACAGACAGTGAGGATCCCATAACCTTTACCAAGTCTTTCTTGCAAATGTAGTGATTAAAAAAAATCTAAAATAATTTCCAATCAGGGCGGCATGGTGGCGCAGTGGGTAGCGCTGTCACTGCACAACAACCCGGGGGTCCGGGTTTGAGTCCCACTCTGAGTGGAATTTGCATGTTCTCCCCGTGTCTGCGTGGGTTCTTTCTGGGTTCTCCGGCTTCCTCCCACCTCCAAAAACATGCCCTTCAGGTTAATTGGCTGGTCCGAAATTGCACATAGGAGTGAGTGTGTGTGTGTTTGTATGTGTCTGTGTAGCTCCGCGGTGCACTGGTGTCGCGCCCAGAGTTTTTCCCGCCTCACGCCCTCAGTCAGCTGGGATAGGCTCCAGCTCCCCGTGATGGGTGAAGCGGTCAAGAAAATGAATGAATTTTCCAATCATTCTCATTAAAATTCTTTTAATGCAGAAATATCATTAATATGATGCAGTAAAAAAAGAGGAGATTTCCTTCACTGATGAGCTGACCAATCTGTTTGCTTGGCCTGAGTCCTCAGATGGCTGACAGAACATGACAGTTATTCACAGATATGGAACCCATGTGGAATTATTTCACTATGGAGTGATCCAGAATTATGTCATTCATTCACATTAATTTTCTTAACTGCTTATCCTGTCTTTGGGTGGGCTGGAATCTTTCCCAGAAGACTTTGGGCAGGAGGCAGGGTACATCCTGGATGAGTCAATGGATCATCGCAGGACCATGTGAAAGACATACAGATGTTCACACTGACATTCATGACTGCGGGCAGTTTAGACTCACCAATTCACCTCCTGCATATTTTTGGGGGTGGGAGGAAGCCGGAGAACCTGGAGAGAACCTCCACAGAACGTAACTCCTCTGGTTTTGCAGTCACTGAACTCATACTGTGACATCATTTTTGTAATACTACTGATATCTGTGAGGTCTTGGACTGAAAATATAATTGTACTGTACATGTTTTTGTATCTTTGATATCGTTTGATATTATGTGAACATTATATCACATGCAAAACATGGCATTGAAAGTTACAGTATAGATGAGACAAATTAAAGAGTTGCGTTTATATTTGTTTAGCCTGCTTTAGTACTCGTTACTTTATGTATATCTAAGGTATGATTTATTATACATACATTACACAATATAACAGAAAATGTCTGAAAAGCAGCTCTGTCAGGCCTAACTGTCTGCTTCTGAACAATGTTTAACTGTTCTTTGTGTTTGTGATGCTGAGAAGATGCCCTGAGGAATAAATTTAACATACTATAATAGTAATAAATAAATAAATAAACAAACAAATAAATAAATAAAAGATTTGAATTCTGGAGATGTTTTTTGTGTATTATTAGAATTAGTTTTAGGCTACAAGATAATCGCTGGTTAAAGAAAGAGCATGGTCACTGTTATAGTCTACTGTTGCTGACTTGCTGCAGCAGAAGAGTCACTTGTGTTGCTCAACAAAAAGTTAAGAGATCTCTAAATGTCTTTCTGTCTCGTTTACATGTTGTGTCCTTTTGTGTGTGTGTGTATGTGCGTGTGTGTGTGTGTGTATACAGTAAACGACCATACCTTTATACATTAAACAAAGAGAGAGAAACAACCTCTGGCGTGCTACCATCACCGGTACCAGTGACAATGCCAGTGTAGGAGCTGCTGCTGGAGCCAGTTGCCGCTTTTTAAAGGTCAGAGGAAACTGCATTTTATTGGGGAGTATGTTCAAATGGTGCCTGGCTACATGTGGAAGTGTTTAGTCGTTTAGTCAAGTGGATAGAGATTTATTGGAAGTTTTATTTGGTCAGTAACTGGTAGTCAGCCAGGTTATAAAGAAAGATCTGATTTAATCTCTTCTGTCTGACGATGGATTATTCATGAGGAAACAATGTGTTTTAACAAACCCATTTTAATGAGAAAATTTGAAATTAGTGTTCACATAGTTGCACAAGCTTAAAGAAGACCAGTCAGGCATATATACAATAAGGATCATACATTTAATAATATAAAAGTGATAAAACAAAATATAAAACAAATATCACTTCATGAATTTGCAGCATTTGGAATCCAGTATTTTTTAAAAGGTACAAAAACCAAGCCTTTACATATTCAGAAAGCAAATTATTACTTTTAAATAGAAAACACATTGCACTCCTTTGTACATTCATAAAGCTGACAGTCAAAAATAAATCAGAAGAGCTTTACTTGCCAACAGACCATTACAAACCAACAAACAAAGGAAAACTGTAGAAAATATATGCATTTCATTATGAAACCAAATCCTTCTTCTCAGTCTACGAGAAAGCAATAATAATAACAACACAACACTTGCCAGTCTATGTTCCATAAAATAGTGTGCTATTTACAACTTAAATAGTTTCTAATTTTTCACAGACACTGGTCAAAAAGTTCATTTTTCATATTTTTGTTTCATTTTGCCCAGAGAACAAAGATGTGTGACATTTTTTGATTTCTTCTTAGGTTTATTAGCTCATCACTGCAGACAGATGCTGTGGATCATTTATTAACATGTCTTGTAACTTCATATGATCGAAATGTCTTTATTTTTGTTTTGAGCCTGGAGGCAAATAATAATTTACCTTACCTTAGCTTTACATTGCAGTAAGAAAGAAAAAAACAATATGTACTGTCTGCATTGCTTGATATCATCTGGTTATATCTCAAAGCCCAGGCAGTACCACGTTACCCACTTCAATAATTCTTTCAGGTACATTTAACACCTAGTTCACCAAAGGCATTTCTTTCCATTTTAGTGTGCTCATTGTGTGAGAATGTATTAATTTATCATTTAATGTTTAGAGGACACTTTATTCCTGTTTGTAACCCCAATACTCTACTCATTTAAAGTCTTCAGAGCCTTAAAGCACGACTTATCCTGAAGCATACTGACAAACATTTTCTCATACATCTTGTGTGCGGAGGTGGCTCCAATGATGCGGCTGATCTTCTTCAAGCCTCTCAGCAGATAGCGTGGTGCCCCCTGGCTGCGCATCACCCTTAGACTGTGTGACAGCCCTTTGACTAGATCCAGGTCATAGTTCGCTATCTTCCAGAGATGCAGAAGCTGGAGGAGGTACTGCCTGGGTAAGCAGGTAGCGACCACAGCCCGTATGTCCTTCTGCTGAACTTTGACTCCAGGCAGGCTGTTGGTGACCATCAAGAGGTCATCTAGGGTCATGTTTTTCAGGCTGTTGCAGCGGGAGACTTTCCTCTCACAGATGTTCACACCTGGATGAAGAGGTTGTGATTATACACCTTTGTTTCTTTTATTATTGACTTACAGGGCTAAATCGAAAACATGACGACTGTTCGTACCTTGTATGATGCCGTAAAGCTTGTCCTGGTCTTTGTTCTGCTCCCTCCACAGTCGTAGCAACTGGAGGGCCTGCTGCTGGGGAGAGCAGGCCTTCTTCAGCCTCTCCAGGGTCTTGCGATCCACCCTTCGCCCAGGAAGACTCTCCAACAGTCGTTCCAAGGGCACCGAAGACAGTCGCAGGGAGGAGAGTGACTGATAAACTGCCTCCTCACATAAGATCACATCTGGCATGAGAAAACCCCCCCCAAAAAAAAAACAGACAGGGAGGGTGGACTATCATTTAATTGTCTCATCATGCAGAAACATAAAACACTGGAAAAAAAAAAAAACGGTGCATCAGCTGATCGTCTGACAGCTTAAAACAAGGAGAAATAACATGTTTCTTATGAATAAAAAGCTTTTTTCATGATGAATTAAAGACGAGCATGATCTAGTTTGAAAATGCGGCCTTACTGGGTCTGGTATAACTAGTGTGACTATTGTTATCTACATTATAGTAAAACCTAACTATATTATATTGAGAAACACAAATTGTGACATTAATGACTCATGGAGGATGATGATGATGATGATGATGATGATGATGATGATCATCATCATCATCTTCATCATCATTCCGCACGATCACGGTGATTTAGTTTCGTGCTTTCATTACAGTCACTTTAAATGTCAGCTGAGTTTACCACAGTGTGTTAATAAAGAGCACATTATGTAATAGATCTAATGACTCAGTCCATCATAATGTATTCCTCAGAGTAGGTCCCATCAATAAATCTCATGTCTGGATCTGATTACGTGTGGGAGTGTGACTGTTGGCTGACAGTTTGACCACAGCAAGATGAGGATTTCCTCTCTTTCTGTTGCCCTTTGGCAGGAGGGAACTGGTGGGACCTTATTCTGCGCGGTCAAACCATCATGAACCCGTATGTGCTGGTTTTCGAGTCACACTGCAACAGACATACCTCAACAGTGTCTCATCGTCATATGCTTTAAATTTTTGCAAGTCAAGTTCTCCAGGGGTTCGTCAATGTGAGGTGAAGGAGAGGCATCCTTTTTCCTTTTGTCTTTTACATACAGTATAGCAATTCACCAAGACCCAGTTTTGAGAAATGTCAAAGCTAATCAAGGTAGTTGCCAAGTATAACATGACTTTGCAAACTTTGTGTTGCATTATGAACATATATTGTGTTAACATTTGTGTGTGTTGGACATGTTTACTGATTGACTGGCTAAATATTAGCAATGACAGGATAAAAAAAATGCTTCAGTGAACAAATTTTGGCGTAGCATCACTGATTAAGTGTGGCGTGTTTGTCTATAATTGATGATGACATCCTGGTTTCTTCAAGTCATGCAGCAACTTCGGAAAACTGCTTCAAGTTCACGTTTGTGTTGGGAAAATAAATACACAAAACTGCCACACTCTTCCAGGATGTGCTGCAGCAATCTGTGGTTGTGTAGCAGGAAAACAATTTGAAAACCAATGTTGGCGGAGAGCACTAGCCTCCCTGGAGGGCAACAGCTTTGTGTGTGTTTCCCTCCACAGCGTGTTATACAGTGTACATGCGTGTGTCAAGGCCTTTATATGTGTGTCCTCAGGGACCAATGTTTCTCACGCTTTGGGAATTGAGCATCATATTTGAGGCTTCTCCTCTTAAATTAATTGTCAGCAAATGTGAAAGTTAAAGCCTGAGTTGTTTTTCATTTGTGCCTGACTCAGTTAAACGATGTCACAGCACGAGGAGTAATTGATTCATCATGGGCCGTTCTCACAGGAGTGCCATAAACATCTCAATGCAACATCGCAATTTTCTCTCTCGTGTTGAATTTCAAACACGGGAGATCGGAAAAGAATGGAATTTGGAAAATGAAATTGACCGGGGAAATCCCCTTATGTTCAGGAATGAAAATGACAATTGCGGTTTTGTTAAAAATCATCATCACATGTGTGTGTGCACTGTGAATCCCACATCCAATCATTCCCTGATTGTGCCCTTTCCTAAGCTCTCCCATACAGTACCTAATAGTGACTTAACCATATAAACAGCCTTACCGTTGTGGCACAGAGTGTGATGCTGAGAGCATTCCAGTGTGGCCATCTTGTCCTGAGTCCCACAGAGGCTGTCTGAGGTGGACGTGCCCCATCTCATTGTCTTTAACCCCAAATCCGAGCAGTTTCTGTGGGGTTGACATGGCTCAGTGGAGGAGTCACTGGAGGACATATGACCAGGAGGACAGCGTTTACACACCGTGTCACTCACTGGAGTACCTGTAAGAGATAATCACAGGATGATTCAGGATTTTATCAGTATAATTTTGACTGCATTTTAAAATCTTATTATCGTGTCTGTTGGTTGTTTGAGTATGAGCATGACCCACTCGAGCTGATCACACAAAAAAATGATTTGATTCCAAGAAGTACGACCACAGCGACGCGTGGCAACCCATCAGTGCAAAAGATGACACATGTGTGACTCTCAGACTGACTCACACTTCAGCTTCTTGCTGTCATGTAGGAAACACAGCGTCACTCGGCTACTTTGACACATTGAACACGACAAAACGATTACTACGACAGTTCATGAATGTAATGCTGATAAAGAAATTGCTCCCACAAAGTTATTTGAAGCTATAATATCACACACAAAAATATAAATAACTTATCCAAATATACAAAAATGTATAGAACAGATTAAATGCAGTATTTTATTTGAACAACTGTAATACTACTGTTGTTGTCTAGTAATTTTGGAATGAAAATTTGTCCTGTTGTTCTTTTTTTTGCCCATTTACAGTGGCATTGTCTTGTATTAATGAATTCTAATTTTATTTGGTAGTTAACATGATAAACAGAGCAACTTCTGGTATGTGACACACGTGACTAAGTGTTGATATCCATGTAATGGAACTGGTGCTGTAATCACATGCTCTCTGTTCTTTTTTTTTTTTTTTCATATAGAAGTGAAATGTGTGGGAGTTCACATCAGGCTTTCATCGGAGTTTACATTTGACTACTTTCCTGCCATGATGGCACAGTTTGCTCTTTCTTGATAACTCAGATATGGAAATTAAAAATCACTGATGCGCACGTGGTAAAGTGCTATCGTTTGCTAACACTGATTAAAAACTGCACAGTACTTGCATGAAAATGAGTCAGCCCAACCGTGATGTGGTTACTTATGCTCTTTACCATGTGACTAAGCAGAATCAACATGTCAGCACTTTATAATCAGCTACAAATTTACACATTTCAAATAAAGAAACAAGGCCTAAAGACGAGAAAGAACTGAAATGCTTATTGATTTCCTAGAGTCAGATGGTTATGATCAAATTGTCTGAGTGCATCAAGTAAAAGGAATTTAACCAAACTTGAGCTTCAGTTTATTTATTTGTCATATGATAGATTACAAATAACAATGAGCTGATTCAATAATTCTGTAAACTGTGGAAATCAAATCATCAATGAATTCTTTCACACGTGTATTAAGCAAGAGTCACCATCTAGGAGCCCACAGGCTTAATTTTTACTAGAAAAGAATTCCATCCTGACCATAAGGCCTTTTGAAACAATGGAGAAAAATTATTTATAATCTCTCTTTACTGGGCACAGGGTCCACATGCTGAAGGCAGACTACTCTTTCACTCTCACCTAGAAGACCAGATTAACTGTTAAAAATTATCTGTACCCAAATAAAACCAATTTCACACATATAAACTGACGGCAAAGACTCTAAGCTTCTTTAAAATTCTACTCATTCAAAGTTTAAAACTATAATTGAATCCTTTTACATTCAGAACAACAGAGCATTCATTAGAATCTGGAGTCCACTTGTAGATGTATGTTTGAGAAATTTATGGAAACAGTGTCTCATCTTTGGTGTCAGATCTACAGGGGTTAGATAATAACCAGAGTTCATGGAAAATGTTATTTCATCTATGCAGTGGCTGGATTCTGGTCTAGGGTCTATGATGAAGTCATGAAATTCATGCCAGTTTAGGCTGCGGTTCCAGAAGAAACATAGGATCTCGTTTTCTGGAATGCTGAAATTCAGCATCAACCTCTCTTTAAACTACCCACAATGCAACACGGAGAGAATCTGTCCCAAATAACAGGTCAGACATCAGCTGTGATAATGACACACTCAGTTGCGTCTGGCTTAATCATTTGCTGAATTTGGTGCTGTACTGGGACGATGAGGCTCAGTCTCAAAAGTTGGTCTTTGTTAGCACTCCAACAGCAACAGTCTGAGGGATCTACAGACATCGAAGCACTTGAGAAAAAAGACGTTTAGCTGCAAAATGGTTTTCAGTCCTGTAACACTATAAGCCCCCAATGCATAAATAAATAAATCTTCATTGTACTGTTACGGTCAGCTCTGGGGGAGTTGTGGCGAATTGTAAGAGGAAGTACAGCTTCAGAAATGTAAAGAAAAGGTTGTGTTATTGAGCTGAGACAAAACAAATTGTTGATTGATGTCTTTAAAGTTCCCTCTTTGATTATACCTCAAAACACACATGGCAATGTATGAAGAGGAACGAGTTGCACTGACAAAAAGTCACTTAACAGCAGAGCCTGGGGATGTGTTAAGGGTCATTCTGATAAGTTGTGGGACTGAAACCAATCTGCATTAAACAAACTACAGAAATCAAATGAGCAAAATTTGAGAAGATATACAAAATACCAAAAGATCCTGCATCCATTTCACATTACCTGTAGTTTAAAGTTGATAGACATTGAAGTGTTACAGGTCAGTTCAACAATTTAACACAAATTCAACAAACTCACAATGTTTAATTTATTCTAATTAGATGTCACACATGCAAATATGAGATGGTTCAGCTTTCTTCGCTTATAAAAACTAATAATATGGTCTGCTATCATAGTGAATACATCAAAGTTATAAAATTAACCACAAAATGAAAAAATGATTTTGGTTCATTTTAATGTGAACTTCAATGTAATCTTTAAATTTGTGCTAACATGTATGAGGAGCTACAACAATGTGGAATAAAAGCTAAAAAAAATGTAGCCTGTAATATGAAATCAAGAAATGATCATTGTTTTAATGAGTTGTATGTGGTGTGCTTAACCAGCTCCTCTGCTGCAACCATCATACCATATATATTTATTAGGGTTGAGCCGGATACTCGTTTCAGATGGGTATCTGGTACGGATAACGCATTTTTGAAGAGTACGAGCACGATACGAGTAAAAGTCATCAATACTCATGCTCGTAAAGTCCTCAGAACTGACTGTCTTCACGATTTGTGTTTGGCCAGTCACACACAGCACCCTCCCTTCTCTACAGAGACTGCAGCCAGAGCAGAGCTGCCTGGAGCTGCCCCACTCTCGCACACACACAGACGTTGACTGATCTTGCTGTAGCTCACATTGCTATCCTTAGGCTTTCTTCAGCTTGCCTCTATTTCGGTCTATTTAAGGATACTTGTTGAACTTGTTTCTTGTTTTGATTTTGTTGCACGTTCGCGGTGCATTTGACCAGACAGAGCTGAAAACTGCTTGTGTCGCATCGGTCACCGACTCCACTCCAGTCTTTTTTTTTTTGTTCTTTACCTGCTTAGTCTTAGTTTGACACTTTCTCACTTCAGTTCAAATTATTAATTTGTATATTGTACAGATACTTTAACTATTACATAGTGCACACACACATGCACACACACACATGCACAAACAGACACACACAAACACACGCACACACACACCTTAAAACTCCTCCCAAAATTCTGCAACTACTAAAACTCCCATAGGCAGTGATTTTGACTGCTCGAACGTTATTTGTAAATAATTTGGATAATCATTGAAAATATCTAACAATAAATTGGTGGAATAGATAAAAACACATCAAGACTCTAAATTAAAACTATAACGATTAAGTTTTTTATTTTTTTAATTGACACACGATAACTTCTCTGCAACTACACATCCTAACATTTAAACCCCACCTATTTGGAGTACAGATATGGATACAGATAATTTAGATGGTTGAACAGATACAGATACAGATAGTGGTGTACTCGCTCATCCCTAATATTTATCAATGATGACTTCAGTTTATGTGTTTGATTACCAGTTAGTATATACATATAAATGCCTAGAAAGGTTGAGAAGATTTTTGTTTAGGTGTTATTAAAAGTTTATTCACATGTAAAGACATATGGACATCACCAAGACACAGTGAACTACAGCTGAAATAAAACTGTGTCACAAATGTAAAGGACAACACTGTCCCACCAGGTCAGGTGAAGAAGTGCATAAGTATTACACACACACATGCACGTACACATGCACGCACACACACACGCACGCACACACAAACACACACAAATGCTATGGTCTGGTCGACACATAGATTTGTACAATCAGGGTAGCGTTAAAAAAAATTATAAGAACCAAATTATTTGTTTGACAGATAGGGACCAATCGAAGGAGAGAAAGTAACAGACTTATAAGAATTAATTTTTTAAAAAATGTTGCCACTGCAAAATCAGACGTCTGCATCTGGAACAGATCTGATGCACAAAATCAGACAATAACTAAATGATGGAAGGGACCCAGATTTTCCAGATGTGAACATCCTGATCTGTCATTGATGTGCATCATTATTATGGCAGCAAAATCTGACATGTTGGTCAACAGTATCGGGAAATAAACTTGAGAAAGTGGAAGAGTACAGAAGACTAAAGGAAAGATGAAATATGGATGACAGGATGTAAAGGGCTGAAAAACACATATGTTAGGTACATACTGTATTCTCTGTTAAGGCAGACAAAAAAAATGCTTGCCACTTATCTTAACCTTTAGTGGTGATATTAAACCAACAAAACAAGCTATGTGTTGAGTAATTTCTGAATTTTCTACAGTTTGAGCTTGGATGCCCTTGGTCTTGTTAACAAAGTATTTTTAGTAAGGCAAATGCAGTCACCCTAGAATATTTTCCAGCATCAATGATAACAATAATAAATTTAACAATACCCCTGTAATCTCAATCTTACCTAAAACAGCAACCCCATGGCCAGGTGGGCAGGTGCTGTGTGTGATGCAAAACTCTACCACTAGGTGGAAACCTGGAGCGCATTCACACAGTTGATCATGGGTCTTGTTGCATTGTTGCTTGACAAGCTGCCGCTCTTTACACACCTAAAAAAAATACCATCACTCACTTTCAGTATGTACACAACAACATGCAATAAAGGTTAAATGTTGATGAACATATGAAAAGGGAACATAATATTTTACAGTCATGATTAGTAAAACAAAATAGATCGAACTGCTTATTCAAAAACTGCTTTAGCATTTGAATGGGACATGCACCAAAACAAACTCTTGCCAGAAATGTTAACAGTATTAGCAACAGTGTATCAGTGGTAGAACAAAATATCACTGTATCACAATGAGAACATTCAAAGTTGGATTTTTAGCAATACTGTACCATCAAATTTAGAAGCACTGGTAACAAAAATGACAAAAAATAACTTTGGCTTGCAACTAATGGGAATACATGAAAGGTAAAAGAGCATTACCTAATGGATAGTGATGAAGGATGATAAGATTTGAATTTAAGTGATTCACTTTAGTCAAAGTCTTCAATGCACAGTGGAAAACAGGTTGGAAGGAAACAATGCACAAAAGAGGATTAAATGTAAAGAGACCCAGAAGACAAGATCTTATGTAATCCTTTTGATTGAATGCCTACCGAGGTGCAGTATTGACAAGAATCACCCCAGTGCCAGTTCTCAGCAAAATGCTTCTCAGGGCAGGCCTGGCACTCTGTGGGCATATCAGCAGTGCAGTGTCGCTTCACAGCCGTACCAGGGGGACACTGGTCGCACAACAGGAAGTCAGATGTCACAGGGTCGCGATACTGGTACTTAGGAGGTATGGCCTGCTGCTGGAAGGCCCAGGACAGAGAAGCGGTGAAGAGCTGCAGAAAAGAAGAAGGTTAACACTGAGTCAATAGCAATGACAAAATCTAATGAAAGCCATCTCGCATTCAGCTCCTCTTTGGCTAAAGGTTCAAATATTTTTTTTAGATTTTGGGTCACTCGCCAAGCCTAAGCTTCCAGTAAGAAAGAGTTGAAAGAAATGTCAGAGCTCTAAAGTTGAATGTTCTGGAGGAAACACAGTCTTGAAGCACATTGCCCTGCTATAAGGGGAGCAGTTCAGGAAGTCAGAGCAAAGAATTCAACAGATTAACGTGTACGGAATACGAAGGTAACCTTTCAAACAATAACTAAAGTTGACTCTGATTGCAGGAATGGACATCGCTCCTTTCTGTTGCCTCAAATTCTGAAGCTATATTCTGTCAGCTTGACCTTAAGCTGACTTGGTCTTGATTATAGGTTCACATTTATTTTGAATCAACTTTTCGCAAAGACCGTATCTCTTTTAAAAGCTTTTAAATGAAGTCAAAATTTTCATGTCATGCCAGTTTTTCCTAAATTAAATACAAATGTTTCATAAAATAGAAATAGCTCTATGGCCTTCACCAGCGGTTCCCTACCTGTGTCAACTGCGGCTTTGTACATTGACTTGTATTCACAGAGCTACAGCAGGCGATTACCACCCTGAAGCAAGAATATGTCACAGCCAGACACTCTTTTGTGAAGAAGCAGCTACCGCCTCAAGAGCAAACCAATCCATCAGGGCCACAGCAGGAATTTTAGCCAAAACTTAAGTCTAAGATATCAGTTGCTGAGCATGTTTGACGTGCAGCCATGCAGCTGGTCGAGACCACATGTAGACCAGATGTCACACATCTGGCTTTGTTCACACTGCAGTCCCTCAGCCATTGGTTTTGCGGACTTTCCCGTTGGCTGGAATACATCCTCAGTGCTTGGACAAAATAACAATAGGCTGTCCTTGCATTGTATGTACGAACATGTGTGTAGTTGTGTGTGGTTTTCTGCTTTCCTTCAAGTTTGTGTGTGTGTGAGTCTTCATAAATAAAATAATTCATTTAGCATCCAACAAGTACAAAACATTTTTGTAAATATTTGTGTATATGTCTTGAGGTGTGAGAGTTATGTACATTAGTGAGCGCTGTCAATGTTTGCTCTGCATGCACCTTTCCTGCTTACGCTACATAGAGATAACTATTGGGGGTTACTGGAGTTTCCCCAGTCACCACCAGAATAGAAACATTCACTCACTTCAGTTCAACTGTTTACCCACTCAACAACAGCGAGTTCTTTCCTGTATATGTGTATTTACACTTATCCCACTTATCTAAAAACTAGCAGCCACAACACACAACGTACTAACATGTGTGTGACATAGTGTGGCAGATAGTATTTGCACATGTTAATCACTTGTTCAATGCTAAAGTACATGACACTTTTATGTTTGTGACAAATGGATTCTTGTTTCCCTGGTTTATTACACTAAACATATGTTTCTGTGATATAAACATATGTTTATATATATATATATATATATATATATATATATATATATATATATACACACACTCACACACACACACACACACACACACACACACACACACACACACACACACACACACACACACACACACATATATATATATATATATATATATATAACCTTATAACCACATCCAATCAATATATATATATAACCTTATAACCACATCCAATCAATGTAGAAACATCAGGAATGTGCCGAGGGACTGACAGAGGTTCACCTGGGTTCCTTCAAAACTGAGTAACATTACACTTGTTGCTTCACCTTTAGTTTCTGGTCATAGTTAGGATCAGCTGGAAAAGTTTTCAGTCTTGAGTAAATCAAGATTGGGTTGTTTTTTATTTCAATTCATTCTAAATTACTGCACGGTAGTATGGTAAACCTCCATCTTTTGTGTCCAAACTTTGCTATTTTTCCCCCTAAAAAATTTTGCCTATGACTGAAAGATTGTGAGTTAACACTCCTCAAACTTTCTTTAGTCCTGAATAAATAGGTCATTTTGACTGTAAAACTAACTTTGCCTAATCTAGCCACTTTAATGTACTAAATGGCATACATGCAAAAAATATTTTAAATGAAACCTTCATCCGACAGGGACCATATTCTATAATCTTGATATAAAAAGCCCACTTTTCCAACCTGTTAACTTTTTAAGAGTGGACTTATAGGAAGGATGTCTGGTGGTGTGTGTGTAAGACAGCAACACAGAAAATCCACTAGCAACTACAAACAATACTGAACTCTTCACCCTTCTTCTCCCTTAAAAACTAGAAAAACCAAATTACACGGCAGCTAGTGGCTACTGACAGCAGTAATTATACCGTTAACATCAATGCAAAGCTCAGCTGCAGGAGTAGAGAGCATGACCAGCTGACAGGAAGAGATAGATGAAGGTATGAGCAGTGACAACGCTCTACTTTACAACGCAAAGCAGAGCAACTACTATGTAAATGACTGTAACTGATGAGAGCTGCCTGAGAGCAAAGGCAGGCTGATGTCAACATGACACTCTTTATCAGATGCATTCCACTGATGACACAGTAGTTACAGTGCAAAAAAGACAAGTCAGGCAGCTTAACCATGAGCAACAAAAACAACACATGGTATTATGAGGGAAGTACATTTGCAATGACAGAAAAAGTAAATCCACAAGTTAGAGAATAATAATAATAAAAAAGATTCAGGTTTTAGGATAAAAAAGACACCTGTAAGCAGACTACAACTGTACCAGTTAATTATAACTATTAAACTATTAAAATGTTAAAATTATTACACAAATCTCCACAGTATTTACCTGACAAATAGTGAAGAGGGTTGATGCACAGAGTTTTAATGAATGTGCATGTCAAGAAGAAAATCACTGTTTGAAAAGTCCGGGATCAGTTTTGAATTCATTATAGAAGAGCGTGATACATCAAGATCTAACCACACAACACTAACTTACCCACCAGGCACATGGCTTCAGTTAACCGTAGAACACAGGTGGTCTAAGGGGAGATTCCAGCTCTATGATTTGTGTGTGTGTGTCCGTGTGTGTGCGCGTGTGTCTGTGTGTGTGTGTGTGTGTGTGCGTGCGTACGTGTATGTGTGTGTGTGTGTGTGTGTGTGTGTGTGTGTGTGTGTGTGTGTGTGTGTGTGTGTGTGTGTGTGTGTGTGTGTGTGTGTGTGTGTGTGTGTGTGATCATGTGCATGAGGAATGCCTTTTTTCCTCATAAAGAGAGAGAGCCACTATGGCATACGCTGCATCAGTCTACTAAGTCTTTGATGCAATGTTTACTCCATAAACTCCCATCAACCCAAATAAGAAGTGCTTTGGGTCAAAAATGGCAAACATTCATTGATACTGGGTTTCCAAATATTTGCTAGTTTTGCTGATGAAACAGCATAAAAAGGCTATGGAAAAACATAAAGGGTATTTGAAAACATTACTCTATTTTTGGATCTTTTTTTTTTTAACCCCACAGATAAACCAGTACGGGTAAAGTCAATCTGTGAATTCCAGAAAATCAAAAATTGTTAATTACTTTACAGATCAATATTTTATGTCAAAAAAAAGTGATGACCAAATAAAGACATAAAACTTTATTCAAACTGTATTTTTCTATTGTCATTAATCACCTCGTGGCTACAGAGAAAATTAAATTAGAAAAATACCACCTGAGCATGTAAACATTACCACTCTAATGAGTTGATGCATAATAAATAACACTTTACAACTGATGATAACTCTGTATTATTATTTGGACCACCCATTGACTCAGATTTCTACTTTGACTTCAGCTAAAAATTGAACTGTAAGATTTTACCTGTATAGCTTTTTTTATTATATGTTTGTACCATGGCATTGTGACATTTTACCATGACTACTTTGACTTTAGTGAAGGATCTGAGTACCATACCTTTAACACTTACTGCTGCATACAGCGTGGCAACTTAGGTATCAAAACAGACGTGGATATACAAACAATTTACAGGAGATTTATTTGTGTCTGTAATTATTTACAATTAAGTATTCCGTTATTAAATGAATTTAGATTACATCAGGTTTGTTGAAATAAAAATGAGTCATTCAGCTACAAGATAAAACAGAATTAAAGGATGAAGGTAGAACAATAACACCACAGCTATGTCTCTCTGTCTGTACTCCATGCATTAATCACTCAACACTACACACACAAATTTACATTAGTCCAATGAATTCACCACAACTGTGCCACATGCACACACACTCTTCCATTCACACTTATGCTATCAGCACTGATGTTGATGGAAAAGAGGAAGTGAGGTGCATGGACACCACATGAAGAGATAATCTTTGCTTTCTTCAGTGTTTGTTTAGAAAAAAAAATCCCAAAGAAATAATGTCTAGTCTGTTTGGCACAGTGACCTCTCTGCAACTTCTTCTAACTGCTTGTAACCTGCTGCCAGGTTTAGGGAAGTTGGTGAAGTAGTGGCAACGGCCACAACAGGGGGCGGTGGAAGCTGAAGAGATGGTAGATAATAACAATGGGAGATATAGTACCTGAAAGGCTGGGTTGTTTAACAGTGATCAAAAGCACAGAAAATATGAAATCGAAATGGTCCTTGGTCACATTATTTTGCAGGCATGGACCTCACGTTTCCACAAAAGATCATCATTTCTATTTCCAAAGCATAAACAACTAAAGGACTGTCTAATTTGAAAGAACGCTTCCCCCAAAAAAGAATTCCATGCTGATAGGTAATCAGACGAGGCATTTATTCTTCACTTTAGCCACTGGGCTTAAAGTGTTATCATGTACTCCAATGGAGTGCACTGCTGCACATTGAAATCAATGCAGCATGCATACCTCAGTGTTTACCTGCTATCTGGAACATGACACTGCATTTGACTTCCCAACAACATATAATTGGTTAGTGCATGACAAAAACCTGTGCCTCTGAGTCTGATTTTAACGTTTGTCCCACTCGTACTGTCCTGAGCAAGAAGCCACACATGAAATGTGTCTCTCAGCTGACAAAACACAAACCAATGCATCAGTGGAATGCAGTGGTAAGCGACAGGAAGAGCACACAGGTGCAGGAGGTGCACCAAAACATTGTTTTGGACACACAATTGAAGAGTCTCCAACATAGAATTACTTACTGACAGACTGCATGGCTGTTTGACTAAACGATAGAGTCAGAAAGGTATCAAGTTGGGTCCAGAGTGAACTGGAATGACAGTCGAGTGGCTGCACGACTGAAAAGCGACTCACTAAATAATGAATAAACACAGGCGTTCTATGTCAGAAATCATCACAACAAACTGGCTGTGTGTAGCACAGGTAACACTGTGACCGAGGTTGTACTAGGTCACAGTGTCACATAGCATGATGGTAGAAAGTAAACACACACACACACACACACATGCACAAACACACACACACACACACACACACACACACACACACACATTTTGTATTTCCCTTTTGTAGAAAAATAAGCAAAATATGCTGGAAACAGAATTACTGGTTTATTATGCTCTTCACACAGACAACCAGACACTGACACTGGGTCTGCTTTACAGTTAGATCTGTTTCTGACCTGATCTACAGCTAAAAATGAACAAAACTCCAAATTACCCTGATAAGTAAAAATGATCAAAACTACTAATCTACTAAACATTTTTATTGTTCAACAATAAAAATGGCCTAACGCATTAATTTATTCATTGAATAGTGTACTATATATTAACATGTATGCAAAACTGCATGTTTAAAGGTGGGGAAAACAAGGGCTGGACATGTTACAATCATGTTTTAAACGTGTAAACTAAACCTTACATAAAAACCACAGGAGAGTAAAATCTGGTCTACAGTCTTGTCTGCTGTTGTTGTCTCTGCTCCATAATGGTGTCACACTTAAATAGTGTTCAGGTGTGTTTGTCCCGCATTCCCTGCCGGTATCTCCTGGTAGAAAATGTTCCCTGGCATTATTTCCCGATCGAAAAATATACAAATTCTGTAGCCTGAATCAGTGAGTCTACAATTACGTGTTAAGCATATTCAATTTTAAATTGTAAAACAGGTATCATCTACTCTCCTGTCAGTCCTACATAGAACACGATGACAGCTCTACTTTTAAAGCAGCAGCGGTCTTAAGACCCCGAATGAGCTGCGCTCAAAACTCCTGATCTCCAAACAGATTCATCGGCACACCGTCACACAAATAAATAAACTAATCCTCGACACCTGTAACTGATGATGCACAGACGCAAACAGCTCAGAGGACAGGAGAAGTGAAGGTTTTCATGCGTGTATCTGGACGGGGACGATCGCGCTTTACCGCCTCCGGGATGAAACCGCAATCAGCGCACTATTAATCCACCGCAATCTGACGAATTATTCCAGGGCAACACATGTCATAATTTCAGAAAGAAGGATCTCAAAACTCCAGCAGATCAGAGGAGCGCAGAGAAGAGCTGCAGAAAAACTGGTACTCACCACTATCAGTTTCATGGCAGGGTTAGATGCCGCCATCCGAGGTCTAATCTACACTGTGTGTAAGTCAGCTGAAATACCGAGTGTTGGGGTCTCCATCAATGATCTGTACTTATACAGTACAGAGAGAAAGAGAGAGAGAGAGAGAGAGAGAGAGAGAGAGAGAGAGGAGAGAGAGAGAGGAGAGAGAGAGGAGAGAGAGAGTAGATAGAGGAGAAGAGAGAGAGATGAGAGATGAGAGAGAAGAAGAGAGAGAGAGAGAAGAGGAGGAGAGACGAGGAGAGGAGATGAGAGAGACGAGGAGAGAGAGAGAGAGAGAGAGAGAGGGAATATGCCCACCCACCTTGTAGCAGTGCACGGCCCTTTGCACTGCTACATAGCAAAATAATAGCAAAATAGTAGAGAAATTGACTTTAACAACACAGCATAGTAATAAAATATGAGAGTTTTCAGGAAATAAACAAGCATGACAATTATGAAGCAAGTATTAAATGTGTTTTCCTTTGGCGGCGATTGAGTTTTGGTTATTTAAGGAGAATGAAAGCCAGTAACATATCCACTTGTTCTTTTCCTCTTAAAAAACTGCTCAAACAATGCTATAGTTAGTACCTGTAATTATTTCCACATGTCTTCAATGTAAATTTTACAATGTATATAATGTTTATATACATACATGTTTGTCATATTTATGTACTTACATGGGTTACATTCTGTAACACATATAATGTGTCAAAGCAGGTAACTTTAATCAGTGTGATTAAAGAAACATTTTCCAAAATCTGTGTCTGAGGTTCTTGTTTGACAGTATATTCTTCTTCTTTTCCTTTCGGCTTTTCCCTTCAGGGGTCGCCACAGTGAATCAATTGCCTCCATCTAACCCTGTCTTCTGCATCCTCTTCTCTCACACCAACTATTCATGTCCTCTTTCACTACATCCATAAACCTCAACTTAGTTCTTCCTCTAGGGCTCCTGCCTGGCAGTTCAGAACTCAGCATCCTTCTACCAATATATTCACTATCTTTCCTCTGGACATGTCCAAACCATCTCAGTCTGGCCTCTCTGACTTTGTCTCCAAAACCTCTAACATGTGCTGTCCCTCTGATGTACTCATTCCTGATCCTATCCTTCCTGGTCACTGCACCAACATGTCCATTGAAGTCTGCACCAATGACAACTCTCACTTCTAGGTATGCTCTGCATCACTTCATCAAAGTCCAACCAGAATTTCTCCTTCTCCTCCAGCTCACATCCTACCTGTGGGGCATACCCACTAATAACGTTGAACATCACACCTTCAATTTCTAGCTTCAGACTCATCACTCTATCTGACACTCTTTTCACCTCCAGGACATTCCTAACAAACTCCTCCTTCAAGATAACTCCTACTCCATTCCTCTTCCTATCTACACCATGATAGAACAACTTGAACCCTGCTCCTAAACCTCTAACCTTGCTACCTTTCCACCTGGTCTCCTGGACACACAGTATGTCTACCTTCCTCCTCTGCATCATGTCAACCAACTCTCTACCTTTTCCTGTCATAGTTCCAACATTCAATTTCCCTACTCTCAGTCCTATACTCTTGGCGTTCCTCTTCTCTTTCTTCCTACAAACACACTTTCCTCCTCTCCTTCTTCGACCAACAGTAGTCCAATTTCCACCGGCATCCTGTAGGTCAACAGCACCGATGGCGGTCGTTGTTAACCCGGGCCTCGACCAATGTGGTATGGAAGTCATAGGTTTGATTCGCATGTTTAATTTGGGAAACGTTTTACACCAGATACCCTTCCTGACCCAACCGTCTGTATTTATCTGGGCTTTGGACCGGCACAATAAGACACTGGCTTGTGTCCTCTTGCGGATACATTTGGTTTGACAGTATATTGTGCAATTTCCTCCGGAATTAATAAAGTATCTATCTATCCATCCATCCATCCATCCATCCATCCATCCATCCATCCATCCATCCATCCATCCATCCATCCATCCATCCATCCATCCATCCATCCATCCATCCATCCATCCATCCATCCATCCATCCATCCATCCATCCATCCATCCATCCATCCATCCATCCATCTATTAAAACAGTCATTGACAGCTGTTTGTTCAGACCAGCCAAAATCACTCAATAAGCTGCAGGTCTGTGCATATTGCATGAGCTAAAACTAAAAGTCTGTCTGATGGCTACCAGAGCACAGAGCACTTTAGGAGCACACAATGCATTTGTTCATTTCGTCTGTTACAAATATATTTCATTTAATTTTCAAGTATTTGGTCAACAGAAACAAATGCAATCCAGGATTCATTATTAGATGACCTACAATTAGTTTTCTAGCTTCTCATTGATCTAATGAGTTTTATCTCTATACTAGATGTGTGAATGATCCACCAAAAGTTCACTTTGTAGTAGAATTTATTGACAGTATACGCTGTTTGATCAAGTTCCAATAAAAAACAGCAAGTTGTCTGTAAATTAAAAATGCTCTGACTGCTGTCCCTGTGAATTGACTCATCAATTGAAAATTACTTTATCTCTTCTAGGAAAGTCAGTTTCTCATCTTACTTTTTTTAACCAAAGAAAAGCATGTCCCTTTGAGAAAAATACAACATTTTAGTCAAAAGAGCAATTAGTTTTTTCTGCATGAAAAACAGTGGTGGGCAGTCAGGGCCAGCAAGGCCTTCTCTGCTGGTCAAACATAACCAGAAATCATGATAATATTTATGATAAGTTAATTATACTTTAATGCATTTTCCTTAAATAAATATATTCAGATATATGTATAAATATGTAATTATACATTTGAATATAATATGACATAGGCCAACACTGGGTCAGTGTTCTATTTTTAGGTTAGTGAGGTTTTATCCAATCGGAATTCAGCTAGCTTGTGTTGCCAGGTTAAATGAAATCTGCCCAAGACCTCCAGAATCTAGAATGCAGGTCTTCTTGCACTGTGAGTGAAAGGGAACATATAGTTAATAGACAGATGCGATAGCCAATCAGATCACGAGTTGGCGACGCTAAGGCCTTCTCGCTGGTGGCCTTTTCGCTATGTTTCTCCATTTTCTGTTGTCTCTTCTCTTATTTTCTTCTCCTTTCTTTCTTACCGCTATTTTTATTTTTCTTCTTTGTGACAGGGGTTTGCTTTTGCGAACTCTACTTCTGACATTTCATAACTGAAAGTGGCTGAAACATGTGTCTTTTCTCTCTTTAGTTTTGTGTTTAATATTTTACGTGTTCCAAAAGCATCTAAAAGAGTGAGAACAATAGCATAATAACATCATTTTAGTAAGGTTTCAACCACAGATACACGCACACAGTGGTCAAAATGTAGGCTGGGTATCGGACAACTCAAGTAGTAAATCCAATATGTCACTCCCACACTGCTGGGGATTCAATGCCTGATGTCAAAGGCCCTGAAACAAATCTATTTTTCCTTTAGTCTTTTTTTAACTCCCTACCAAGGTCATGCAGAGGCATGATAAAATGTCACAACCCACCAACTTTTGAGCACAAGATCTCGACATTGCTAAAGAAAGCTCACACTCACCCACCTACAGGTCTGTGAAGCATGTGAGGGAAGTCTTAGTGGTGAGGTCACAGCTCACCACAGGATGACTGAACATACACACACAAACCTATATATGAAAACACACAAAAAACCACATACAGGTTTTTCAGTGTTGAGGTCAGGATGAACCACAATAATGGTGGAATGCGAGCTGGATGTGCGCTCTGTCAAACGCACACACATACAGTAACACATGCTTGTGACAAAGCCTCCTGATGTGGTCTACGGGCAATGAAAATGTGGGTGTTGCGAGGAATACACACACACACACACACACATCTAAAAAGCACAAAAAGAAATGAAGTCTTGCTGAGCAGCTGTGTGTCCATAAATCATTAGCTGGTTTCAGCATGTCAACAACAATGCAGTATTCAGATTTATTCTGAGAAACCACTCAACTGTATTTAAAACTGGACCCTCACTCACAGCTGATCTAACACAATAGCACAATGATGACACAAAGTTAGGCTTGAAGTCTATTTATTTCTTTATCTATCTAATTGCATGAAGTGCATATATATGTCTATATACTGCATGTGGTCTGTACTGCATGAACAATACGCACCATGGAATCAAATTACCAAGTGACGAATCATTCAAATCTAACCGCAAAGATGTAGACATTATTTCTTTGTGGTGCTTTAACCATCTTGTTTGCATACTACAGCCAGATAACAGATCTGTCTCTATCATATTGTTCACATCCATGGTAACCACTATGTACATATGTGTACAGTATTGTCTGGTTGCGTGTTTGCCCAAATTGCATGTACCTAGGCTTATTATGTTCTGTGTGTGTCTGTGTGTCTAACAGTGCTCTACCTGTCTGAGGCCAACTCATTTCCATAACAGATTTTAGGAAAGAACAAATGGAAAAGGGAACTGATCACTGTTCTGTTGATTGTACTTTTACAACTTTCTGAGAGAAAGAAAGAAAAACACAACCAAATGAAAATACCCTCTTGATAGGTCCACAAAACTGCACTTTGCACAACCATAAAAGCTACTGAAAAGTGAAGAACTTTCAAAGCATTTTTGTGTTGAAGGGTTTTCAACCCCATGTCTTTCTTTGGCCATGAATTTCATTAGGTCCTTGTTGAATTGTACATAGCTATCATGCCTGTGGTAGTAACTTTTATGGACCATTAATAGTTACTGTAACTGCTCCTTCTGAACTTTTTCGGTGCATTACAGTGAATGATCTCTTCTTCCATTTCATATTTAATTGCTGTTCAGTATATGTTGATATTCTAAGCTATAAGAAGCTATAACTTATGTCAATGTATTTCTTGTCCTTGTCCTTTATTAAAATTGAAGTTATTGTTCAGTGTAGTAATGTAGTGTGTGTTGGGCTGTTCATGTGAAGGATATGTCACATATTTTGGAGAACTATAAAAAAAACTGTGGTTTGGGGCAATATCATTAAAAGTAACTTGAGTTATAAATGATTTAATTCTAGGTAAAACCTAATGTTGCACCCACTAACTAACATCCAAAGGGTATGGCAGATGAAGTTCTTCTTGATCTCTGAATGTGCTATTGGAATATCCTACTGGGTGGGACATTTATCAATGACACACTGAGACACAGGGATTCCTTGGAAGATTATGAATGTGTCCTACAAAGAACATAAGGCAGTGAACAAGCATGGTCTCTCCTACTCTCACTTCTGTCACACTGAGAGCCAAGCCCGGTCTTCACCAAACGTGTCTCCGAGAGGAAAAGATGCCCCCTGTGGCCAAATTGAGAAAGGCTAATGAAAAAACATTCAGGAAATTAACCAAACAAGTCTCTTTATCAACAAAATTATCCCCGTTTGCGACAGGAATGTTTTTATCAGAAGCTGCAAGTAAGCTGCAACAGCAAATACGTTTAGAATGGAAATCATATTGAGGTCTGGAATGTACTTTGACACATTTATTCAAAGAATGAAATCTTTGATTTATTTGCCACCCTGGAGTTGCAAGGAGGTGGTCGAGGTGAATGACAGTCATACAAAGTGCAGAACTCTGGTCTGTCATTACATTCATGAAACGTTTGGTTTAGGTTAGGGAAATATTTTTCATTAATTTTAGCCCAATTCTGGTGTGTCACAATGACATACTGATCTGGAGCCCGGTTTTCAACCCTGTCTCCTAAATAACACTTTATTTTGTGTGTGTGTGTGTGTGTGTGTGTGTGTGTGTGTGTGTGTGTGTGTGTGTGTGTGTGTGTGTGTGTGTGTGTGTATATCCTTATACTCATGATTGTTTATATTATAGATTCTGAGTGAAGCCTCAAAATGAATAATCACGTGGAATCATGTAGTAAAAAATGTGAAATAACTGAAAACATGTTTCATGTTTTAGATTCTTTAAAAAAAATCCACCATTTGGTATGATTGCTGCTTTGCACACTCTCAGCATTCTCTCAATGAGATTTAAGAGGTAGTCAATGGTTTTCCAACAGACTTGAAGGAGTCCCGAGAGGTGTTGAGGACTTGTGGGCCCTTTAGCCTTCACTCTGTGATCCATTTCATCCCAAACCATCTTAAATAGGTTTAGATGAGGTGGCTGAGGAGGCCAGGTCATCTGACACAGAATTCCAACACTGTCCACTGTTGTTAAATAGCCCTCATATAGCCTGGAGGTGTATTTGGGGTCAATGTCCTGCTGAAAATAAATGGTCAGAAATGCAGCCCAGATGGCATGTCACTACAGGGTGCTGTTGTAGCCATGCTGGTTCAATTTTGAATAAATCTCCGACAGCGTCATCAGCTAACCCCCAACCCATCACACCTCCATCATGCTTCATGGTGGGAACCAAACAAATAGAGACAACCCGTTCACCTTTTCAGTGTGGCACAAAGACATAGGAGATGGAATCAAAAATCTCAAATTTGTACTCATCAGACCAAAGTACAGATTCAAACTGTTCTTAAGTCCATTTGGTTGACCCAAATAAATCTCTTCTGCTTGTTGCTTTTTCTTACTATTGGTTTGTTAGCCTTTATTTGACCGTAAAGACCTGATTTGCAATCAAAAAAGTAATCTTGACAAGGCTGATCTGTGAAGTACAAACCAACTAATGTGATCACCCCTGAATCCCACTGGGAGAAGGCCATGGGTTCACAAAGGCTAGAACTGATGAAACTATTTGACCAAAACTCAAACACGTTATACAACATATACATTATATATACATTATATAAAAATTATAATAGGCTTTAGAGGCTTGACATCTGAGGTATGGCCATATCTTGGTCCAGCAGGCTGGAATATAAAAATATGGCTCTATGTGCATGGACAGATAAAAATACAGTCAGCAATTTCATGATGATGTAGCATTTACTTGAAATAGAAATTATCTTTACTTTGTTTAAAGTTCTTGCAAAGTGACATCCAGTAGGGATGCTAACTTCTGCAAATGAGCTTCGTCATACACATCACCCTTGAAGCTCCACAAATGCTTGAAGTTCAAATGCCCAGAAGAGTTTCCCCTAAATCATTTCAGAAACCTCACCAGAGAAAACAAGGTGACCACATCAGCTGCTGTGGAATTCCAGGGATCCCTCTGTTGTTATTTCTTCTCTCAAGGTCACATGTGACTCACTGCTTTGACTGGCAAAAATTTAAATGCTGGAACCCTCATTCATTTTTTATGTCTGTCTCTTTCTTTCTCTTTGCTGCCCTGTTCACATTTGTCTATGTGCCCTCAGTCACTCTCCTTTGTTCTCCGCTTCATTCTCATCAGCCTTCCTGCTCCACATGTCCACTTTTCCTACACTTATCTCTGCTCTGTATTGATAATTTCAGTATCCTGTTCAGGCTTTTTCATCACTTAGTAAAATAAAGTCTTGTCCACTATGATTTTCATCTGAGAGGCCAAGGCAGTGTGCGATATGAAATATCCTGAAACAAGAACTCTGAGGTGGACCGCAAAAGAGGGAGAGAAAAGGAGGAGGTCAAGAACCTTAACAAGACAACATAGTTCTTCTCTATTTGTACAGCAACATACACTACAGTGGCGTGGCTTGGGTTTCTGGAAAACCTAATGGTCACCATTATTTGCAAGAGTAAAAAATGATCCTTAAATGAGACCACAGTTTCTATGGTCCCATAGTCAACATTAAAACCACTGTTCACCTTTAAATATTGAATATTTTCATTTTTATTGTCTCCTGTCAGACTTGTAGTTGATCTTTACCCTAAAACTGCAGGTGGTAAATCTGTCCCAGCAACCACTGTAAGCTGCAAGTAAGCTGCAACAGCAAATACGTTTACAATGGAAATCATATTGAGGTCTGGAATGTACTTTGACACATTTATTCAAAAGAATGAAATCTTTGATTTATTTGCCACCCTGGAATCGCAAGGAGGTGGTCGAGGTGAATGACAGTCATACAAAGTGCAGAACTCTGGTCTGTCATTACATTCATGAAACGTTTGGTTTAGGTTAGGGAAATATTTTTCATTAATTTTAGCCCAATTTGAGATCATTAATAGAATGCTGGCACTATAACCCACCAGACAGGAAATGTAAAGGTTTTTCTAGGCAGCAATGTATTCTGCAATGATCTTTGAAGCCATGTAATGCTTCACGACAGGTGAAGGAGAGTTTTTTGTCTACACTGCCCCCAGGGTCTTCCAGTGGAACTGTTCTGCTTGTCCATATCAGGCAATATATGGCAATAAGGCTTCCAACATGTGTATATAATTACACATTAAAAAAATGCAGAGTACGAATGAAAGGATTCATCCAAGTCCATATTGTGTCTTGAACATAGCAAATAAAATATAGTAAACTAAGTAAATTAGTCCCTTTCACAGATGTTCCTTGTAAATTAATCACATTACCTTTTAGTCATCGTGAGTGACTTCCATAATCCACAGATGGAGCTATGTTTAGGACCACAGCAATACAACAAAGTGGAAGAAATGGATTATGCTGACCTGGTGGAAAACGACACCTTCGCAAAAATTAGTTTTAGAAGTTTTTCGTATGAAACAAGTTGCAGTTAACAAGACAGGTAATGAAACAATTTGAAAAATAAAAAGAAAAGAGGAATACAGACTTTAATCAGGTGGACATTGAAAATGTTTTCTGTGGTTGTACCTGCAATGTTATCGTAACAAAGGTGTCCAGGCATTTTTCCTGAAATTTTACAAGATAACTAGTGGGAAAATAACTGATATACATTACTTTGAAAATCAGTCCCTGTTGCTACAGGGCCACTTCACAGTTGATACTATGCAAGAAATTGAATGGAATCACATGTCTTTACTTATGTTAAAAATGCTTCTTTGGAAGTGGCGTCCCATGAAATCCTGGATGAATACTATTTATAAAAGGGAATGGATGTACAGTACAGTTCTCCTGTTTCCAGTTGACCTTAACCTTTGACCTTGACATTCCCTGGTAAAGTAATGCACTAAACAAGATATTAATTCTTCTTGTCATTGGTCAAGCTAATACGAGCTTCCTGGCAATGAAATGTATTAAAAATGTGAGTGCCAACTATATTTGAATGACAGAGAGAGAGAAAGAGAGGGAGAAATAGAGAGAAAGAGAGAGAGTAAGAGAAAAAAAGAGAGGGAGAGAGAGAGAAAGAGAGAGTATAATTTAAAAAAACTGCAGCTGATGCTGTAAAACAATACATGTGTTGTTATGATGGGAAACGTAATACTGATACCTCCTTCTCATTATAAACTATGACGAGAAGTAGACCATGGATTATGCACCTGTAGAAACTTAGTTTCAAGTTTAGAACAGCAATATTTATAAAGTTCTTAAAGTTGGGTGCAACAGCAATGCAGTTCCCACAAAATAGAGTACTACAATGTATTCATTTTTCAGAACAAACTTTTCCGCCGGCAATTTTACATAATTGCTGGGAAACTACCAGATATTTACGAAAAACAACTTACAAATTACACGCTCGTATTCAACACTGCTTAATAATTTTGCAGCCAGCAGGGGAAATGGGTGCATCAAGCAAAGTCAACAGACAAGAGGCAGCAGCCTGTTCCCTGTTTGTCTAATTTGTTTCATGAAAGGAGTGTTGAATGTGTGTGTTTGTGCCTAATGTTTACTGTCCCAAATGAGTGCGTGGCAAAGAAGCGCTTACTCAGCAGCCACAATCTACAGTGGCGTGGACCCAAAGTAAAGATAGCCTCACTGTGCAACTACTGTGCTTACAGTGTACGCAACAAGCCTCACCCCTCACAACCTCAGTTACACCTCTATAATCATAAACAGGGTAAAAATAAAACATACCATATAGAAAGAGGAAGCAGATTCTGGCAGCAGACTTTTAATCTGATATTCATGTCTTTCATGCACCATGCTATATACTATAACTAGCGTGGGATCATGGGAGTCGCTGATAAAGTGCTACCATTGCTGGTATAAACTTGGTACAACTTCTTGTCTTGAAAAAAAAAAAAAAAAACGTGAACCACAACGTATGTTAATACGAATAAAGAAATTTCAATGAGTTTGGTTCATTATTTGTAGAAAAAATTATTCAATTTAAGTAAAAGCAAAACAAAGAACTGACCACTCAAGTGTGAACTGCTGCCATTTACACTGTATTATACAGTAATTTAATTGCAGATAACAAGAAAATAAGAAAAAGAAATTTACTTCAGTAATCCCACATGGGGAAATTATTTTTCACACTCATTTACTGATGAGTGTGATTATTAAATGAGTGTGAAATTATTTTTCACACTCATTTACTGATTTTGACATGCTTATATACCGTATTGGCTCAAATATAAGACGGTGTTTTTTGCATTGAAATAAGACTGAAAAAGTGGGGGTCGTCTTACATTCGGGGTCTAGACGTTATACCCATTCATAACGCCATGGCGCCAGATATCTTTAAAGCGAATGCTGAACTTAATTCCCCAGGCAAAAGCGAACCCCTTGTCACGAAGAAGAAAAATAAATATTGCGGTAGCACGAAGAAGAAAAATAAAAAATAGCAGTGAGAAAGAAAAGAGAAGAAAGAAAACAAGAGGTGTGGTAACAGAAAATGGAGAAAGGTAGCGACAAAATGTTATTTATATTTCATACATTTCAAAAACCAGAAGCCATTCATTTACAAATGTGATTGCACTTTAGTTTACATATTTAAATGTTCAGATATTAAGATGTGATACAATTTTTGCATGAGTTGAATGAGGCAAAATAAAATCTGTTTTCTCTCAAATATATTGTTATAATCATTTGTTTCAGATGTACTGATTATTTTCTGTATAAAAATTAAATTTGGTGTTCAAAAAGTCTTTTTTCAAACTTGAGTCTTGAAAAAGAGGGGCTTGTCTTATACTTGGGCCAATATAGTATGTGTATACAGGCCCCCAGAACAGACACAAACACACAAGGGGGCCTGTAGGCATGCAATATATACAGTGGGTGGTCGATTGGTGGCCTGCTCTGACCAGCTGCGCCCCCACCTGGTCAGAGCCTGTGGGAGGGTGGTGCCTCAGGGGCGCCTAGGTGGTGCTTTGGGGGTGGGCTGGCGCCTCCCACTCTCAGAGCACACTCCAAATGATTCTGCCCACCTGGGTCTCGAACCGGTCACTTCTAGTGCCCAGTCCAAGAGTTAGTGAACTGAACTACTGCCGCCCCAAAGAAACACTTTCCTAAACAAGATAGGGCAGAATAAGTGAAAACACATTATTTTGAATCCCATCATAACATATTTAAAGTGTAGTCATGTGGAAAATCTTTAATTATATTTTTACTTATATTAACCAATATAATTACAATATATATACAGTAATCCCTCGCGTATTCACAGTTCAAGATGCCCGTCTTCACCTCATCGTGGATTAGGTAGTCACATGATACCATACGCACATTGTATTGGCTGACAGCATCCAGAAGAGAGCTGCGTTCCGAGACTCATGGAATGCAGTGTACTTCCATGTATTAAAGAAACACTTAAAAGTTCTTTAAACAAACTATAAGACTGTGAGAAAAGGTAGTTCATTGCTGAATCGCAGAATTTCGTTATTTGCAGGCGGTCCTGGAAAGAATTAACCGTGAGTAACGAGGGATCACTGTGTGTATATATACACACAGTGATCCCTCGTATATATATATATATATATACACACACATACATATATATATATACATATATATATGTAAATACACACACACACATATATATACATACTGTATGTATATATATACATGTCTATATATAGTAATCCCTTGTGTATTTACGCTTCAAGATACACGTCTTCACTTCATCGCAGATTTTTAGTAGTCACTTGATACCATACTGTATGTGCATGCTATTGGTTGACAGCATCTGTTTCATAAACTTTTGAATTACCGTAAATAATAAAATAAATAGTTTGTCGTTATATTGCGGAATTGTGTTTTTTACTGGTGGTCCTGGAACGCATTAACCGTGAGTAATGAGGGATTACTGTACTGTATTATGTGTGTGTGTTATATATATATATATATGTATACAGTATGTGTATATATATATATATATATATATATATATATATATATATATATATATATATATAAAGGAGCGGAGGTTGCAAATGGAGCGACCTGCGCAAGCAGATGAAGCAGGTTGAGAAAATGAATGAATGAATATATCATATATATACAATATATATGATATATAATTTGTAATTATATACCAGATGCACTGTGTTTTCCATGTTGTATTGTACTTCTGAGGTAATTTGGAATTTATGAGTTGCCGCCTAAAATTCCGTAGTTATCAACAGTGCATTGTGCCACCAAATTGGAAATGCTTCAGAAAAACTGCCCATGACTTGAATTCATGTCTGATGATGATGATGATGATGATGATGATGATGATGATGATGATGATGATGATGATGATGATGATGATAATGATGATGATGACGATGATGACGATGATGATTTGTGATGAGCCCTCCTCATTAGAAATGTGGATCTCCTAAGAGTGGTCCTGAGCCTCTGCTTGAGGTGGTGAAATCACTGCTGGAATGCCCCTTTTTGTTCTTCATGCACTTACATCATACACCTCGGGTTTGTTGTTTATTTTATATTTTGCAACTAAAACGTTTCCAAATAAAGGAAATAGTAATAGTCCAAACCAAGGATCTGGTACCAATGCTTTTTTTCTCACTTAATGCCATGCATTTTTTAGTTGTTGAGGGTTTGTCAGGCTATTTATAGGTGCAGTGTTGTTTTGAGCAAATTGCTTCTGTACCATCAGCATTTGAACGTTCCAGAACACTGCTAACATGGTGAGGTGTAACGTTTCCTATAGCCATACTCAAAACCTTCTCTTACCAGCTAGCATGCTACCCTCAGCTTATGCTATTGTTAGCTCAACTGAGAATTATATGAATGTCATAATCTTTGTGGGTATAACGTCATAAAGTCTTGGGCAAACTTTATTATGGTAGAATTATGACACTAGAGGGAATATTGGGGAATCCCCAGAAGGGCATATATTAGAATTCATGGAAATCTATTCAGAAACTATTCAAATATTTCTGTCTAGACCAAAGACTGAGTGACAAACAAAATTTGCCATCATTCCATCCTTGTTGCCAACATACCAAATAACCAAAGATGATAATCATCAAATATAAAGGTTCTTCTCCAATAAAAACTGGCTCTCAGTAGACTTAAAACTATATTATGCAGACAGATAACCTCAGCTTTTCTGGCAAGCAATTACCAAAGACCAAGGCCATCAGTCAGTAACAAATGTACCGGACCTTTAGAGATGGTTTTATAGGAAGACTCTGTATATGCAAATCCATCAAATCCAGCCCAGACTTACAAACAAATGTAAAGTATGCTTACTCAAAAATGACATAATCAAGAATCGACAGTGAGGTTTCCACTTGAGTTGTACGTTTTTGCTTTGTTGTCGTTTCCCATCATTATCTCTGAGAGTATTTTCCACTGCGTTAATCTCTTGCAGTCTCTGGTTACCTTGGAAAAGATGACGAACAGGCCAGCAGCCTCTGAAACAGCAGCGTGTTTTCCCGCTCTCTCACCAGGATGCCACTGGCATGTGGGCCACTGGGAACTGAGCTCCACTCGCAGGAATGGCCTGCCTGCATAAAAGTGTGTGGTCGTTGTGGGTGTGTGTGCTCTGCATGTAGTTGTGGCTAAGGCACGGTACAGACATGCACTGGAGAAAGTAAATGTCTCTAGAAAAGAAGGAGGTAATATCATTGTTTCTAAATATTTATACAGATGGGAGACTTTTGTCCTCCTGTTTTTGCCCTTACTGTCACTTTTCACAACAAACATTTCATCATTAAGTTTTTTTGGATTGTTCCCAGCTTCATATCTGGTTAGATAATAAATCAAGACACAAATTTGAGTAACTGAATTAAGCTACATCACACTTCTGCATTCATTTGGCTTTACAAGCCTCCAATAAACATTACAGAGTTATGGCACTGCATGCAGGATGCTGTCAGAGGCCTAATTTATTTTTTCATAACTGCTGTGTTTATGATTACGGCAGGAATCTGAATTCATAAACATAATGAAATATGATCATTCGACACTGCTCTTACAAGAAATGCAAAATTTGTTTGTTTTACTGTAATTAAAAAAAGCAAACAAACAGCTTTACTTTACTGTGTAGGAAGAGTGATCCAGTAAAAAAAAAGAAATTCAATTCTGGTCTTTCTGACAGTTGGTAATAAATCATTTTGGATTGATGCTGCTGCATTAGGAATTCAAAAAGAACCACAGCAACACGTAGTTTCACTGATGTGAATCACACTCTAAGTAAAAGCCCTTGGAAAATTTAATGAGTTTTGAGTAATTCAAACCTAAAAAAAATCACCTGACTCTTAACTCAAGTATTTTTTTGGCCAGAATCCGTGACTTTATTGGCTTAACATTTATATCCTGTCCTAAATACACTCATTGTGCACTAAACCACATGTGAAACCTGCAATTTCATCAAAATGTCAGGTCAAGGTCGACCTGACATGAGGTTGAAGTCAAATTCAAGCAGGCAGGGATGTCAGGCAAATTCACCCAACAGACATAGAGTTTGTAGTGTTAATGTATTAATAGTACTTTATTTCATCCTGCTTCAAAGCGGTGATGTATTGTAATTGTCAGTGTATGTGTGTTTGTCTATTTGTCCATATGTCCACCAAATATCTTCGCAACCGTTGCAGATAGAAAGATGAAACAAAAAGTGAATTACTCAGGCGGCAAAGGGGATGAAAATTAGATGATGACCTTGACCTTAAGAAAACTAGGTCAAGGTCAAATTTCAAATTTGTACACTCAGGAGCCAGATAAGATAGAAAGACGAGTGATAAGGCGAGTATGAGTAAGACCATAGTTCAAAGCAAGTGCTTTGATCTATGTTCAAAGCAAGTGCTTTGATCTATGATCAAAGCAAGTGCTTTGATCTATGATCAAAGCTAGTGCTTTGATCTATGATCAAAGCAAGTGCTTTGATCTATGATCAAAGCTAGTGCTTTGATCTATGATCAAAGCTAGTGATTTGATCTATGATCAAAGCTAGTGCTTTGATCTATGATCAAAGCTAGTGCTTTGATCTATGATCAAAGCTAGTGCTTTGATCTATGATCAAAGCTAGTGCTTTGATCTATGATCAAAGCTAGTGCTTTGATCTATGATCAAAGCTAGTGCTTTGATCTATGATCAAAGCTAGTGCTTTGATCTATGATCAAAGCTAGTGCATAGCTTTGACCTCCCCTGAAAGGTCAAAGCTATGCACTTGACAGGTACTACTTTCAGGGTACCCTGACCTACCCTCGGCTGGATTTTTCGGTTTCTGACTGGCTTAGTTCTTGCTTTATTATTGTATTTAATTGTTTTATTACTTCATCAATGTACATTACTAAACTACTGTGAGCACGTTGTTGTATACTCTCACCAAAATTACACATATACAGTATGTGTCAAGGCATTATACAGTAGAAAAGAATAATCAAAGCACACCAAGGTTATGGGAAATGATTACAAATAGAGTGAAGTTTGTCACAATGATGGGCTGAAAAGACCCAGAGTTTGAATTTTCATTATAAAGGTTTCAAAAAATTACCCTGCCTTTCAAGTCAAGATCAAATAGCTTTGATCACACCAAAAGTCGACAACAAAACTATTACATTCTGATTATATTCTGCCAGTGAGGCTTTACATTCATTTGATACAAAGACGTTTTACTGCAACAGATAGCTATTAGAAGCTATCAACAGTGACCAGCAAAGGTCCTTTCCAGAATTTAGACAGAGGTTAAACCAAACTTGCAGGCTGGCAGGCAGAGACAATGAATGAAATCTGTCAGTCAGTCATTATCTTAACCCGCTTAATCCGCTGACACGGGTCGCGGGGGGACCGGTGCCTATCTCGGCAGTCTCAGGGCGTGAGGCGGGTGACACTCCGGGCACGACGCCAGTGTACCGCGGAGCCACACAGAGACAAACAACCACTCACACACACATTCACTCCTAGGGTCAATTTGGGACCGGCCAATCAACCTAAAGCGCATGCTTTTGGAGGTGGGAGGAAGCCGGAGAACCCGGAGGGAACCCACGCAGACACGGGGAGAGCATGCGAACTCCGCACAGAGCGGGACTCGAACCCGGTTCCGCCGTATTGTGAGGCGACAGCGCTACCCACTGTGCCACTGTGCCGCCCCAATGAATGAAATAATAATTTTTATTTTATTTTTTTCACATTTTACATTCCTGTGAGCTATGATAATGGTTACAGGTTTTATCCAACTGATTGGGTACTTATTATCAAGACTGGGTTACCAAAATAGGTCATGTGGGAGGAAGATGGAAGGAAGGTAGGAAAAGTACAGTGACTTGACTGAAAGCAAAGCAAGACTGAGCTCATAGTGATCAGGTCATACATCCCCTAGTCAAGCAGAGTAACAGTGGAGGAGAGGGATTCAAAGTTACAGTGGTTCTTTGGCATTCCAGTGAGGCAACAGTGTTAAAGGCAGAGTCAAATTTGAACCTGGTTTCTATGCACAGTGAACATTTACAGTCGACAATTGGAGGTAATAAACAAGCAAACAGCAGTGGGGGACTGGTGGGGTTATGATTCTCTGACTGCTTGTGCTCCTGACTTTGTTGGACTCCAAAACCAATGTTGTCACCTTTCCCAGATCTCAGCAGCTTGGTTGTTAAGTAAATTATTATCATAACCATTGGGAAAATAAGACTCAGGTAATAAAAAAAATCTTAAACTATGAGCTCTTTCTAAATTCATTTGCTTTCACCTACCAATATATATGAATTTAAGAGGCCCAGGGGCAAACACAGTACTTCCAGTAAATATCTGGCCATCATTTACAACCAATTATACTTATTTACTTTTCTAATGAGACATGCTTATGCTGAGGGTAATTTTAAAGTGACCCATTGCAATGTGAATGCATGACATTACTAGACCATGTTGAAATGCAAAACGTTTTGCATATTGAATTAAGGAGATGATGTGTTCACTACCAGTAAAGGACTGATGAAAACTACATCTTTCTAAACTTGGGTCTGTCTGACTGGAAACAGCACAGAGGAAAGCAATGAATCCTTTAGGAGAGAAAAAAAATATTGATATACTGATGGAAAATGCTCTAAAAAATGAGAGGAAAGTAAAAACAGAGCAAATGAATTTGAAGAAATTGTATAGAAAAATTAAAAGTCTTCTGAAACACATATCTAAACTCAAAGATGCCAAAGAGACATAAGCATTAATTGGGAATGAATAAATATCAATAAATCTCTTCATTGGGATCTTCAGTACTCTTTGTCAAGTTTACCTAACTGATGAGGAGATTTGTGTCAGGCTGCGTCTCATCTATCCAAGGGAGTTTTACTTTCCTGCAAGGTCTCCCTCTCTGACCGCAGTAGCGGTCCGCTGATGGTCATGCTGTGGCCAAACCCTCAGGCAACTCAACTTTCTTGGAAGTGTCATGACCACATGAAGAGTAAGAGGGAATACCATATTTATCTGTTGAAAGACGAGCAGGACCTTAAGGCATGGGTGCATGGCAGGCCGGAAGGGAAAGGTTTATACACACACACACAAAACATGAGCGGCAAATGACCTCTAGCATTAGCATCGAAAAAGTTAGGATGGGAATAATCAGCAAAACAGCTGCCTGCCAGGAACAGCATTTCCAACATGTGTGTGAAATTAAAAAGGAGAAATGACATGCATGTGGCCCTGTTTCTGGACTACTTTCATAAGTTTCACAACTACACCATCTAAGAACGCAAATGGTTTAGAGAGGTTGTTCGTAGGCTGAATTGTTTGATATTTAATAAATAACGACTTAGTTGTTAATAAATAATGACAATAGTCATCACTTGAGGTCATTTAAATACCATGACTGCTCTATATGAAATACTATAGCCTAAGACATACCAGTAACAATCACAGGATATAAAAACAACACAATCGGAATAATTTGTTCACAATACTTCGTAGAAGATACACATACACTTAGGTTACCTGTTGAACAGATACACCAGCGTCTTGTCAGTAGGGGTGTAGGTCAGCTAGTGTCACTTATTTGATGTTTTGCTTCTTCAACCTCAACCTCTACATGCTCCCACAGTGTTATTATAAAGAAATAATTTTGTATCTTTCATACGTCGACGGCACAGGATTGTACATTTCTCTTTACATTTCTCTTTCCTCTGTTCTTTCCTCTGATCTTGGTCCAATTAACAGCCTAGTAAATTATCTCAAAAACGTTGTTGAGCTTTACACAGACTAGTTTGAGATACTCATAATTAATCCTAAATGCCAGAGACAAGACATCTCTTCACACCTGGCACTGCAGCCTGAAAAACATAATGATCAATCTATCCATCCATCCAATCCATCTTCCACTGCTTATCCGGAATTGGGTCACGGGGGCAGCAGCTTCAACAGGGAGCCCCAAACTTCCGGACCCTCCTTTCCAGCACCTTGGAGTAAACTTTTCCAGGGAGGCTGAGGAGTGTGATGCCCCTGTAGTTGGCACACACCTTCTGGTCCCCCGTTTTTAAAAAGAGGAACCACCACCCCAGTCTGCCACTCTTTCGGCACTGTCCCAGACTTCCACGTAATGTTAAAGAGGCGCGTCATCCATGACAGCCCCTCAACACCCAGAGCCTTCAGCATTTCCGGGCGAATCTCATCAACACCCGGGGCTTTGCCACCGTAATTAAAAACATAGTGAGATGGTCAGAAACCATTTCAATAATTAGATTAACAATATCAGTAGGACAGTAGTTTACAAATATATGAAAAATGATCAAAATCTAAAACTTTCACAGTTCACGTTTATCACAGTTTATGTATTCATCTCCAACAGATTAGGCTACTAAAGTATAAGATTTTCAGGACTGTTCAAACAATCAGCATAATGTTGCCAGATAGGTGTAGCAGCCAGAGTTCTTACACATACACAAAAATTTAACTTATTACTTAAGCAAAGAAACAACTTCATTGGGTCTTGGAACAATACTACATCACCTTATAATATTGCTAATGGTCTTTACCTATGACTTTCAATGACTGTCCATCTTTTCTATGAATTCAAAAATAATCTTAAAACATGATTCTTTCTCCCTCTCTCTCTCTCTCTCTCTCTCTCTCTCTCTCTCTCTCTCTCTCTCTCTCTCTCTCTCTCTCTCTCTCTCTCTCTCTCTCTCTCTCTCTTTCTCTCTCTCTCTCTCTCTCTCTCTCTTTCTCACTCAGTTTATACTTTGTTTTCTTTTTAGTTAGTGTATTTTATAATGTCATTTATGCTGTCATTCAATGGAAAGCCAATTGAGTTTACTTATAATGAAATCAGCAATAAAAAATACAATTGTCATGACTGTTTAGTTAAAGATTCATATTGACAGAAGCATTGGTTTAGATTCTTATTTTAATTATTTATTTTATTTGAGTAGCACAAGCCCTTCTTTGTAGTATTTCCCCCTTTCCCTTGCATATGCTAGATGCTTGCAATAATGTTTTATTTTAAACCTTCTTCTCAGATAACAAGGTTTGAAAGGTCTTTGATCAAATTCCAGTGAAATTCTCTCATTTTTCTACAAACTAAAAATTCAGCTTCATTGTTTATTTTCATGGTGGAGCTACAAGCCAAACTTACATAGTCATAAAATTAGATTTGATGTAATTTGAGTTCAGAAATTGTAATCATGACAGCTTAAAGGTGGTAAAAAGGTCAGTTTATTGACTAACAGTAAATTCTGCCTCTGAAGTTGATTGACAAAATCTTCATTCAAATCATTATAGTAATTGAATAAGTCATTTTAAATTTATTCAGACCTGTTTGCTAAATGATATTCTAAATTGTCAGAGTGGTGTAATGAGCCAGCTCTAATAGCTATTGCTGATGTTAATCAATGCCATGTTTTCAATGCTGTTTATTTCCAGATTTCCAGATGGGGAAATTTATTTATCTTAGGACACATGTTTCAGTTTATTTGTCACATATCTGATACTATAAATGATCCAAAACAAATGTCTGATCTGACTGTGCTGTAGTCCTAGGAACTGTATTTTCCATTCACCCATCAATCTATTGTGTATAACCGTTAATTCTTTTCAGGGCTACGGAGTCCGGAGCCTTTCCAGTTCATCACAGGGCCAGCACAGTAAGAATACCAACCACTGACACATTCACAACTATGGACACTTAAGAGTTCACCAGTATTTCATGTTATCTGACTGTGGGCGGAAGCTGGGCCACTCAGAGGGAACATACACAGACACAGGGAGAACACGCCAACGCCACACAGAAATGACCACGGTCGGGAATTGAACCCAGAATTCTGGATTGCATCCCAGAACTGTGATGGCTTGCTCGTAACTCTAATGCCCAGAGTTTTATGATTTCCTCTATTTTACCAGTGTCCCCCTCCTCTCTCATTTCACTGTATGCGTATGTATTGGGGGTGTGGCTGCTCACACCTGATATCAAGCTTGGGTTCCACACGTGGCTTCGATCTACTGTTGCTGTCCACTACAGTTTAACAACCCCAGCTGGGGCTCCAATCATCTTCCTCTGTAGAACCTATAGCTGCCAATCTTGTAAGTCTAGTTCTCTTTAATGCTACGTCACTTACCTCGCTCAGGTCTGGATTAAAAAGAGCAAATAAATTATTTCACTAAATTTGCCTCTGATTAAATATAATAAAATATTAAAAGATAGAAAGAGTTAACACCCTTCTTCAACATGCGGGTTCATGGAGTCCAAGGATAATTTGAGGTTATTCAATACGTTCTTTATGTGGTAGATCAGTGTAATCATGTTGTTTAGTTACATATTTTGTCATACACAGAACATGTAGGATGTTGGCAAAACAGCATATATCATATTTGGCAGCAATACTCTAGGTGCTTAAAGTTTATGACTAAAGTCACACATAAAGTAATTTGTTTTGTCCTCATGCTCAGATATGATGGTTATAAAACAGAATTAAGAGAAATAAGCTTCCATCAAGATTCATTACTGCCATCCTGCTGAACCATATGTTTGAGTTATAAACAGCTCAAAAATGGATTTTGTGTTCCTGCGTAAATGCAGGCTTGGAGGCCGTAATCAGCAACGCTCTGGTGATGCCTCTAAAAGCAGTTTAGTGATCCCTGTCTGGTCGGAAACTATTTATTTCCACATTCAAAGGAAATAGGAACATAAAGGAATGTTCTGCAGTGGATAGCTGCTGGGAAGGCAGTCTGGGCCAGCCAGGAGAACAGACTGGTCATGAAGTGGTGTGCGGGCCAGCCAGGGCTTCTGCTGGTAATGTAAAGCAATGGGTGGTAGAGTGGTGGAGAACACTTACAGTATGTGTCAGAAGTGAATAAACAGTGAGGGTTGATGTTGTAATGATTGGCAGAGTTTCCCACCGTTCGAGTCACCTTTATTAGCTGCAATGCACCACACGTAAGTGAGAATGAGAAGGGTATAACCACAGATGCTATTAATTCTCCTCTGGTAGCAAAACACTTTGTTCTTTTTCCAGCATGGAAAATTTTCAACTCTGAAATCATCATCATAATGCACCAGAGACACTATTTTAATAGTAATTACAGTCTTCGGAGTAAATGCAATAAACTTTGGTTAAGATACATTTTTTCTCTTGTATCACATTGAAAACTTGTCCTTGCTATGGTACAGTATGTTTTCATCCAGGCTAGCGGCCTGGCTGTAGGCATAGGAAGGCAAAGTCCTCCCCTTCCCAGTTAACCAACTTTCAGAAAGAAGTACTGTATAGAAGTTAACGACGCTCAGAGAGCGCAAACCCCCACAAAGCCAGCCCGCTTTCCACATTGTGTCACTGCAACTAAAGCCCATAGTTCCATCGACGTTTGACCCTTATTATCTGACTCCTGGACAATGAAAACTACTGCGTAGAATTTGGAATTATTCCATTCCTTTATCTAGATCAGTGTATTTTAATATGTCTTTTGTGTGTCTTGGATCCCATTTGAATACTGCTAAGACTTATAAATACGATCCTTTCCAAATTCAAAGAAAATTGTTCAACTCAAGAAAGAACCAGTTGTCCAAATGTGTTGGAATATAAGACAAAGTTATAACAACTCACTCAACAGTCAGTTAGAAGCTTCTAAACACAAACTGATGCGTCATAAAACCACAATTCAAATGAGATCAAAATGATTTTTCCTTCACCTCTTAACTACCAGGTTTTTTTTTGAGTATTGCCATTCGATTGACTTTACTGATATTTATTATCTCTAGATTGTGTTTCATCCTCTAAATTCTTATTCACACTTATGTCCCTGCATAACAATACTATGCTCTTTTGTTCCACTTCAAAAAGACATACTGACAAAGTAAGGGTTTTGTAAAATTACCATTTTAACAGACAACAAAATATACATAATACAATTGACTCAAAGTGGATTTGGATTAGGATTATGGAGGGCAGAGGCAACAGCTGCAGAACAGAGGTTGGAGCCTAGTTTTTATGATAAACATTCTGAAAGTTAATAAACAAGAGCTGTGCGGTAGCATATGACGGCTGAAGCTTTTCGGGGTTAAGAAAATAATGTGAATGTTCAGCCAAGAGGACTGAGTGAAATTTGGAGAGTATTTAATATTGGCTGTGTCTAGACAGTCAGTGGTTTGCAGTAGACTTCATCAAAAGTTACAAGAATACAAATGGAATATTCTGATATTCTTGCCTTTCTGTAGCAACATTTGGAAGACATGTTCATTATGGTTTTATGTTGTTTTATGGAATTCTGCCACCTTTTCTCCTTCATTACACAAACTCACAAATCTAGTTTTACTTTGTGCCTGCATTTAAGTAAAAAAAAAAACAAAGCAAAACAGAAATTAAAGATAAATCCCAAAACATCTTAAAACACACATCAGATTGATCACTTTTGGAGGTAAGGGGGGGATTCTGCTTCAAATTGCAGGTCAGACCAAGCTTGAAAACTCAGTTGAATTGTTGAATTCCCCCAAAATTCATGTAAAATTAATTCATTTAAAATTAAAATGCATTTATCATCAAGGATTGTTATTAACTGACTGCCATTCTAGTCAGCGAATAATATTTGAAATCTTTTCAACATTATTAAATTTCCAAATTACAATTGTGCAGTGTGTTTTATTACTCAAAGAACTCATGACATCAATACTCATGCTGACACACCTTTTAAGTGATATACTGACAGCCACCAAATCAAACCAAGACAGCAACCACCTACCCATAACACAATGTTACTCATTTGCTTTGTGTCTGAGTCACAGCAGTTTTCACACTACTGGATGGTTTCTGCCATGTTTGTTCTAATTACTGTTGTGTTTGTGTGTGTGTTAGGGTTTGCGGTCAAAGAACACCTCGAATTCCATTTTCTCTTACAATTTTCCCTGGTATTTGATGTAAACATGCCCAAGTGTATTTTCCTAATTTTGTTAACAAGTGTGTTTATGATGCCAATTCTAGCCAACAATGATTTTCACTCAGTTTTATGAAGACGGGGCATGCTGTCACACATCATCCCTTACAGCTCTACTCCGTCTTAGGGAAGCTTGACTCACGGCACTAATGGCGAGAACAGCAATACAGCAATGGAGTGGCCTTTCATTTTCTGAGGTAGTTCAGCTTTTGGTTGCCCTGCTGTAAAAACTGGAATGAACTGATTCCAAAAAAAATTTGGTATGATCAGAAAACCTACGTAATGTAATCAACCATGCAGCACATTTGGGCAATTTGTTCATTTATTTATTTATTTATTACCAATGCATAAGATCTGTTAGTGTTTACCCACCCAGTTTTCAACCTTGTTTAAGATGTGTTCCAGAGCACAAGTTAATGAAATCAACACTAACAGTGAAGACGCTTCCTGACCTTATGATTTGGAGACATTTCAGTTCATTTCCTTTTTCTGCTGACACACCCTCTCAGTCAATGGTTTTTCTTTATTTTTATTACTTTCTACACAGTAGAGTGAAGACGTAGTGAAGACATTGAAACCCTGACGCAAGATATATAGAGTTTTGTTGCATGTGTTTTACATGTGTTTTTCAGATTCTTCAAGTTACCTACCCTTTGCTATGATGACCGTTTTGCAAACCCACATTGATCAGAGCAGAAGTCAGGTTGGTAACACAGTTGACAACCCTTTTGACAACCGTTAGAATCCATATTATGAAAAGAACTAATCAGATGAGTAAAGAGAAATGACAGTTGATCATTTCTTTAAGAACTGAAGGCCAGCCGACCTGGAAAATAGCAAAAACTTTGAATATACTGTATCCCCAAGTGCAATCACACTTTTAAAACACAAACTGTGTCTTGAAAATAAGCTGGTATTAAAAAAAAAAAAAAAGACAATTTCCATTACAGGTATTGAGCTGAGTCTAGTTAACTTCATTGGTTTTCCATCAAATTAACAAAGTAACACAGACATTCCTGTCTCTGATAGCCACATCACACAAGATAGAGGTCAGTTTTATGTTGTTTAGAAATAGATGTTAAGGCAATTTTGAATAGTTTTGCTCTAAGGTCCAGTGACACTGACGCTTAACAATCCTCTAGGGAAAGCAAAACTTCCAGACAACAAAACAACCAGCACCACGCAGAGGAAATATGGGTAAAGAGTGAGTTGCAGTTGTTAGCTTTCACTTAGATGACAGAACTATCGGCTCATTGCAACTCATGAGGCATCAGCAAGTGAATTCTGCAAGTACAGTAAAGTATTAATAGCTCATCAGAATTTAACAGACAGTCATTCTTGCTGTAACAAACCTGTGAGTCATAAGCCAATATGAAGGTTCTGAGGTAAAAGGGAGAGGCAGTCTTCCTACTGGAACAAAGATTAACATGAGGACAAGCTATAAAATTAGTGTTAGGTTGTGGTTCTTTCATGAAATGGAAGCACAAGCTAACTATTGACCTGGATTTTTGACACCTTAATGTTCAAAGCTTCTATTTATTGTCTTTTAACCAAACCAAGCAGAATCTATTGGCATATGACTGGCTGAGATACCACATATTTACTGTGTGACGTCAGGGGAGGCAGGTTAGGCCGTGCCTCACCTGCCATCACGAAAGAAAAAAATGGAAAATGGAATAAATAAATTAAATGCTAATATTTATCCAGCGATGTGTATTATAAACTTATTTTCCATTTAACGTCACCAATTTTAGGTTATTTTTCTCAAAATCGCTGAATTTTCACATTTACCGCTGCAATACGGTGCCTCACCATGGATTGTGCAATAGCTCAGATAGATGTGCTGGTATCTATACAGTGAGACCGTAATGCTATCTTTCTATATGTCGCTATTAAAATGTTCAAACACGTTTGCTCTATAAACTAAATTCCCGTAATTTAGCTCATGTATATAATGTACAGTGGTTTTTTTGTCAGCAGCCGCATGTGTGTAACGTCTTCATTGAATTGAGCGGTCCTGAAACCACTGTGAAAAGGCACTACTGTAGGTGAGGCACAAAAATACCCGGCCTCATGGATGGGGGGGCGCTGGTGATCCCAGGAATTCATCTTGGGACTCCTCAGCCGAAGAATAAGTGAATGCAGGCTACGACCTACATTAAGTCAAGTGCAGTAATTTTTTTTTTTCTGCTCGCCAATTCAAATGGAGGATTACATATTACAAACTGAAGGAAGATACGGACAATTTCTACTAACAAGTTATTGGTACGTTTGTTCATTTACTTCATTTACAAGTAAACCTGACATATTAACAGGTAGGTAACAACATAACGTTTTTTTTAATAAAATATGCTTATTTGTGTGATACAGTTTGTATGTGTAAATAATTCTGCAATGAGACTTTAACATAACCCACTCACTGTTGCTAATTAAATGGTGAATAAGCTACACTGTAGGTTCATATTTTTGTAAATCTGATCACGTGATCATGATGACATCGGTGCCTCACCAGCCATGAACCTCACTGCACGTCACTGTTTCCTATGGGTGAACATTTTCATTATCTGGTGATGACCAACTGATTGGTGGGTCTACATGACTGAGGAAGATTTAAACTGGATGAATTTGTTTTTCACTTTTCTTCTGCTCATTTGGGTGTAATTGTCCCACATAGCAGGTATGGGGCCAGTACCAAGTAGCTAGGTGGGCTAGTGAAATATTAGCTACAACCAGAAAGAAATGTCTTTTGAGAAAGGATGGATTATTGTTTGCTTCTAAATAGTTAAAGCACACTGATCACTATGTGGTCATTTTAGTTGAAATCACTTTTTAGTCAATTGCAACTAAAAAGTGATTTCACCTAAAATGACTACATTACTGCTCATTATTCAAATTTACTGTTAACTATGAGCATCAAAAGATCATGGAAAGGAAGAACGTGAAAGGTGAAGGTCAAGTTTAAAAACTAACAGACACCCCTTCAGCGTCTGGACTTGCATTGATGCAATAACCATTTTGTGGGTCAGGAGGCAGACCTGATAACCAAACACAAAACTGTTTGAGTATCCAGATAGATGTCACTAACACTTTGCTTTAAAAAAATGGAACTTGTAATGTCATTCTGATATTAGACATTTGACACACATGACAGATGCGTGTCAAATGCATCTGTCATGTGTGTGAGAACCAAGTAATACTGATATAAAGCCTGCAGCTCTCAATCAATACAATGTATCTTGCTTTACTGTGCACATCAGATCAGATCTATTACATTTTCAGTTTTGTTTTCAGTGAAAATTATAGACAAGTAAAAAGATGATGGCACTGGCATGCTTTACAAAGTTCACATTTAATATGTACCTTCAGTATGTACAGTTTATTGCACTGAATTTGTTATTGTATGGAGGGGTTAATTAATCAGGGAAGGGGCATTCCCTGCATTTGCAACCTGCCACACCACAGAGGGTTTTTTCAGGAAAGTCTGGACCAGCAACCAACTGCATCGGGCCTCTGAAGGCAACTTCAGAGAGCGGAGTGTGGTTGCTGGTGGCTAACCATAACCATATTATGAACGGAGCTACTAAGTCTTTCTATAAACCTTCTAGAGGTTCAAAGGATTGGTGAGGTTTAGGGAGAAGGCCACTTCATCTTGCTGCCATCCAGATGACTGATTCTTGTGGTCCAGTGCGAGTGGATTGGCCAAATCGGGGCTATAGTTTATCAATGAACATCTGGAAACCTTGTGTTTATATAGATTCAAATGGTCAGTGATCTTCTTACATAATCTAAGGCGGGACTCATTGAAGTAGACGATGAAAGACCTGACATCTGAATGAGTTGAGTGCCAGAGGAAAAAAACTGGACTGAGGTTAAGAAGTGTGTCAGGTCACATCCAGAACATCTATTTACAAATATATAAAAACTATATTTCAAGTATATATACTGTAGATTCTTATTCCCTTTGTTCAACAGAAAAGATAAAGTCAACACTCTTGAACTGTTTTAAACTCTTTTTTTTTCTCTCTGCTCTGGAGGAGATGGAGTTGAGCTCCACTTGTGGTGGAACCAGAGTGGAATTGAGATGATGAAGTGTCTCATGGTGTTTATGATGGATGTGTCTTGCCCACCATGTGAGCCTCTAGCTCACTGTACATTTCTGTTTTTTTTAATATTTTTGCTCATACAGATATTTTATTTGAATGTCTGTTAAGCTATGTATTATATGTTTCTTTGTTTTTGTACTTATGTGTTTGCTTTGATGTGTATTTATGTTTATGTGTGTTCTTATGCTTTTCTAGTTGTTTGGATGTCACAGTTGTTTATCTGTGTTCCTTGTTGTTTATGTCATAGAATAATTGTTGTCTCTTGTGTATTTATATGTTTATCTGGATTTATTTGTTTTTCATTGTTGTGTGGTTTTGTGAAATGAGTTAATGTATGAGAGCAGATAAAATACTATTGTTTGGGATAAATAACGTATCTATCGATCTACAGGGTATGTCTGTCTTTGAAGCATGGCTCTAAAGTGCCTGCAGCATAACAGCATTGCCCTTACACAAAGAGAGCAACCATGTTTTTATTGTAGGGACATTACCAGTAAATACAGAGAAAGATGCTGGTCTGGAATGTCCTCTTTTCTTAGGGTTAGATCATGTTTCCTCTTTTTAAAAAGGTCCAAAATTTCTTAAAAATTGAAGTAAAAATTCTGTCATTTTCCTTCTAACCAAGAGTATCCTTTCTTTTGTAAACCATGTGTCCCTGGCCAAGATAGCAACACTCATGTAATCATCTTGTTAGCATTTTTGGTGTTAATGCAATTTCTGTTAAATGAAGGACACACACACATCCTGGATCATGAGATATCTGTGTGTGCACATACAGTATATGTATGTAAGTTCTCTCTATATAATTTTGATGTCACATGAGCATGTTTGGTTTCTGTCAGTGCTATGTCCATTTCTCTCTGTGTTTTTGCATATTTGTAGGCTTCCGTGAGTGTGTAGATATGTCTTACTGCACAGTGAGTTTGCATGCCTACTTTACAGTTGATCCCGGGCCCTCGTTAAAATGTGGTTTAGATGTCCCCGATTCCTGCCGCTGGGTGATTGATTTCCAAGTTTCTGTTTTAGAAATTAACTCTGCTCCTCTGAGGCAGTGCAATAGGATTGAAATAGCTTAAGAAAGGACAGAAAAAAATATTTTCTTAATTTATCCGTGTCTGCGTGGATTCTCGTAAGTAAAGATGGCTGTGGTTTTGTGATCATGGGTAGCTCTTGTTCTAGACATGCCTGTTCATTGTCAAATGTTGTGATGGTAAACTGACCCAGTAAATAGGTGAGTAACAAATTGGATGCATTAAGCAGTGACCACATTATTATTTTCACTTGCTTGTTGCAAAAGCATTTGGATTTTTGTTCAATTTCCTTTGAATTTATCTATTTTTTTAACTTTTGCATGTGGACCGTGTCTACTTGGGCTTTGGCCTGCAGGAGACCTACCTGTTTTAGGGAGATTTGAATAAAGAATGTGGATGGAGTGTAAAAAAGTATTTTGTAGCATTCCAGAAGACTTCATGTGTTACATACGCCGTTCACCCTGCTTCAGCAGCTGGCCAACTCTTGCGAAAGAGACGCTACCAAAACCCCCTTTCATTTTTCTGGCGTTCCCCTCCTTTTTAGTGGGGCACATGAAAACTGTCTATGGTCTTTCTGTGGTCACACAATGTTCCAATTTCTTCCTCTTCACTTCCAGTCCTTCTCTCCTCTGCCCTCTTCTTCCACTATTTCATTCTGACTTTACAAGAAGGTGCCACCAACTCAGTCAAAGCTATAATCATACTACCTGTCCCTGTGTCATTGGGTCAGGACAGTTATTGTTAATGTATTTGTTTGTTTACACTTGCTGAAAATTAAAATCATTATCAAATGTTAGGACTGGTCTTTTGTGTGTGTTTTAGAGTGATATAAAGGGTTTGTGTTTATGTCATCAGCTTCTGTTGGCAGTGGTTCTTGTCACACGCTAAGAAAATTCATTGGAGAAGGTAAAAGAATCCCCAGGGATGCATTTCATTGCAGGTTAAAGGTCGAGTTATACTTCTTAACTGCACTTCTTGCTAATTTCACGTGTGACAAATACAGTAAATATGAGTTTCCTCCTGGAAGCCCTCATAATGAACATAACTTCCACGAGTCATCAGGGAAATGGGGAAAATAAAATCCATTCTTACATCCCGATCTTCACTATAACCAGTCCTATAGGGCAGATATAATGTATTCTCTTCATGCCTTTTTTTTCAATTCATATTTTTTATTTTATATTTCTATTTGATTTATTACTATGGGGGCAGAACAGACACGGTAAGTAATGTTTTCATTATCAGCATTTCAGGTACATGGGGCAGGAATGCGACTGACTGACTAGCCAAATAACTAGCAAGTTAATGACTAAAGCGAACACTTTCATTTCGTGCTGTATGGTTCATGAAAGGCCTTTTTTTAAATAGCACCAAACTTTCCCTTACACACTGTATGGGCAAACTGCAAAAGCTTACCACACCCATGAATAAATCAAATTCAGTGAAAAATACAAAAACATCCAACATGACAATTAGGCAAAGCAATGCTATGCCTCGGTGATTTAGATGGCATGAAAACAGACTCATAATGTTATATGAAGCTTTACGTGTCAGACAACTAAAGGACAACAGAAGCATTGAAGTTACAGATTTCAGCTTATGAAATGTGACAGATGAGTTCATCAGGGAAGTGTTTATATGATTCCCACAGTGTTTCATCATATAGTGTGCCCTTGTGTGTGTTTGGCTGTGACAGGGGAGTTTCCAGACTCCACAGACCCTGATGAATGGGTCCCTGTGTCTTCCTATGTGTCCGTGTTTGGTCAAATGAAACTTCTGAACTCTTGTGTTCTCATCAACGCAAAATATTTCCCCCCTTCAAAATATTGATCCTTTCTCATCACAACACCAGCAAGACACACACATATGCACACGCGCACGCACACTGCTCTGTATGACTGCTATATCTACAGGCATTTGATGTGTGATTCACTGGAGCTGTATAAACTAACAAATGCCCCGACTTCTATCATGCAATCTATCATCACCAATTATCCATTTGGTTAGTCACACCCACCTGCAAGCTGTGATCTGTTTGGATTCCAGACACACGACCATGACTGACTATCACCGCGGTTCCAAGATACTTTAGTGACCTCAACCAACATGAGAGACCGGCAAAATAAAAAAATAAAAAATAATAATGTACTCGGAGCAAATTTTCAAAACAATCCATGCTCTAAATGAAGACCATGAAGCTGAGTGAGGGGGGCCTTTCATCTTGCTGCTAATGAACAAAACCATATTTTTCTGTTTTTACTCTACACTTTTTATTTGTTCCACTGCTGTGGCCAGAGTTCATTAATCCACCATATTTCAGCACATGAAAGTAGCCAGTGACAATCCTTTCTAGTCAAGCTGAAGGGTTTCAAATGTACACTGAATTGTTACGGTTCAGTTCAAATTGAGGACACAAGTGCAGACCGCACAGGAGGTAGAGAGTTCAGTGAAGTGTCTTAATAATCACTTCAAAACGGAGAAGATCAAGAATCACTTGCAAACTCAAACAAAAACTTAGAAACTATAACTCAGTGGTGAAAAAATAAACCTACAGCAGTAGGAGTGATACAGGAGATCCCCAAGAAGCCTTTGGAATAACTAGGACGCAACTATAGATGACCCGACAAAAGAGGAGAGAAACAGACTGTATAAGGAGGGTAACGAGGGGAGACGGAGAACAGGCGACACAGGAAATGTTAGAGGTGATAGATGGAAACAATTTGCTAATCACAGATGGACTCAAAACCACAAAACACAAAATGGAAACAGCTAAAAGTTAATTTTTTTACAGTGCTACAACTTTTCCTTTTCTCCGAATATAATTTTATTTTTCAAATACCAGAATGTATGGAAATGACAAAGACAAAAGAGAGGAAGAAATCCAGTAATGTCAAACCATTTGGATAAATTAAAGGAAGATCCTGATTACAGGAGCCTGAAAAGAGGAGGCAAAGAGCAAAGGATATACGTTTTGGCAATAAGTATACACACATACACACACACATGGAAGCGAGCCCTGTTAAATATTGAGCAAGTCCTGCATTACTCTTTGCATTACTCCTTGACTTGTCATGTATGAACTCCACATTGTGATTAAAATCATGTGATAACATATGAAATGTTAAATTTGCCAATCAACTCGTTGGTAATTTGTAGTCGGTGCTCAGTATCTGGCAGCAGTAGATTACTTACTGATTGAGGTTTGATGCTTATCTCTGTGTTGATTGGACAGCTGCTCTAGCTCACAAGGCCTTCAAGGAGTCTAGGTTCACTAATTAAGGTGATTCAGCCTTCTGTTGGCTAAAAAGCTGAAAAGGCACTAGTGAGATGCAGTTATGCCTTTAAAATTCATTCTCCCTCCACGTACATCCATATGCGGTCCATCTGTCAACACCATCCGACTTCCACATGTCTGTTTCAGTGACATTAGTACAACCACGGGAGGGGCAGTAAAATGTCAGAAGTTGACGAAAACAAAAATAGTGACATTTTGAGTAGATTGTGATGATATAACCAGTAAATACAAAGCAACAAGAGGAGAGGTAACAATATACTCAGCATTGGTATGTGAGGCCATTAAATTCAACAAGAATAAAGGATGAACTTAATAAATGACTTGTAAATGTCACTTCACTTACTTATTCGTGTATTAATAAACATTTCTTTATTTCTTGCTATATTGCTATTGAACATTTGCAGTAATTTTCCTCCTTTTTTGATTCAAACAGATTTCAAAAACATACCTGATTACATACAAAATGAATACAGTATTCATATTCCAAGATAATGGCATATTCTCTCATGCAAAAATTTGAAAGTAATTTGAAAAACTTGCAAACCTTCCTGTTTTCTTTTTCTTTTAAGTAGAGCATGGTTCTGTTTGTGCTGGAGAATTTTGCATGCATGTATTTTGAGTGATTTTTCTGCTCTGCTTTGACGACATAATGTTTTTTTTTTCTCCCGGACAACCTCAGAGTAATGTTGCCAGCACCCTGTCTGCTCTTCTCATCAGAATCAGTGAGACTAGAACACAGTTGCTCTGTCCACATGCTTTTATTTTCACAGCCTGTTTATTTTTCTAGTGGGATAGTGACTGATTTAGTCCATCAGACAAAAAGAAAAGAGTCCCACTGGAAAGAGAAACATAAATAAGAACACATCTGCTACAGAAACAGAGTGGGGAGATGAGCAATTGACAGAAAAGGGTAAAAGAAATTTTTTTTAACTCCTGTGGCTCTAATTTGTCCACTTCAAAAAAGGTTACATTGCCATTTGTCATAGCCAATCAGCTGAACAACCACTCTGTGTTTGTGTGTGTGTGTGTGTGTGTGTGTGTGTGTGTGTGTGTGTGTGTGTGTGTGTGTGTGTGTGTGTGTGTGCGTGTGTGCGTGTGTGCGTGTGTGCTTGTGTGTGTGTGTGTGTTGCAGGAGCAATGGCAATGTCACTGGTTACCAGTCAGTCTAAATAAATTTAGGAGCAAAATGGGCCTTGCAATGAGCTGGCAATTTGTCCACGGTTTAAATTGCCCCGTCTCTTACCTGTCGCCAGCTGGGATTGGCTCCAGTAAAACCAGTGACCTGCACTTCAGATAAACGTCTGAAGACAAGCCGATTATGATATAAACTTGACACATGGAACATTCGAAAACCGCTGCACATGTTGCTAATTTGTCCTAAAGAGGCACACTGGTCTACCCAGACCACATAAGTAAGTCAAAACACATCAGTAGTAAATAAAATATGCGTTTCACGCTAAATTACTTTGACCGAAGAGAAGAACAAGCCTTACATCCTAGCTGAGGTCACACAAAACACATCAAAATCTCACATCAAAAAAGAAATAAAAAATAAAAATATCAGTTTGCATGAAACTGATATTTGTATTGTTCTGTCTGAGGAAGTGACAACTAATAGTTGAAGTAATAATAGTAGAAGCAGGAGCTACACGTTCACATCTACTGCTACTTTTGGCTGTGGTGGGTCAAGGGTCAAAGGGCCAGGGAATGATTTATACAGTATGTCTGAATGTAACAGGGTAACAGTATCCTCATTTATAGAACTGAAGGTTAAATACTACTCCAGATTCATGTCTCCTCTCTTTATTTTACCAAACGTCTTTGGTGAGAAGGCAGCAAGTGAACCATGAGTAGTACAGTTCAGGGGCAGACAGTAGGTAGAATTATTGATGAGTGACAGTCACTCCTTATGAAACTAGTAGTCAGTCAGGGCAGCAGCAAAATGTAGTAACAAAATGTGAATTATTTCAAACGTGTTGTACAAAATGTAGAACACGTAAAATTAATCTCCAGATAGGATTTGACCAGTCCGTCTCATATTCTGTGTTCCACAATGAAAAAAGAAATGTCTTTGTCACAGTAATTTGTCTTTTTGTTTCAGTTAAGAAAATTAACAGAAAATAAAAAATATTGATCAATTCTTTTAAGAAGCCCCACAAGTAGAAACTTCACATGCACTGCGGGAAATCTAGCTAAAATAAATCAAGAACAACACTATGGTTAACATCTTCTAAAAATGGACTTTTGTGGCACTTAAATAGCAGAAAGTTAGAATTATAAAGTTCAGAAGTCTCAATTTTCTGTTTGATGTACTTGCCATTCATTTTACAGTGATATTTAAGAGCACGTTTAGGCCACAATACTCACCGAAGTACAAATTGTACTGGTGCTTGAAGTTAGTTTACTAAAATCTTAATTTTATAGAACAAAAAGTTTCAATTGTCACTTACTAACCATCCATCCATCCATTTTCTTGAAGACAACATAAAACCTTCAAACTGCATACTACTATGAGAAGCATACTGCACTACATAATAGGAACTGTATGCTTCCTTCCACAATAGTGTGGAATACTGGGTTTGTAAGACACAGGACAGTGGAACAAGACAAAATATAAGGAATGGAATAGACTCAGTTGTAGCTCTGTGGTGGAGGTTTAAATTTAAGATGGGAGAATGATTAATATTTATTTGAACTGGAAGTAGTAAAACATTACCTAAGAAGAGATGGAAAATTAGTGTGAAAGCAGCTGGACATCATTTATCTTGAACATTAATAAAATTGTCAACACCTCCGTGAGTTACCTCGAGTTAAAAATGAGAAGGCTGTGGAAAAAAAGTTTAAATAACATAATATAATTTAATCACAACATCAAACACACAGCCAAATTTGGTCCTGGCTCGGCTCTTCAGACTGGATCAGTATTGCTCAGGTGACGAGAGCTTTCAGTGTGTGACTTCTTTTCCTTTCAGCTTTTCCCTTCAGGGGTCGCCACAGCAAATCAGTTACTTCCATCTAACCCTGTCTTCTGCATCCTCTTCTCTCACACCAACTATCTTCATATCCTTTTTCACTACATCCTTAAACCTCCTCTTTGGTCTTCCTCTAGGCCTCCTGCCTGGCAGTTCAAAACTCAGCATCCTTCTACCAATATATTCACTATCTCTCCTCTGGAGTCTGGCCTCTCTGACTTTACATGTGCTTACATGGGTTACATTCTGTAATACACATAATGTCTCAAAGCAGGTAACTTTAATCAGTGTGATAAAAGAAACAATTTCCAAAATCTGTGTCTGAGGTTCTTGTTTGACAGTATATTCTTCTTTTTTTCCTTTTGGCTTTTCCCTTCAGGGGTCGCCACAGCGAATCAATTGCCTCCATCTAACCCTGTCTTCTGCATCCTCTTCTCTCACACCAACTACCTTCATGTCCTCTTTCACTACATCCATAAACCTCCTCTTTGGTCTTCCTCTAGGCCTCCTGCCTGGCAGTTCAGAACTCAGCATCCTTCTACCAATATATTCACTATCTCTCCTCTGGACATGTCAAAACCATCTCAGTCTGGCCTCTCTGACTTGGTTTCCAAAACCTCTAACATGTGCTGTCCCTCTGATGTACTCATTCCTGTTCCTATCCTTCCTGGTCACTCCCAGAGAGAACCTCAGCATCTTCATCTCTGCTACCTCCAGCTCTGTCTCCTGTCTTTTCCTCAGTGACTGTCTAGACTAAACAACATCGCTGGTCTCACCACAGTTTTTTACACCTTTCCTTTCATTTTAGCTAAAACTCTTCTATCACACATCACACCTGACACTTTCCTCCACCCGTACCATCATGCCTGTACACGCTTCTTCACCTCTTTTCCACACTCTCCATTGCTCTGGACTGTTGACCCTAAGTACTTAAAATCCTCCACCTTCTTGATCTCTTCTCCCTGTAACCTCACTCTTCCACTTGGGTCCCTCTCATTCACACACATGTTCTCTGTCTTACTGCGGCTAACCTTCATTCCTCTCCTTTCCAGGACAAACCTCCACCTCTCAAGCTTCTCCTCCACCTGTTCCCTGCTCTCACTGCAGATCACAATTTCATCTGCAAACGTCATAGTCCATGGAGATTCCTGTCTAACCTCGTCTGTCAGCCTGTCCATCACCATAGCAAACAAGAAGGGGCTCAGAGCTGATCCCTGATGCAGTCCCACCTCCACCTTGAACTTCTCTGTCACACCTACAGCACACCTCACCACTGTCTTACAGTCCTCATACATGTCCTGCACCGTTCTAACATACTTCTCTGACACTCCAGACTTCCTCATACAATACCACAGTTCCTCTCTGGGCACCCTGTCATAAGCTTTCTCCAGATCTACAAAAACACAATGCAGCTCCATCTGGCCTTCTCTGTACTTCTCTATCAACATCTGCAAAGCAAATACTGCATCTGTAGTACTCTTTTTTGGCATGAAACCATACTGCTGCTCACAAATGTTCACTTCTGCCCTTAGTCTAGCTTCAACTACTCTTTCCAATAAGTTCATTGAATGGCTCATCAGCTTTATTCCTCTGTAGTTGCCACAATCTCCCTTGTTCTTAAAAATGGGCAACAGCACACTTCTCCTCCATTCCTCGGGCATCTTATCACTATATAAGATCCTGTTCAACAACGCAGTCAGAAACTCCACTGTCACCTCTCCTAGACATTTCCATACCTCCACAGGTATATCATCAGGACCGATTGCCTTTCCACTCTTTATCCTCTTCAATGCCCTCCTCATTTCATCCTGACTAATCTTTGCTACTTCCTGGTCCACAACAACCACCTCTTCTAGTCTTTGTTCTCTCTCATTTTCCTCGTTCATAAACTCTTCAAAGTATTCTTTCCATCTTCCCATCACACTACTGGCACCTGTCAATACACTTCCATCCCTATCCTTAATCACCATAAGATGCTGAACATCCTTCACATCCCTGTCTCTCTGTCTTGCCAACCTGTATTGATCAGTCTCACCCTCCTTACTGTCCAACCTAGCACACATGTCATCATAAGCCCCTTGTTTGGCCTTTGCTACCTCTACCCTCATCTTACGCTGCATCTCCCTGTACTCCTGTCTACTCTCCTCAGTCCTCTCAGTGTCCCACTTCTTCTTAGCTAACCTCTTTCTCTGTATACGCTCCTGTACCTCCTCATTCCACTACCGTCTCCTTATCTACTTTCCTTCCAGATGACACACCAAGTACTCTCCTACCTGTCTCCCTGATCACATTAAGCTGTAGACCGAGACAATAAGACACTGGCTTGTGCCCTCTTGCAGCTACGTTAGTTGTGGTTAATACCAATAATACATAATGATTTAATTGAATTATATTTTGTGTGTGCCATAATCTATACATGTGACACAAATTAATTTGCACAATTAGACACATTTCTTCTTCAGGAACAGTTTTTTAAATTGAAACTTTAAAAGACACAAAATCTAAACATGGCACAAAATCTAAACATGCACTGTAATAAATGACAAATGAAAAAAAAAAACATGTTGTGATAACACACAAAATGACTCCTCACATAGGTGTGTTACTTGTATGCCATTTGGTGGGACCAGGCTGTCACACACACCTCTCTGTCTCTGTCTGTAACCCTGCAAATTTCCCTCCACACCTACACTCAGGCGACATCTGACTACATTTGACCAAATTCACACTGTTTGACTTTTTCTTTTCCCTCCACCCAAGCATTGATGACAGCATGTCATTAACAAATGAAAGTATGCATTTATCCTCTGTCCCCTGGGCATATGGTGAAACATACGATATGGAAAATAACAGGAAGGAAGGGGTGAGGCAGGGAAGATGAGAAGTTGATCGGGACGAATGATTGAATATGTGGAACACTGTAACTGCCCTAAAACGTTCACTTGTGCTTTGACCCATGGGGATGGGTTTATACTGATGTCTGAAGGGATGATGGATTTTTATTCACTGTTGGAATAAACTCCGCAAGAACAAAACTGCTTATGAAATTCGATTTATTCCATTCTAGAGTAAAGCATGCTAATGATATACTAATAATATGTCTGAATCAATGTGTCATTTTTTCATATAGCTGTGCTGTTTTGTGCAGAAACAAACAGTGATTTTTCACAGCATGTGGTCGTGCGATTTTTAATAAACAACTTAGTCAATGTAGTCTCAAGGGGGCACAAACCAGTGTCTTATTGTGCCGGTCCAAAGCCTGAATAATTACAAAAGTTTGTGTCAGGAAGGGCATCTGACATAAAACTTTTGCTGAATCAAACATGCGAATCAAATCTATGACTTCCATACCGGATCGATCGAGGCTCGGGTTAACAACAACTGCCATCGGTGCTGTTCACCTACAGAGTGCCGGTGGAAATTGGACTACTGTTGGTCGAAGGAGAGGAGGAAAGTGTGCTCTTAGGAAGAGAGAAGAGGAACGCCAAGAGTATAGGACTGAAAGTAGGGACGTTGAATGTTGTAATTATGACAAGAAAAGGTAGAGAGTTGGTTGACATGATGCAGAGGAGAAAGGTAGACATACTGTGTGTCCAGGAGACCAGGTGGAAAGGTAGAAAGGTTAGAAGTTCAGGAGCAGGGTTCGTGTTGTTCTATCATGGTGTAGATAGGACGAGAAATGGAATAGGAATTATCTTGAAGGAGGAATTTGTTAGGAATGTCCTGGAGGTGAAAAGAGTGTCAGATGGAGTGATGAGTGAGTGATGAGGGCAAAGACAGAGCAGTGGACATAATGGTGGAAGCTGAAAAAGGAGGAGTGTTGCTTGACTTTTAGAAAAGAGTTAAGGCAGGCTCTGGCTGGTCAGGAGGGGCTTCCAGATGACTGGACAACTACAGCGATACTGAGGAAAAGACAGAAGACAGGATGGATAGGATCAGGAATGAGTACATCAGAGGGACAGCACATGTTAGAGGTTTTGGAGAAAAAGTCAGAGAGGCCAGACTGAGACGGTTTGGACATGTCCAGAGGAGAGATAGTGAATATATTGGTTGAAGGTTGCTGAGTTTTGAACTGCCAGCCAGGAGGCCTAGAGGAAGAACAAAGAGGAGTGTTATGGATGTAGTGAAAGAGGACATGAAGGTAGTTGGTGTGAAAGAAGAGGCTGCAGAAGACAGGGTTAAATGAAGGCAGATTTGCTGTGGCGACATGTGAACGGAAAAGCTGAAAGGAGAAGAAGAAGAGTATAACTGTAACTGTAACCCTAACTCTGTAACCCATAACTGTAACCCTAACTCTGTACCAACACAATATTTGGTCTATGCGTGAAACCGGTTGTTGAAGATGCAGCATGTACAAGAGGACTTCCATGAGTCTCTGACATCTTTACACACTGTTGGGTGGGGGCTGGTTTTCACAGTGTGGCGGTCACACATTTTGACAACAATGAAGGCAATGACAGGCAAAAGTTATTTCAAGATGAGGAATCTTAAATCTGAGCCAGCAAGCTAACGGAAAATAGGCTGATGAAATGGGGACACCACAATAATTACCCAAGCTGTCCGTGATGACCTAACAGGCACATCAAATATTTGGAGGAACATTCATTCAACATTGTAACCCAGAGCCAGAGAAGCGAAACACCCTTAACTGTCCAGAACAGACAGTGAGTAATGTGCAACAGAATACAATGAAAACCATTGTAGTGGTTAAAGTTAGAAGATGGATGTTTTCCTCCCTACTATTATCCAGCCATTGCTTTTCAACCGCCGAACTGACGCAGATCTATGAAAGAAACCAGGGATGTGGTGCTTCTTATGATGCAGTCTGACTTGCAATAAGCCACCTCAGTGCTGCTGTACATGTTGCTAAACTGGTCTCCATCCAAACTGGTCTTGTCCTCATCTGACCGTTTTCAATGGAAGCGTCCTCTCCAGGCAAAGTTAGTCATTTAACAGGTATAACACCCATTTAAGGACTGTCAGATTGCTGGTTCTGGCTTCCTGTTCCAGAAGTGTGCATATGATATGTGAGTGAGATACATGTAATGTATATTTATAACCTACATGTCATTATACACAGCACAGAATTCCACAGTTTGAACCAAAGTATGAAAGTGTTTTGTAATACTTTACATAATGTAAAATACAGCACATATTGCATGGAGATGTTACAGTTACAGTGATGAATGAAAAAGTCACCCCAAGAAGTGAAAACCTAGAATAGGGGGTTTGGGTGGCCACACTTGCCAGACAAATACAACAACACACATGGAGACATACAATAGACAAACAAATAATCCCAGTGTCATGGTTACAGTAGATCAGTCAGCATGACCCTTGTACCGTAATAAATGTATGTTAGTTGAAAGAAGTAGATACTGGTAAATTTGTATGTAAGAATCTCAATATTGTCATTGAATCAGATGTACATCGATAGAAGTAGCATTTTTAATTTTTGGTTGAAGGTGGAGATGGAAGGTGACATTTATAATTTCACACAACACTAAATCTGATACATTTGAACCTTAATTTTTTTTGGTTGATTTGGTTGTTTGGTTAAATATGTATATCTATATAGGACATCACACTATTGCAGTGGGTAGCAATGTCGCCTCACAGCTAAAAGGTTCCAGGTTCACATTCTTGCTGTGCAGTTTGTTTCTGCGTGGGCTTTGTCTGGGTTCTCCAGCTTCCTCCCACATCCCAAAACATGCAGCTTAGGTGAATTGATCGTTCCAAATTGCCCATAAGTGTGAGTGTGAATGATTGTTTGTCTTTTGTGTGGATCCGCAGTGCACCGGCAGTGCACTCAGTGTCCCCCACTCCTGACCCTTCAGTCAGCTGGGATAGACTCAGGCTACCGCCTGACCCACAAAAGCAAAATAAGCTATAAAGAAAATGAATGAATGTATATGCATATTTAATAAATATATTTGACAAATGATTCTCAGAATTAATTTGTCTGTTTTGTACTATTCACAGTACATTCATCACATTCAGTTAATACTTTCCGTATTTTTTGACAATAACTTACTTGCAAATATATAATTCCAGTAAGCCATTTGCACTGCAGCTAGCTAGTATTGGCCAAGCTTTACCATTCAAGTTACTGGAGTTCCATTATAGTTTTGTTTTAGCCTTATTTTTCCTCTACATATTTTAACAAGGGCTTCTTGGAGCAGAGTTTACCATTAGTAAAGCCCAATGGTAAAGTGTATGCTACAACTTGGCAGATGCAAATTTAGCTACCTCCAAAAATAAGTAATGCTGTTGTTTTAAGCATTCAGGGGTAAATACACAGATTCACCTGGTAGTGAAGTCAGGTTACGGATGTGAAGAAAAATTAGAAGTGACAACTGGGTGCCACTTAATATTCTTCCATTTCAGGTACATTCATTTGTTGCATGACAACAGCAAGTGCAACAAACATAGCTTAAAAAATGAAAGGAAATGATGCCTAATAAACTCTGGAGATTACTTCCTGGCTAAGTTGAGTCAAAAAATGCAAACTTATTGTTTGGCATAAGGATACCCACAAATCAAGTACTTCTGTGGCAGGTCAAAAGTAGTAGATGTTTCAATGCCTACTTGGTTGTAAATACCTCAGCAACTATTTAAAGGGCATCTTGAACTTTGTGGAATTTTTTTTTTACAGTTTTAAATGCTTTTTCTGACAGTCTGGGTAAAAAAACGTACAAAGAAAATTGCACCTACACCCCTCTTGAAAAATTACATTCAGTCAGTAATCTTTTTCTTATTGGGTCCATGAATGAATTATCCAGACCTGTAAAAAAAAACGTGACATTCATCCAGCTCCAAGCTTCAGCCAGTGGCCACATGAGCCAGTGGCCACATGAGATTTAGCGCAGCAGTCTAAAAAAATGTGATCCCACAGTACAACACTACAATGGGATACATTGAACTAGAAACAAGGTGAAAAATACTCTTGTTATTAATTTTATGTGTTTTAGTTAGTAATTCATTTATTAGCAAGACTGAGCTGGAGCCCAAAAAACTGATTTGAAATTCTACAACATCTCCATGGAAACTCATGGGTGGGGCAAAATCACTATTAAATGGTAAGTGGGATACATACCTGAGAAGTTAACTCAGGGCCCATTTTTGGATCCAGTTGCTAGTTAAATCGTGCTTTTGTGTGGATCCTATTCTTTTTTAAGTGCTGAGGATGATTAATTGATCGGTACACTCTGAAACTATCAATTTCTTTTTCAACAAGTCTGTATTGGAACTAATTCATTTCATCTGGGAAGTGACAAGGATTTTCCTTTCTGCTCTTCCTCCTCATAGTTTAACAGTCACTTTGTGGGGATTTATAGGGTGAATGTGGAAGCAGAGCCCTTTCTCCTAAACTGTCACAGAATTGACCCGTATTTCAAACAGACTTCAAAACCACAAATCACAGAGTCAACCCACACATCATGATCTCAGCCCACACATCACGGAGCAGTCTGCTGCTTGCCTCAACAGTGTAAATGCACTGTTTTTCATTATCACAGCAAATAGAATCCATCAATGCTGAGGTAAATATTGGTTGTATTTTCCTGTAATTGCACAGCAGCAACTTCAAATAATCTGCACTCAATGCATGTAATTAAAGATTATGACTGTCATAACTCTGAATCCTGACTGAGAATATCAAATCTATGCTAAGGATACTCACACCCACAGATACACACACGCTTCAGCACACATATACTTGGATGAGCCATGCCTAAAAAAACACTAGTGGCTCCAATCCCAGTCTTCAAAAGCTACTCCAGCTTTCTGTTGTCATAAGTAGTAAGTCATGCACCACAAATTTAATTTTCTCTGTCAATGATTTATGCTGTGTGGAAAAGCCATAAAAATAAAGATCTCTGTTTGAGTTCAAGGACTTCTAGTAGTCTCCTTTAAAAGTTTTATTTTCTTTTTTCAAAGAAATCAAAGAATGATATAAATCACCAAACATTCAGAGAAGTGGTTTGCCATATCTTGTCTGGATTGGGTCTTGGTGTTATTCTTTTAATTTATTACAATAATGAGACAACTTCATTACCAATGAAAGGCAGGTACTCTCTCATTACTACTGTTTTTAAAGTAGTCATAAATTACACATATTAGTAAACAAAACACAAAATCCTTAATCCTAATGTAATGATATATCAAGCAAATTTGCAGTGCACCAGCTCCAAAAGACAGCAGTTGCAATGAGCTTCAGTTAAGACCAACTGCAATAGCTTAATGTGCTCAGAGGAACAAAACATTACAAATTTAGAGATAATGTCAAACTTTAAGTATATTCTTCAAGTAACTGCTGACAACTCCAGGAATTTATTGTGGAAAGCATAAAATATTTGCTGTTTCTGATGGGGGAATGGATCACTCCTTCAATCTGTTAGACTCATACAGCAGGTGGATTTCACATTACAGACATTAATCACAGTCCATTATGTTAATTTGAAGATTTTTGAGGACCTAATGATTGACTACTTTTCTGATTTATATGATACTTTTATGACCAGAAAAAGCGTACCCAAGTTTTGAAATATGATGCGCAGTTAGAAATGAGACCTTTTCTGATTTAGTGAAATTAGGTCTATGTCATTTTTGACATTGATGCATTAATTTTGTCAATTCCTATTTGTATGTTTTTTGTTCTACCAATATTTATTACTGTGATTCCAAAAGATATCAATCCCTCTTTTACTAGCCTACAGGTCCCAGTTTGTGTGAAGCAGTACTGTGGATGTGTCCATGTGTGCATGTGAGTGTGTGTATGTGTGTGTATGCGTCTGTGTGTGTGTGCATGCGTGTGTGTGTGTGTGTGTGTGTGTGTGTGTGTGTGTGTGTGTGTGTGTGTGTGTGTGTGTGTGTGTGTGTGTGTGTGTGTGTGTCTGTGTGTGTGTGTGTGTGTGTGTGTGTGTGTGTGTGATTGTTTAGAGTGGAAAAAAAGTAATTTCCCTACAGGGATCATTGTGTGTGTGTGTGTGTGTGTGTGTGTGAGAGAGAGAGAGAGAGAGAGAGAGAGAGAGAGAGAGAGAGAGAGAGAGAGAGAGAGAGAGAGAGAGAGACGAGGCAAGAGAGAGCGAGAGAGAGAGAGAGAGATCTCTCTCTCTCTCTTCTCTCGTTCTCTCTCTTTCTCGTCTCTCTCTCTCTCTCTCTCTCTCTATCTCTCACTCTCTCCTCTCGATCATCTCTCTCGAGAGAGAGAGAGACGCTGATGTTGAAATCAGTCACTCAGTCATCCTCAGCAAGACCCGGCAGGAGACAAACAGACTGTACTGCCAAGACACTGACTGGGAAGCTTTTAAACTGCAACCAAACCACTTTCACATTATTCTCAAGGTAGCTAGGGGAATTCTCCAGAAATCTAACTTGTCCTCAGCAAGCTGAAAGTACAATTAAAGGCTTTCTATTATCTTAATTTCTGTTTATTTCATCAATCTGTGGATGGATTTTGTTTAATGGACTGTTAAATTGACCAAAACATCCACTTATCTGACTCAAACATCAAAGGCAAAACTTGGATACAAACAATAAAAATTTCAGACAGCCTTCAGCATTCCACAATAAAATCAATTGCTATAAGCAATGAACCCATATGCAGCACATGCACATACAAGACTACTTGGCAAGGATGAAAGTTGGTTCTTTTAATCATCTTATCCAACAACTGGCAATGTGATTAGCAATGTAATCCATCTGTGTCTGTGGAAGCCAGCTTTGTCTGGTGTGCAAACTGGAGTACAAAATGTTAAGTAAACATCAGTGGTTAGCAACATCCTAAAAGTGAGACCACATCCATATCTGTATTTATTGAATTCAGTATGGAATGAAACAACATTCACACTTTTAAATATTTTATTTTCATTTATGTATATATTTTATTATTAATTTTTTCATCTAAAAATTCAAGTAAGTCACAGTTGATCCTATTCTATTTATCTTTAATTGCTCAACATTAACAGATTGATAAATGATTTAAGATAATTGAATCTGTGTTCAACTTTTGTTGATTCCCTGATTGCTACCTATTCTTATACTGAGATTATTTCCAAACATTTAGGTGTAGCCCAGACACACACAGAAGGAATTTAAGCTTAAGTCAATCATGGGGAATGGGATAGATGATATTAAAGCACAACCACAGGTCTGCATGAGGTACACTATAAAAACAGTGTGACATCCAAAGCTGTAAGGTGGAGTCATGAGAAATGGTGAGGACGCTAGCAGTGGTTTTCCCAACACCCATCTGACTCACAATATTTAATATGACCAGTTACTAGCACATAATAATTTACAGCTTAGAGTTCCCTATCTAATTCACCATTTTACAGAGTGTAAGGTAGAGGAGATTGTGCAATCAATCTCAACTCGCAATAGCGTCTCAAATCCTGAGAGGTTGCATTATGAGGAGTTTGGAGTCACACTGGGATCTTAAAATGATTAAAAGATTTCAAATTTCTTACAAGGATGAATGAAGTTGTGTGTATATGTTGATAGCATTAGATAGTCTTGCAACACTGTTGCCATGGGAGAGAAAATGATCGGATGTCTTTAATTTGTTACTGGAAAGGTGTCTTATCTTGGTATATCAACTGCACCCTCAATATGAATATTTCTCTTTCCAATATGGAATAATTTATACAATATACTAATAATATCCTCTGGGATTAACAAAGTATCTATCTATCTATATCTAGAAGAATATCTATAAGAACAATCAAGTTGGCTTTTCAAAACAAAATGACACATCATTTATTAAAAACGCTTCTGTACAAGCTTATAAAATTACTCTTGCTGCCATGACACACTTCTTTTACTTGAAGAACATTAGTTTGCTATTTGATATCACAACGTGCAGTGGCTTTATAATGACATTGTTGTGTTGAGTGTAACAAAGAAAAGCAATATATGCAAGGATCTTCATTCCAACACAATTGCATAGTTTCAGTGTTAAGATGGTATAGAGAAACAAACAAGGTATGTTCACACCTATCAGCCAATAGGATGATTTTGTTTTCATAATTTTTTTTTTGGGGGGGGGGGGGCGGTTTAAAAATTCAATCTTAAATGCTTCTAGCTGTCAGGCTTCACTGCTAGCCATCATTTCCCCTTGGTGAAAGTAATTGTTTCAATACTAGCTCTTGTAGGCCAAAGATAATCATGAAGGGGGTTTGGTTTGTCAGTATTACACCTGCTCAGGATAGCTGAAAGTGTGTTAATTGTCTCCAATAAGATTGCCTGTTGATGTGAATGGCTTACCACTCTCTGTTCTGTTTATCTGTCTGTTTTTCTGCCATGAATGCACTTATAAATCTGTTCCATATTAACCCTCTTCAGTCAAGATGAAGAATACTTCATCTAAACCTGTTTGCTTTTACTGTGGTCAGAGAAGCAACCCAGAATGCCCACTCATAAAAGCTTATGTAAGCTTACTTTTTATGTATTTATGTATTTATTTATCTATTCATTTCTTCAATCATTCATTCATTCATTCATTCATTTTTCAGACATGTTATTACAACAGACTTAACCACCTTCATCTAATTTGCAACAACATCCAAAACAAAACGGCTGACGGGTAGAAGCCATTTGGTTGTGTAGTTCCTGTCCCCAGAATCAATGAAACCTCTCTCATCACAATATGTTTTCAACCAATTCATACATTAAATTTTGACAGTTGTTGTGGCACATTGTTGTTTCATACCATCAATTTAGTCCCAATAGACTGATGTGTCTGCACACGTCTTCATCAGTTTCTTGAATGAACCCAAGTTGTTAAGTGACCTTCAGTAGTTTATTGTCATAATGTTGTACTGATGGGTAGGGAACAGCAGCACTGTCACTGTCAATGCCAAATCATCTAAAGCTCTCCTGGATACTGGTAGTGAGTAGACATTAGTACACCCATCACTTATCAAGACGACTCCCCAAGGGAAGCCAGGCTTGAAATTTTCATGTGTGCATGGTGACCATAAAGCTTATCCTGTTATTGTGGACCTTATTTCAGTTGGGGTCAATGATAACATAGCCAGCCAAGTATTTTAGAACAGGATATTTGCATCTTGCCAGAGCTGGTTCAGTCATGTGAACCAGGCAAAATTGTTTCCAGTTATCAAACTAGACTCAGGGATTGGAAGAGGAGAGACACGACCAGCTAACAATACTCAAGGTCCAGAGGAGATAATTTCTATGGGTTCCGTTCAGTTGAGAGGTTCATGGCCCAGGCCATGATCAATCTGAGGATTATCCCAGTGTCCTATTTGATTTACATTACTTTAATGCAATTACCACAGTTAGCTCTGCAACTAGACAGAAGTCTTTTGTCAAAGTGAAACCAGTCCTTTTTAACACAGACAAGCTGGAAAAATGGAAGATTCACATATTGTGCTGAGAGGTTCAATTCAAGAACCTATGAGATTGAGATTCCAGAGGGCAGAAATCAAAACAAGACATTCCATAATAAGAGCTTATCATGTTATTGTGGGTCTTATTTCAGTTGGGGTCAGTGATAACAGTAGTGAATGGAGCGATCCTATTGTCCTATTTTTCAAGAATGATGGATGCATCCGGATGTGTATTACCTTCAGAAAATGAAGCCAGATGGATATAAGCCATGCACCAGCAAGTATTTTGTATTTCTATTGGCTGTCTGTGGGTAAATTTGTCTGGACTATAACCATCCAGCCTAGCATACGGGTTGTCACCCAAAACAGTCCCACCTCTCCGTCATTCTTGGGCTACCAACAGACTGCCATAAAACCAATTTTGTAGCATGTAGTTTAATCTGCTTGTGACACACACTACTCCAAACACAATGTTCTTCTGTAAATCAGTACACATCCATGAGCCTGCAGTGAACCTAGCCTGGCCCAGTGACCTGAGCACTGCAGCCACACAACTTTAAGTCTTCACCATAAGCAGTAATACCGGTACATTGTATGTGGCTTACAGATAGAACATGAGAAACCAAATGGTGACAGATGTACTGTGTACCCCAAATACATGTACAGGCAGTTGGTCTAATGCAAAATAAAGATGGTCACATATTTTCTCAGACTACAGTGTATTTCTGATGCCCTCACTATTGTCATGGGGTGAGGCATGCAGTGCATGGTGTATAGTGGACTGCATGCAGCCAAACTCATCATTGATTGATATGCTCCACATTTTGTCCTTATGGGGAATAGGTGAGAACATGAAAGGACCAGCAGCCCACAACATCTGACTGACCTTGTGAAGAAGGCCCTCTCTGTGCCTGCATCCAGGCTGTTTGCATCCCTAGCATTCTTGCCATGACTCTTTATGAGCCTCCCACAGGTTAGGTACAGTTCATGCAGCAGCTGTTCCCTGTGGGAAAAACAAGTGAGAAGGGATTAGTGTGTGGAAGAGCCAGGAAGCAAGCATGACCTAAGAAGAGTCTTCCTGCTATCGTGTTCCAGGACCAGCTGATCAACCCCCTTCTTCTTCCTAGTGGAATCGCCCACATTTGCCTGCGTTCCTCAGCTGCTGGAACCCAGCAATCCCTGCTAATGATCCTCCAATAGTACCCCCAATACAACTCTCCTGACATCAGCATAGTTCCCCCTCACAGCTGGAAGCAAACTGAACACTGGTCTCTGCATCTTCTCTGCCGACAGGGGCAGCCACTCTGCTGCTGACCACTCACACGTCATTGGTTTCAGAGTCATCTGTCACAGACACTTCTGATCCCAGGCAGTGGTAGAGACACTAAAGTTAAAGCCAATGATCTTAACCACCGTCTTCACTGTATAGGTCTGCCTTGCTACTTGGGCCTAAAGAATAGGCTGCCATTCGATTAAGGATTCACAGTTCGACAGCTGCTCTGACTTCATGTCTGTTTTCCCTGAGTCCTTGTTGGTTGCCAGTGTAACAGTTAATGTGTATGTGTGGTTTCCTTTCTCGATAGCGCTTTTGTAACATTAGGTTAACATCTTTAATTTCACATGTAATTAAAACTTAGATGAAGCATGTAAGCAGTTATTCATCCACAGTCCAAAACACATAAAATATTCAAAAACGTTCCAGCGAGAGTCAAGTGTCTTGTGATTCAAGTGGGAATCATGCTATCAGTTGGATAGACCTGTCCAGAAGCAATGTGGTGGAGTGAGACCATCATTTCAACACAGAACACTTGGTATAATTAGTGCTTTGTCCCACACAATATTGCCCAAATTTTCTCATCTCAAATAAACCAAACCACACTGCCACAAATGTTTTCAGCAGGGTCCCATTTTCAGAATCAATTAGTATAGTAACAAAGTCTCAACAATTCCTCCTTTCTGTTTTGAATTGCTCTTTAACATTTACTGCATGACAAAATAGTTGATGCACTGAAGTGGGTCAGTTTCACTTAGTGTTCTCAAATCTTGTAGCTTGTGCACAAATTGGAATTCACATATTCAGGCTGTAAATTGTGTGACTGGTACATTAATAGTGAAATAATTTAAAAGCCAAATGGCTCCTACCCTTCAGCCCTTTTTTTTTTTCTTTTTCGGATGTTGTTGCTGATGTTGCAAATGTGATGAAGGTGAAGTCTGTTGTAATAACATGTCCAGAAAGAAAAAATAAACTAAATAAACAAGAAATTTAGTGATGATTAGCCATGCCACTAATCATTACTGTAGAGCAGGTGTAGCACTGATAATAAAATACAGCAAAAGTTGAGGTTTTATCAACAAAACAGTGGATTTTATGTTGGGAAAGTGTTTGGTCGAGGTAAAATAAGACAAATGTTTGCCTAAAAACGAAAACTTCTTGCAGAAAATGCTTCCTTGCAGAGCTGGGTATTAAACCAAAGTCAGCAGAGTTTAAGGCAGATGTAAACAGCCATCCTTCACCACAACCGCAACACATTACATTCCTACACACTGTTTCCATGTCAAACAAATGGCTTATTTTCTTGATCATCCTTTTCTGGAGAGAAATGTGCCTCTCAATCCTTTTGCATATTCCTACATACTAGTATGTTTTAAGTTTCTCAAAATTTCAGAGGCCCATGGTTGTCAGTATCAATGTTGAATAATTTGAGAGATGTGATGATGTAAAAGTTTGGACAAATACATTTTAGTCCAAAATGTGTGTCAATGTCAAATTACATCCTGAGTCAGTTGTATCTTTGAAGAATCAAAGCATAAAATTGTTATTGCTTTGTTTTTAATTATTTAAATGGAAATCAACCAGTACAATCTTCATACTGTTGTTGCATACACACAAGGAGTCTTTAAAATGAGAGGACCTGAATGTATGGCTCAGTCTGCAATTTTATTTGCTTAGCCACTTTTTTAAACCAGCCAGACTAAGCATCACATATCATTAAATGAGTTAAACAACTGTATTTAATTCATATACTTTTTTTTCTTGATTGAAAGGAACAAGAGAGATGAGCAGAGGGTCAAACTCAGTCTCCTTTGTTGACCTGCAGGATCTTGTATGCTGCGAAAGGTAGCCAAGGTGCATCTTTCAGTCTCTCTGCCTTCTAGACAGCTGCAATAGTGGTGGAATGGAGTTATCTGTTATCAAAATCCAACACCGATCATGATAATTTTGTTATTTAAAGATATATTATGTTTAATCACTTAAAATATTATTTGTTCAGGTGTATGGATAAAAACAAACTGAAACCTTTTAGAGATTATTTCTTGTATTAGTGTTATTATTTATAATTATTGTTGTTATTATTATTATTATTATTATTATTATTATTATTATTATTATTATTATAAAAATAATAATGTTGTTGTTGTTGTTGTTATCGTCTTCAGCCACTTATCCTGGTCCAGCTTGCAGGGGCAACAGTTTCAGCAAGGAAGCCTTCTAAATAAGCCTTCGACAAATCCACAAAGTACTAGTGGATTGGTTGGGTAAACTCCCATACTCCCTCTAGCACCCTCGTGAGAGTATTGAGCTGATCAAGTGTTCTGCGATTTAAGAGTTAATGCACTGTTCCTCATCCATCTGTGATTCAACAGACAACTGGACTCTTCTCTCCACTACCCTGCACTACCCTTTTCTAGGGAGGCTGAGCAGTGTAATCGCCTTATAGTTGAAACACACCCTCTGGCCCCCTCTCTTAAAATGGAGAACCACCACCACAGCCTGCCACTCCAGAGACACTGGAGTGCTCAGGGCAGTTTTCATCCAACCCTGGGGCCATGCCACTATGAAGTTGATTAACAGCTGCAGAAACTTCAGCCCCAGTAATGAGTAGACCCACCTCCAAGTCCTGTGGCTTTGTTTACACGAATGCATGTTAGTGGGATTGAGGAGATCCTCAAAGTATTCTTTCCACTGCACGACTACTCCCTCAATTTAGGTCAGCAGGCAACCATCCATCCCGTGAACGACGTGGACAAAGTGTTGCTTTTCCCTTCTGAGACTTTGGACAGTTTGCCAGAATCTTTTCTGGGCTAACTGAAAGTTTTCTTCCATGGTCTCACCAAACATTTCCCACTACTGTGTCTTTGCCTCCCTGTAGGCTGAAGCTGAACATTACTTTGTCTGCCAGTACTCATCAGCTGCCTCTAGACTCCCACTGGCTGGCCATGTCCTGTCGGACTCCTTCTTCAGCCCATGGCATTCTTCTCTTCTTTTTTCTACCAGCAGGTTTGGGGATTGCTGCCGTGACCAGCACCAGCAATCCACAGCTCCATGCAGCCACCTTAGCATTGGCAAGATGGATCATTCAGATTCCAGGTCTCCTACCACACCAGGGACATAATAAAGCCTTTGCCAAAGTTAGGAGTTGTAGAAAAATGGGACTAGGTTTGGATCAGGGTTAGGGTTATGGCTAATTAAAATTCCATGACCCAGTTGTGAGATTCTGCAACTGGGGATCAGACATCCAAGGTCCTTGCCTTTTTCTGCTACCTAATCCACATTACAGCAGACTCCCGTAGATCCTCCTGTGGGTGGCCCACAAGAGGATGTACCCATGTTCCTATTGTGGGCTGAGCCTGACCGGCCCCATGGTTATAGGGCCAGCCACCAGGCACACCCTGGCAAGATACTTCCTGGCTCCACGGCGTGGCCCTGGTGTCCCTCGGAACCGGGTACACTCAATTTGTTGGGTACTTGTCTCCACGAATCTTTTCAAACACAAATAGTTTGAACCCTCACTTAGAAACGCTTTGCCATGGGAGACTCTACTAGGGGCAAATCGCAACTGCAAATTGTCCCAGACAACACAGCTCCTAGGATAATAAGGTACTCAACCTCCTGCACTACAGTAAGTTGGCAGTTGACAGAGAGGGTCTTGCAGCCATTTTTTTATATTTTGTAGACAGTCAACTTGTTATGAAAAAAAAAACTCTATTGGTCAAAGGGAACAAGAAAATAAAATGTTAGGTATTTGCTATGTATGATATATTTTAACAGTTATTGTAAAAGGAAAATAGCTATTTGAGGCAGCACTACACATGACCAAGACCACCCATATTTATGGTTGAGTGAAGTCATGAAGTCATCAGCACACAGAAAAATTAATATGAAGTAAGCTGGAACTTGACCGTAATTGATTTCTGATGAGAATCAGTCATTGATGATGGAAATCATTTGCCAGTCTTCATCAGAAATATGACACTTGGCTGTTATCCCTAATTATTTTGTGTCTCACTGTTTTTCTAGAATAGGACTTTATCTGAATCCAAGTAAGTACCAGGAAACACACGCAGAACAGACTGTTTCAGACATTTATGACATCAGGCTTTGCAATAAATTAATGTGGTTCAGAGCAGAGGTTAGGTTAAGATTTTATATGCTGAAGCTGTTGTTGATGAATTTGTCACTGACACATGTGAACAGTTTGTGCTACTTCTGCTGTTTTAAAGTGTATTTCCAGTGTTGTAAATGGGGTTTTGCAAGCATCACCGAAAATCGGGCTGACTTGTGGTGCAGTTACCATCATAGAGTCAACCCTCCATCCTGCAGTGTGAATCACTTTCTTAATTAGAGAATGTAATCTAAACCACATGTAAACAATTAGCCTACAGGATCACACGGTTGTTCCTCTGTGTGTGCTTGTTCATGTCTGTAGGTGTAGGTCTATATGTATTGGATACGGAGTAGGAATGTTTCCCAGACCTTGACTGGAACAGAGGAACAGAGAAAGTTGACAGCAGGAGGAGGATAACTGATGTACAGTCCCACGTCAGATCTTTATCATTATCTATAGTAAATGTGAGTTCTTTATGTAATTGTTTACTTAACTATCATATACAGTATTAGGGACAAATAACAAAATGTAATTAATCACTCGATGATTAATCCAGTGGTGTAACAGGTCTATGAAATTTTGTTCTCCTATCTTGGTGTTTGCAATCATTGACGTGAGTCTTAACTTAAGGAGAATCATATTGTCTAATGTGACAACCAATTCCGCTTAAGTCGTCCCCTCAAAACGGCTAACTTTCAAATAATAAGTCAAGTCCGCCTCCTCAGTGTCTGTTATTTGTTTCTTGGGCTCTCTTCCCTCTTTCTCTTGTCTTTCTGTATTTCCTGCTGTAATTATCCCTTATTTCTTCCCTCATCTCACCCTTGTTTGCTTTTTTTCTGTTACTTGTCTAATATTTTACCCTCTTTCCTTCTCTCTGTCCCTCAGAGGCTTCCAAACCCACTAATCCCTGTATGTTTTTACCACATAGTGACAAACCAGAGTGCTATTATGCAAGAATCTCTGTGTGAGCATGCATTTTTGTTTTTTGTATGGATTTTTTTGTATCCCGTGTTTATGTGGATGTCTACGTGTGCATACGTAATATGTGTCTTCATGTTTGTTTCCATGTGTGTGAACGTGTAATCATTTCCCACTAAATGGTTTTGCGGTCTGAATTATTTTAGGAGGAATAGAAGACTAGAAGAGAAGGAGAGAGGAAATGCAGACAAAGAGGTATTCCTCTTTTTACATTTGTTAGAAACCATTCAAGTTGTAAGTTGTTTCTGACTTAGTTGCATTTAAATCTTAAACAATGTGTCCATTTACCGTGAATTTTACATGATTTGTATTCACTCAAATAAAGTGGCAAAAATTACACAATGTATTTCAGACAAAAAGTTTACCATTACCTCTGATCAAGTCAAAGCATTTTCCAGCTTTCATTTCTTGCAAGCTACTATTCTTTTATTAATTCCTCAATATTGTGCGTATATTAATGTTGTGAACGTAAGTAAAAAAGTTTTTAAATTCCAATGGGAAAAATATACAGGAATGCAGTAACTGTTAAGTGTTGTTTGACATGACAAGTAAGTGATAACACTCTATAAACAAGTGTGTGTGTGTGTGTGTGTGTGTGTGTGTGTGTGTGTGTGTGTGTGTGTGTGTGTGTGTGTGTGTGTGTGTGTGTGTGTGTGTGTGTGTGTGTGTGTGTGTGTGTGTCTGTGAGAGAGAAAGAGAGAGAGAGAGAAGGTGAAACAGAGCGAGAGAGATAGAGACGAAGTAGAAGAAAGTTGAAAGTTTGTATGTGTTACATAAACAACTGCTGTATCTTTGCTCATTAAGGCTGCATTGATCCTTTACTCCTGCGTTTAAAACTGTTGGTAGTTGCATACCAACACGTCTCCGCAAAAGCTACCAGCGCATCTAAAAACTTCTTTCAGCAGTCAGTAATGACTTGGAGATGATGGTACTGTTGGAATTTTGTGTGTTTATGGCCGTGGTGAGCTTCGTCTCTGCCTCTACAGAAGTCTGCACCAACACCCTCTTACCTGGAGCTAAAGGTATGTGTGTACGTGCGTGTGTGTGTGTGTGTGTGTGTGTGTGTGTGTGTGTGTGTGTGTGTGTGTGTGTGTGTGTGTGTGTGTGTACGTAAATACACTGTAATTGTGTGATATAACTGACAAGTGGCAACACTTCAACAGTCATTATTGTTTGTTCAAGTTGTTTATGAATTTAGAAATCACATATTCAAAATGTAAATAACTTTATATCCATCAGATATATAAATCAAAGTGGAAAATTCTGAGGAAGCCTCCCTAATATCCTTGAGGGTTAATAAAGTTGCAGACAAACGTAGCAAGCCTGTAATGTCATCTTGTTTATGAGTTTGCAGTCTGCCAGCCCATAGTCTTTTACAGGGAATGCCTCCCCATGTGTGTTTTCCATTTTACGACATCCAGTAGCTCATTCCCCTGCTGATTCAGACAGACCTAATAAAATAAAACTAAGTAACTTTTTTTCCCTCAGCTCCATTCACAATAGGGAAAAACATCTTGTTAGCTGTGGATTAAAAGAGAGTTGAACGTCTGTAACATGACGACATGCAGAGAAAAGAGTGGAGATCGGACGAGCAAACAAGCAAAAAGCCTTCAAGAATTCTGATTTGATTCTTACAGTTTTGCTTCTCAGAAAAAGTATGTTTCATCCCCATTAACAAAAATGATCTTTCAGACAGAACTATAAGTTTCAGCGATAGCATGGGTAAAGCTAAGAGACAGCATTACGTCATATACAGCAAACAGTAATGGGGATTTTGTCAGCCTTTCATTGAATTTATGAAGTAAAAAAATCCCAAAATGACTGTATTTAGACAGCTGCCACTAAACTGGACTTATTATTGGTACAAACTCATCTCAGACTGGCATATCTGACCAGGGCATGTCTCCGAGTGTGTATATTTTCATGTCTGCGAATTTGAGTGGGTGTGCATTTTTCTGCTTCATTCCCTGAAAAAAATCAACACAACTGTACTTATTTATCTTAAAGTTTCAACAAACATTAGACTTACTGGAATTTGGTTGCACAGGACTTGATTTACCAGCATTTTATTTTACATTCAGAACCACACTCTCATGCCTTCTAACATTTTTATCACTCACAAACTATACTGTATTTGTCATTGGAAATATATCAGAGAATACACTGGACAAGTGAGATGTGTTGTTAAATTACTTTCAGTACAATATTCCATAATAGAGGCTGATAAAACAATGTTATGTAAGAAAAAATCTTGGAAAGCGCACTGATTTACATTAATTGAAAATGTTTCCACAGCCTGCAGAACTTTGTAATCTGTTTCCTTAATAACTCATTCTTTATCTCAATGATAAAAAGAAGTTCTGTTAGCTATCACAAAGTTGGGGACAGTTACAGCTCTAATAAACACGGGTCAAAAACAGAATCAAGGGCAGTACCTTTATCACGTTCTATATAAATAGAGTTGACCAGCTTCAGTGATATTTAAAAGTTGCCCTGTTTCTTAAATGATGTTGGCATGTATACATTTTAACTGAATATTAAAGTAAATAGCTGAGTCAAAGTTCAAATTTGAACGTTACTCCAAGTAAGAGCTGAATGTCCACTGATTACAAGTCACCAACTACTTTGGTTTTGAGGTTTTATATCCGCATCTATATATTTCTAAGCTCACTTGAAAACCTCACGCTGTCACACTTCTGGCGTCTACCCGGAAGTTCGGGACGCTATCCGAGTTAGTTCCAGTCTTCACATTTGTCCATGTCTGTCACTTACAGAGCCGTTTTGGCTTCGTCAAACATAGCGGTTTATATTCTTTGATTGTGACGGACCTCACTTTGTCGTGTGGGGAACTCCAAAGCATTATTCACCAGGACCGAACTCACGAAGTTGCCGTCTACCCGGATGGCCGGACAGTAATGCCAAAGTGGCCTTTGTCTTTGCGTTTGTCTGTCCCACACACACATAGCCGTTACGGCTTCATCGGACACAGCGGTCTGTTTTCTTGTGACAGCGAAGAAAAAATAAGAATAACAAAGTCTGATATTATTGTTGTCTTATTGTGGAATTTCCATCATAAAAATATATATATATATATATATATATATATATATATATATATATATATATATATATATATATATATATATATATATATAGTCACTAATAAATGGTTTTCATTCAGTACAGAAAAGCTCTGGAATATGCAAATTTATGCAAAACAAAAAAATATTTGCAGTTTGATTTTGATTGTTTACATGGCAGAAAACAGGGGGTAATGTGTTCTACTTGTGCAGCTCAATCGTTTATCGTCATGTCATAGTCCTCCTCACCGCCTTCCATATTTAATCCAGGAGAGCAAGGTGACATTGGACAGGAGGGAGATCCAGGGAAAATGGGGAAGAATGGACCACCAGGACTTACAGGTACTCAACACCTGTCTCTCAAATGGATTTTGTTTTCTGTGTGTGTTGAAAGGAAAAGAGGTTGCTTAGCTATACATTTAGTTGAATGTAAGACAAAAACTCATTAATAGTTCTCAACTGATGGACTTCTATGTGTTCTTAGTCACCTTTAAACCTCCATTGTCTCCAAAAGGAAATGGAGATTTTCTGGACATGGCTGTTGGTGTATGAGGTCCTAAGAGTACAGTCTATTCCAATCTGAGCAGGTAGAAATGTTATAAAAGAGATCATCGTGATTAACAACGGATGGGGTATGGGTAGGTGAAATAATGCATCATTAACAAGGAAAATGTAGCTGTCCCAAAGCAGCGGAAATTCTGTTCTCGTCACATTCAAATCCAGTTTATAGTCCAGGTTTAAAGTGAAAATAGGAGAAGAGCATATTTTATTCTGATAAATATAATCTTTTTTATTCAATGTAGTGTTCTTCTTCTCTAAAGCCTGCGCTCTGCAATGTTCATAATGTAACTCGGCAACCAGCAGTGTTAGCAGTGGCTAATTTAACCTTGAGATAGTGACAGATATAAACAGTGGTTGCCACACTGTTATCATATTTGTGCAAAAATTTCATCATAAAATCTACTTTATAAAAATATCCCTAATCTGGCCACTTCCAAATTTCATAATGAAAATTCTTCTGTATTTCTGTTCTTGTTTCCAACAAGAGTACCGTGATCTAAAGTCAACTGAATATGGAGCCAAAGTAATGAGTGGGTGGCCTCATGTCTCTTTTAAGTTAGCACAGAAGCATGAAGTCTGACTTTATCTGTCTGAAACTCAAATGTATCATTTACATTGTTGATGTAACCAAGACAAATAACCACATCTTACACGCTGCTCCCAAAAACCCTTCATGACTTTGCTCTGGCAGCAGCCTTTGCTTTTTCCTGCTACACACAGCTTGCTTTACTTTGCTGTGCAGCAGATACAGAGGCCTGCTTTGCTCTGCCCAGGACAGACAGAGTGCCCATGGAGATAGCAGTCTTCTATCTGGCTATATTGTATACACAGATGGCTGCACACACACAAAGCAAAAATAAACACACAATGTACAATAAACACACTCTCCTCTCATCAGGCAAAAGAGCCCAGGAATGATGGAGTCTTATGACAATGATTGAAAAAGAAAGTCCATATATGTGAACTTTTTCTCAACTTTTCAACTGTGTGGACCTTTTTTTTTTCTAGTATATAGCAAACCCAGTCATTATGGTTTTTCTGTGTGTATACTTACTGTAGGGAAGAACACATGTTCCTGTGATGACTTTGTCAGTCAGTCAACAGTTCAGCAGATGAAGCTGTTTTACAGGAAACAGTTGCTATATTTTGGAACGTTAAAACGGAATACTGATGTGCTCGGGAGGGCAACGGTAACTTTGGCTTTGAAGGTTTTTTTTAAATAATTTTTTACATTTTCTTCACTTAAAGCTGCTTGCAATGATGACGCTAGACCTGTGCCAAGAAAAGTTCAAGATTTTGGTGATATATAATGTTCTTGGTTGTTAGGAGAAACCTGGAGTAAACCATTTCTATCTCATGTTTTAGTATTTATGAAAGATCTGTATTCAGAACTTTTAATCGTTTGTTTTTGATATGTTAAGTATTAAAGGCTATCTCTCTACTGAAGCCAATATTTGTTTAAAATAGATTGAGGTTGTTTTGCTCCATGATTAAAATTATATATGTGGCCACCTTCTCCCTTGTCCTCTAGCAGCTGGAGAATCCAGACGTTAAACCATTTGAAGGAGTTGGCCATTAAAGAGAGGGACTGCAGAGATAGGAGGGACTGTTATCTGGATGTTTAACTTGACGGTTTAACTGGCAACCATAATCAGTGTGAAAACAAAATTAATCATCGTGTATGGAAACCGAAAGACAGACAAGACCAACAGATTAAATTTGTTCTAATAGCAAAAACAAATAGTCAGTGTTCAGAATATTTTCAGAATATTTATTCACTAATGAAACATTTTAGAAATTCACATAGAATTGAATAAAATAATAAAATTGATCAGAGATTGAACTAGTTCCCGTAAAACAGGCCTTTACAAAGTCACACAACTATGACATCTCACACCTTTCACCCACACAAAGCATCAAGTGGAAAAGCAGTAAGAGAAATTTAAAAATTGTGTGTGTGTGTGTGTGTGTGTGTGTGTGTGTGTGTGTGTGTGTGTGTGTGTGTGTGTGTGTGTGTGTGTGTGTGTGTGTGTGTGTGTGTGTGTGTGTGTGTGTGTGTGTGTGTGTGTGTGGTAAATCCTTTTAATAGCAGTAGGCCTCTCCAGTGCGTCACTTAGTATTTCAAATGCCATCAATTTCCAGTTGAATAGTTTCCTGAGGAAATACTCATTCAATCATTGGAAGAAAGCCTCGGCCCATTCTCTAATTTTCCCATACTCACTCTCTCTCTAACAAACACACATTATTTCTCTCTCTCATTTTACTGTGCCCTGCCTTGTCATTTTAGCATCCAAAGTCATGCCCCATCTATAAAACTAACAGAAGGAAAATGAAAGATTGTCACCATGGCAATGGAACAAAATGCAAGAACCAGGACATTGTTGGTTACAAATGCTGAATTAAATCCAGAATGAATTAATGAATACCAAATGTATTGCATCTGATTTTCACATTCCACTTTGTCTAAAGCATATTCCTCAACAACATTTACTTTCTCACAGACTGTTTTTTGCTCCGCCTCAATACTTAAGTTTGTGGCCAAAATAAATCAGCATTTCTCCTTTAATTTCTTTTGCTGGCACACTAATAACAATAACATCAGTTTAGGAATTAAGCTATGCAGCAATTGTTGGAAAAACACTTCAGGGCTTGCAGACCTAATCTCTGAAGATCAGAGGGAAGAATGTAATCAGTTTAATTAGGCATAAAATCAAGAAAATACTAAGAAAACAAAAGAGAAATTATGAAAGCCCTGAAAACAGTCAGGATATCAAAAACATGATAGACTTGAATAATAGAATGTATGTGTGACTTAAAAATAGTGGTTAACATATGTACTACCATATGTAGTGACTACCATATGGACTGGAAATAATGTATTGTTAATTAGAACCAGTTTGTTTTACATATTCCTTCCTGTTCATCTCCAGGAGTGCCTGGAGAAATTGGCATTAAAGGGGAGATGGGCCACACAGGAAAGATGGGGCCTAGTGGAGCTAAAGGTATGAATATGTAGTCTGGCTCTATTTTGTTTCTCTGCCTTCATCATAATTTGTGTCTCGATCATCATTTGACCTACCACTACTATAATAATAATAGCCTTATAACTCTGTTTAGCATTGCTATAACTATACAAACAGAAGAGCCAGCAGAACAGAAGATCAACATTCAGCCTCTATATTTTCTTTATTTTCTCTCTTTGTGTAATAAGCATTCGTGTTCCCTTGCCTGTCGAGGTATTCACTAGCCTCACTGTTCATTATGTTTAACACACTTTGAGGAAAGTTGCTATGCATCAGTCATCTCAGGCAAAGTAGTGAAGTCACAGGTTTGGATTTTCCTTGCGGAGTGCCTGTAGCTCATAAAACATGTGGAAAAACACATTTTAAGCCTAGTGCTGGCTACTGCTAGATCACATCACTAAATTGTTTACAGAAACAATTTGGTGATGTGATCTTATTACAGGCAGCTGATTTCCAATGTTGTATTAGTCAAATAGGCTTCATTCAATTAACAATATTCATTTAAATCTCTTTGAATAATGAAAATTCTATGCTTGAGTTTGAATATTACTAAAATGAGTGTGTGTACAGCTTGTATTGTTGGGACAATACATTTTTGATTGCTTAATTGGTGAATTTATATGGAAAGAAAACCAGCCAGCAGTAATTTTTCAAGTAATTTAAAGGCCCAAAGATGACACTGTAAGTCATATAGCTTCTAACAGATAGCTTTTTTATTTAAACATTTGTTAAACTTTTTTATGCTCAACAGTATATTTCATTTGAACTAAAAGTAAATCGGGCAGGTCAAAATGTAAATCTCATCTGAAATCATTTCTGTTCCTCATTCAAAAACAGCCAGTTGTGGTGTTTGTACTGGAGCTCACTTCCCCAAATCTGCAACTGTCAGTTCATTTCTTCAGTTTATATAAGCGATTATGTTCTGGACTATATTTGTATACAAAGGTCAAAAGCATCTTTAAAGTTTGACAATACGTCATGTTCTGAAAATTTTTAGGTCTATTTTGAACAATGAAATCTGTGTGTCAATATGTTAAATTTGAACTGATTACATATTATTAAATTATATTAAATGATTTGCAATGACCTGCAGAGGTATGAAAGTTACTACAAATATCATACAGCCATCTGGTGGTGGTGTTCTGTAACTACACAACAACGTCACTACCGATTGTAAACGTAACAACATTATTATAGCCTTATGGTGAGAACTGTGTCACAACACATGATTTCTGTTTCTGTCTAGGAGACAAAGGAGACTCGGGTTTAGAAGGTCCCTGTGGTTTAAAAGGGAAACCAGGTGAGGCATTGCACATGCATCATTCTGCTCCATCATCATAATGTCAAAGCAAAATATTTAAATAAGAAGTGTGGGCAGAGCAGGTCAAAATATTCTTCATGTTTAGGTTTTGAACTTGTAAATATTTCATTCAGAACACTATTTTTTCAATGTAAACAATAAAAGTATTTATTAGTTCATTTAAAATAATGTGAGGAGATTCTCCCTACTACCACTATTGCAAACGCTGAGGATTACCTGTGTGTTTCATTGACTCCTTGATGTGTATTGTTCCCAAACTTACTTCAGCTATTAGTGTAAATCAATCAAATTGCTTGCATGGGCTGTACATGTTAGGTTCAGTAGAACTGCAGTAATGTGACTGTGCTCATACATTTTGTATGTACTGTATTCGAATAATGTGCTGGCCATTGTTTAATCCATCAGGAACAAATTGTGACTGTGGCAAGTACAGAAAGGTACTTGGACACCTTGATGTCAATCTAGGCAAGCTGAGAAATGCTGTTAAGTTTGTGAAGAACGGTGAGTACTGACTCTGGTTACTGTGGTTTAGGAAAAAATGCAGTATGATATGAGGCAGGAGGAAGTATTAAGTTTGTGGCATGCTGATCAAAAGATGAAAAGGGAAGTATAGTTAGGAATAAAAGAAACTGCCACTTCAAATTATTGTGAATTTGTATTCATAGACCACCAAATACAAATAGAATGTTTCATACTTAGAATTTTTGTGTGATAGTACTTTTTTATCTTACCCTATTTTAATGTGAAAACAAAACAGTGACTTCTGCATAAATATATTTACTGTTACAATAATCAGGCTAAAACTAAATCAGAAATCCCTTTATGGGTTTCCTATTAATGTCTATTAAGTGATTAACACATTGTCATGGCTGTGTTTACTCCTTTGAAAACACAACCTTACTGACGGTTTCTGGGGATTTCAAATTGAACAAACTGAGGAAGATACAACCTTCTTTTTCATAATATTTTCAGCCTCATGTGAATCATATGGCTGAATTTGTTGCAAGCAGTGATGAGCAGTGAGGGCCAGCAAAGCCTTCTCTGCTGGCCAGAAATCATGATAATTTTTTTGTTAAAAGTTAATTATATTTTAATGCATTATCCTTAAATAAATACACACACACACACACACACACACACACACACACACACACACACACACACACACACACACACACACACACACACACACACACACACACATTAAGATATACTGTAATATGACAAAGGCCAACACTGGGTTAGTGTTCTTTTTTTAGGTTAAAGAGTTTTTATCCAATCAGAATTCAGCTAGGTTGTGCTGCCAGGTTGAATGAAATCTGCCAAGAGCCTTCAGAATCTATAATGCAGATGTCCCTGCACTGTGAGCGAAAGGGAACATATAGTTAATAGACAGATGTGATAGCCAGTCAGATCAAAAGTTGGGACTCTAAGGCTTTCTAGCTGGCCTCACGTTGACATGTACGTGTCCTGTGATTGGATACTCAATCTGAGAAGGCAGCACTACGCATGTCACATGAGTTGGGTTACGGTTAGAGCACCCTAGAGCTTTAGGAGAGGATTCTACATGTGTTTTGAACCTGAAAATTTACTTGGTAAGCCACTTATTATGAGATGTATTTGTGCAAGTTTGGCTAAATAGAACATCACTGAAGGCCTAGGTGTGAAATGCACTTCCCGCCACTGGTTGCAAGGAATAGTAACTGTTGATTTCACCATCATAATCTTTTACTTTGTGCTCTAAAAAACCAGGTTCTTTACAAATAAAATAACTGCAGAATGTCATAGAAAATGAAACTAACCTAATGAGTACCACTAACCCTAAACCTTTAATCGTTGTTCTGTGAAGTCCTCCTGGGGCTAATGGAAACAGAAGAGTGGTACTACCTGCTGGTGAAGGAGCCCAAAAGATTCAGAGAGGCTTCAATGAACTGCAAGTTAAGAGGAGGCACCCTCGCCATGCCTAAAATCAGAAGCACCAACCGTCTAATGGCAGACTACATCAGCCAGGCAGGACTGACCAGAGTTTATATAGGACTGCAGGCACAAAGCATGGACCCAGTGAGTGGTCACAATCAGAACAGATCTGTTCTCTAAAAGTAGACAAGAACTAAAGCACTAATATATCGTAAAATGTGGTGTAATTCTGAAAATGATTGTGCTAATTGTTGTGTTGTCTGTTTTTGGTCACCAGGATAGATCAAACTCTTACTTATATGTAGATTCCAGCCCACTACAGGGGTTTACAGCTTGGAGCCAGGATGAAGAGTTGCACTCCAGAGTACCTCCAACCACTAACTCCACCTGTGTGGAGCTGCTCAGCACTGGAGCATGGGGTCGTATTGAATGTGAAGCCACCATGTTTTTCATCTGTGAGTTCTCAAAAGTCAGGAGAGGAGGAGGAGGAAGAGGGACACCTGGTTCAGCCTCATAATGGCTCAAGAGTCATTCTGACTTGCATGAATAGGAAATATAATCACATGTCTTGTAAAGTTGGCAATTTGTATTCATGTAGTTGAAAACTGTAAACAAAAAATAAATTTAGCCTGTATTCCCTGTGTACACAATTGTTAAGCAGTTGAGTATTTTTTACTATATTATCATTTTTGTGCATGTTTTTAACTCTTAACTGTATAAATTTGAATGCTTAGTGGATTTAAGCATATCAGGTGATGTGTGTTTATGTAATTAGGGAGGGTGTGTTCTTAACTCTCTACATGTGTGCCTAGTTATTAAGCAGATTTTTTTCCTCCAGTACAATGAGCTAAAAAAAAATAGACTTAAACTGACTCTGAAAAGACAAAATTGTACAAAGTCATTCAAAGGTATTAACACTCTTGAAAAGAGTCAAACCCCTCTTGCTGTTAGGCGACATCACTACCCACTGCACCATCATGCCACCCAATCATAGAGCATTTTGTTGAAAATAGTCAACAGAGTTACAAAAAATATGTTGAAAAAAAGAAGATGCAAATTAGCCAAATATTTGAGAAAATTCAAATTTGAAGTTCCCATGACGGGCACTCGTATTCAATAACTGTTATCTACCTGGAGAGCCCAGAAGTACAAAGTGTTCAGAGCTTGGAGGCATGGCCAAGGTAGAGATGGCTGAAACAGACCACGATTAAACAAGACATACAAGTTGAAATGTCAAGACTGTAGAGACAACAAATACCTGAAGACAGATGAGATGAGAGTGATCACTAATGAACACATTTCATTTCCAGCTATGTGCCATTAAGGTGGAGGTGTGGGTACTGGTATAGGCTGGTATTATTTAAGATGTGCTAGTTGGACCTTTAAGAGTTGAATATGGACTCAAAATCAATTCTCAAGCCTACGGCTAGTTTTAAAAGACGCTGTTGTCAAGCAATGGTCCAGAAAACAGTCTGCACTGTGGTTTTAATCCAGAACAATGCTCCATCACATGCATCAAAGTAATCCACTGTGTGGCTCGCCAGCAAAGACTTTAAAAATGACAGAGTAATGATATGACAAACAGAGGATTGTAATCGTCACCTTCAGCCATTTATCCAAATCCAGGTGACAAATTATACTGAAGCCTATCCCAGCTGACTAGAGGCAGGGTGTACTCTGGAAAAGTTGCCACTGTTCATGCTCAGTATTTTAATTTTTCCTAGGTGACACATTTTCCACCACACAGTCCAGAGTTGCCCTTAAATGAGCCTGTACTCTCACTATGACTGATACCAGTCAGATAGACAAATAGATGGACAGACAGAGAGAGAAAGATATGAGATGACCATTTATGACAAATCCCCCCAAATAGGAAAAAGTCCCATTGAAGCAAAATTATAAATCAAGTAGTCAGTATGAACTTTAATTCAAACTTCCTTCATTGACACCCAATAGTGATGGACAATATCCTATGCACAAATGACTGGTGTGTGTGCTTATGTGAAAACACCCACACCTCCATGCAAGGCCCTCCTCTCCTACTCTTGCCATGTGACACCACCGGCCAGTCGTTCACACCTCAACCAGTTATCTGTACTGCGTTTTTGCTCTTTCACAGTAAGGCTCAGCGAAGAGTGACGACGATAATGACTACAGGAGGGATGAAGAGTGTAACGCTTGTTGCTACCATGTTTTTCATGGTGCTGTACCAATGCACAGCTGGAGTCAAATCTGCTTATTGCAATGGCAAAAATGTGGATGTTTTTCTAAACAGCTCCTATCTAACAGGCGCAGATTTTTTTTCTGCCCCAGACACATATATTGAGGTAAGAGGTTGCATCAATGTCTCTTTAAATAAGTATTTAATTTTGTTGTTAAATATGTAACTGAAAGATTAGAACTGTCCTGTAATGACATGATTTTAAGTATGATTTCAGTATTTTCTAGCAACAAAGAGCCTATTTCACATACAATGATGTAGCAGTAATTGTAGAAATGTATTCTTACGAGTCACTGTTGTTCTGAAATGTGTCTGTTTTAATTTGATGCAGATGACAATTGGGAACGTGACTCAGAAAAGTGAAGTCGTTGAAAACCAGAATTCTGCAATATTCAAGAAGTGGTTTTTCTTCAAGAAGATCCAAAGTGACGACCTGATCATTGATGCCTGGGATGAAGATAGCTTTTGGGATTTGGATGACCTCATGGGAACATGTGTCATTAAACTAGAAAAGGCTATCAGTGAAGAGAATTGTGTTTTTCCAGCTGGTGAAGTGTCGCTGAGTTACTCATGCATTTGACAGCAGGGAAAACTGATGTAATACATGTCATCAATGAAATAGACACAGTTGTTTTCTGCTCATAACGTATTTTTCAGAGTGACTGCAATATAACAATATAGCAAAATCCATTTTTGTAAAATATGTTTTAAATGACATGCAAATTGCAAAACAACAAATAAAGATCCATCCCTGAAATTCTAATCAAGTATGTCTGTTTGCTGATTGTAGCTTTTAGACATGTCAACTATATTGGGAGTCTCATATTAGCTTTATTCCCTCCTCTGCTGCAGGGATACATTGTTTAAGGATTAACTGATAAACTATTTTGAACTCAACAGATCCAAACATAAATAGCATTATTACTTTCACATTTAATGAGAAAAAAATCAGACAGTAATGCTTATTTTTTGTATTTCCTCCATGCAGTTTGAGCTTATTAACCAGTGGAACCAAGTCACAGACAGGAATGAGTGCCAAGGTAACAAGTGGAGATAGATATTTTATATCTTAATTCATTTTTTTAAGCTTATCCTGTTTTGGGTCACAGGATGCTGGAGCCTATCCCAGCTGACATTGGGTGTGAGATGGTGTTCACGCTGGACAAGTCATTAGTTTATTGCATTGACCACATGAAAGAGAAGCAGTCAATCACACTAACATTTATGCCGATGGGTACCAATTCACCTATATGTTTTGGTTGTGGGAGGAACCCTGGCATCAGACATGGGGAGAACATCCAGATTCGACATAGAAAGCAAACTCTTTGATGAAGAGGGATGATTTTTTTCCCTACTAGTTATATCAAGTAACTAATTTGTTTGGGTATCCGTTCTGAGTGTCTCCCGGTGGGAGAAAGTTTTACCACGATATTCCATGTTACCTTATGATGGACGTACCTGCCCACCGTGTGGAGTCTAGCTTGGGATCCAATGGGATCAGGGACCTATTCTTTTTTCTTTTTGCTGTTGGGTTTTGTATGTGTTTGTCTATACAGTTCTGTTTATATATCTCTTGTCCTTGAACCCCACCTGTGTATCCCTATGTGCTATGGGTATTTATTGTGACTGCTGTGTTTTCTGTATGTCATAACTGTACTCTTGTGGAATGTATGTTGTATGATTGAATTGTATTGAACAGAGGACTATTAAAGTATTCTTCATTTTCATCTTCATGACTGAGTGAGGCTCGAATCTAAAGATGGAACAACCTTGAGCACTGCATTCAAGTCTGGTGTGATGCTTTTGATAATTTTGTTAAAAAAATAAATCTATACATTGCATAGGTTTAAGGATTGTAGTGAACCGTTATGAAAACATTGTGGGCGCACCTAGTTACATCAAATTTGGTTTGATCCTACAATAGTTTGTGTCATCGAAAGGAGCATCTTCCAAATACAAGCTCACATTCCGTCATAGAAATGGAACAACGGAAAAAAATCTAAAACATACTGTTGACATACTGCTGATGAGGAAAGCCAACCACGCTGAGGGAGCCAACACAAACACAGTAAGAATACAACTCTACTCAGAAACGCTCCAGGCCGTGGTTCAAAACCAGAACTTGTTAACAGTGATGAAATGAGTTTCTTGTCATCCTCATGAAGGTATGGTGAGTCGGTGAGTAATGATCCCTTCAGCATGAAGTGTGTCTGTATCCTGACAATGATCATCTACTAGATTGGTTGTAAAAGCATTTTTGAAAGACATGAGATCAGATGATTCATTAGTTTGGGTGATTCATTACTTCTCTACTGCTACAACCATGTGGTTTCACATTTAAATCTTTTTCTGTGCATGAAATGTCTGGGCAACTATTGAATTAATTCAAGATTGGCAGGAAATTTGGTAAGTCCTTTTAGTCAGGCTCTTGCAAAATTACAGCAAATTTATCGATCCTTTAACTTTTCTACTTGCTCCATAATTGCATTGTCTAAAGGGAAAGTGTCAGATTATATGTTTTTCCACAGGATTCTTTTTACCCAGGATTTTCACACATTTGTGTATATTAGGTCCCTGAGGAAACTGGACAGTGGGAACAAACATATGAATACCATAAATGGAATCATATACACCTATCTAAGGAGCTATACCTGTAAATGTTTACATTTTTTTCAATAATCTGGTTTTGTTAAGAAATTTGCAGATCCAGTAGGAAGGTTCTTGTTGACCATTGTGAAGATGGGCTGAAGAATGAGGTATAGGAGTAGCAGGGTAGAAAAGGTATAGAATTCAGATCGAGAATTTGCAGACATAAAAGCAGCCTGGGACAAGACAGGGATCAAGAGCTAACTGTGTTCCACAAAACACGCCAATAGAATAGAATAGAATAGAATAGAATAGAATAGAATAGAATAGAATAGAATAGAATAGAATCTCTCTACCTATATATTTGAATAAGCTCACTTGAAAACCTCACACTGTCACGTTTTGACTCCACCCACTACCTGTCAATCAAGCCCCCAACCAATCACGGCACATCTGCCAGAAGGAATCACGTGAACAAGAGCTAGCATGGTGGAACTAAATAAACAACTGTCACCACAAAAAAAAAAAAAAAATTTCTGTTTAATGTCCATTGACATATAACACAAACTCACTGTACACAAGAAAACAAACATTTTCTTGTGTACAGTTTTGGCTGGCATCTACCCGGAAGTTCGGGCCGCTAGCTGCTGACTCGGCTAGTGGCTCCATAAGTGAGAGATATTTGTCCATGTCTCTCACTTACAGAGCCGTTTTGGCTTCTTCAAACGATTTATATTCTTTGATTGTGACTGACCTCACGTTGTTGTGTGGGGAACCCCGATGCTTTATTCACCAGAACCAAACTCACAAAGTCGGCGTCTACCCGGATGGCCGGACCGTAACGCCGAAGCGGCCTTCGTCTTTGCGTTCGTCCGTCCCACACACAAGGAGTCATTACGGCTTCATCAGACACAGCGGTTTGTTTTCTTGTGACAGCAAAGAAAAAAACCCTAAATATAGTCTGATATTATTGTTTTGTTGTGGAATTTCCACGGGTTCCCGCCAGTAGAATAGAATAGAATAGAATAGAATAGAATAGAATAGAATAGAATAGAATAGAATAGAATAGAATGTCATCATACACAAGTGTACAATAAAATTTTAAAGATAACTCTTGGTGCAAAAACACAGTTGTAAAAGAACAACTATTAAAAAACAGAAAACAGATACGAGAAACAAGGCAGTTATATAAATATATTTACAATGAGCTGGCAAAGGTGTAGAAAAGTAATGTGCAGCAGAGGGACCAGTAGCAGCAATTACAACAAATACAGTGTACATAGTACATGATTAGGGGAAAAAAAACGTCCCAAAACATATTGTCTTTTACTTACAGATAACTTTACTGTGGTCAGTACTCTGATTGCACTTGAATAACACGTTTGTCAGTCTTGATAGCTGTACATCTACAACGTTCTGTGCTGACATCCTGACCCTTTCCAGAACCTTCTTTTCAGCCTAAGAGCTGCTCTTGAATCACACCAGGATGTTGTTGGTGAGGATACTCTCCATGGAACACCTGTAGAAGGACAGCAGCAGGTCCTGGAACATGTTCTGAGCGACCTTAGACAGTATAGGCGCTGCTGTGCTTTTTTGGCAAGGGCATTGGAGCCCCGTGTAAGGTCCTATGAGATGTACATTCCCAGGAACTTGAAGTCACTGGCCCGTTCCACCAGGAAACCAGGGCGGAGAATCTTCTCTCTTCTTCCTGAAGTCCAGCACCATCTTGGTTTTCGAGGGGTTGAGTACTAGGTTCTTGAGTGAGCACCAGGCAGTGAGGGCCAGGATCCCCTCCCTGTAGGCTGACTCATCGCTATTTTTAATCAGCCCCACCACAGTAACCACAGTCATCTGCAAATTTTACAAAAATGTTGCCGCTGTTAATCGGGGCGCAGTCATGGATGTACATGGTGTACAGTTTTGGACTGAGCACACAGCCCTGGGGGGCCCCAGTGCTCACAGCCAGGGTTGAGGAGTGGTAGTCCCCCAGTCTGACTGACTGCCGGCAGTTTGTGAGATCCCATTAAGGATTTTTTTTTCTATTTTCTCTGCATTTGATATACCATGAAATGCTGTTTTATCATGCATTTGAAAGAAAATGTTATTCTAAAAACACTGTAGTGTTACAAGTTGCAGGAAAGTGTCCCAAAGTCAAAGAAAGTCATGTTCGTTCTATCAAAAGACTTTATCTCCTTGTGTTGCACTTACTTGCCTCATTTATTGCAGGTTTCTTTGGAAAAGAGCAAAAAAATTGTTGTTGATGTAACACAGCAAAGGAGTGGCTTTCTTTTACAGTGGATATGAAATCTTTCCAGCTACTCTGGCCTACATGCTGGCTTTGTGTAACCTGCATAGCTGCATTGCAATCTCTCTCTAGATTACATTTTTTGAATTAAAGGTTAAAACTAAGAGCTGATGTGCCTGAAGGCACTTTGTTGTGTGTGTGTGTGTGTGTGTGTGTGTGTGTGTGTGTGTGTGTGTGTGTGTGTGTGTGTGTGTGTGTGTGTGTGTGTGTGTGTGTGTGTGTGTGTGTGTGTGTCTGTGTGTGTGTCTGTGTGTGTGTGTGTACCTCTCAACCCCCCCCTGTCCATCCATATACATATACATCCAAATACACGACACAGGCACATACATATAGATGTGCACAAACAGGTTCATAACATTATGCCATCTATACTAAATACAGTGTTATATGTAATAGCTATATCACAGCTTTGATAGCTGTTGTTTTTGTCACAATCATTGTTGCAATTGTTATTGTTTCTCTTAAACACATGCTTGTTATGTAGAAAAGACAAGTAAAATATTAACAAAGAATTGACTGTTGTCAAATGTACAATACGCAAAAATTAAATAAAGCCTTTAAATTGTATATCCTCTCGGTTCTGCTTTTCTTGAGAGTCCAAGCCAAGGGGTTGTCTTTCTCAGAAGGAACATGCTCTTACCAGTTTTGTTTTTGCAGTTTCAGCACATTTGTGTGACAAATAAAAAGGTTTGATGCATGTGAGTGAAGAATGGTAAAGAACAGCTGGGTGAAAGTCACTGACCACAATGTCAGTTGCATTTCGTGGCAAATCAGGGGATCCTGAAGGAGACGGTTGGAATCTGATGGCTTCAGAAAACAGATCAAGTTATGGATGGCTGTCTCGACGTTCAGGTAATGATACATACTGTATATAACCTAATTTCTTCCAGGAAACAGTACAGTATTTGCTGTGACTGATGAAAGATATGTTTTTATCTTCCATGTTTTTAATTAAATGTGAAGTAATACTATTTAGAGTATTTAGAAACAACTATAAGTACTCTATTTGTGCTTTGAAATGTCTAATGGTAATCTTTTCTGTTGCAGTGTGTTGGATTGGAGCTGCTGTAGTGTGTTTTGGGCTTCTTCTCCTGACTATGATCTTGGTGGCCAACAGTAAGTGCACTATTCCCTGAAACAGGAATTGAGCCTTTTGGCAAGTTCAACTGTATATGTTTTTACTAGATAATGCTCATGTTCATCAACTGAATTACTTCAATAACCCTGATGCAGACACCAGTGCTATCAACCAGTGGGACATGAAGTATAACAACCTGGTTTACGAGATCACAAAAAGCAGAGACAAACTGAGCCAAGACCGAGACCAACTGAAGATTCACCACAGCAACCTGACACAAGAGATGGTCATGTTGCAGAACAAATACAACGCTATGGTCAAAAGTAGAGATATGCTACAAGAAGAAGTAAACAGGTTGAATCTTAATAAAACAGGTAAGATATTGAAACTTGAATATGATCTCTGGAATGGAGTCACAGCTATACACAGAAATTAATGGGCATTATCAACACCAAAAGACATGGATGGAATATAAAGGTAGGAAAATGGGTAACATTGGGACTTTAACAAAGGTGTCTGGTACTCCAAAACGTTCCAAAGAAAAACATTTATTTTATTCTTTTTATGTATAAAATATTTTGGGGGTTTTATATTATTAGCTTATTCCTGGTATGGGAAATGGAAATTTGAAAGTAAAAACATGAGTAGAGTGATTTGTAAAGGTGCAGACAAATGAGGTACAGTATATTTTTTGACCCATGGTCTGTTCTTCTGTAAAGTTGTACTGTAGACTGGATTTTGGCTAATACAGAGGAACTACATTTTTCAAAAGAATGTAAATTACATTTTCATAGCCACTCAAATCCTTTCCCTTCATGTCACAATTGTGATTTTTTGCAATTAGCAACAAAAAATTTGGTCCCGAGATACACCACAACATCTAAACGTGTTTCCCTTCAGGGGTTGCCACAGCGAAGCAGTTGCCTCCATCTAACCCTGTCTTCTGCATCCTCTTCTCTCACCTACCTTCATGTCCTCTTTCACTACATCCATAAACTTCCTCTTTGGTCTTCCTCTAGGCCTCCTGCCTGGCAGCTCAAAACTCAGCATCCTTCTACCAATATATTCACTATCTCTCCTCTGGACATGTCCAAACCATCTCAGTCTAGCCTCTCTGACTTTATCTCCAAAATCTCTAACATGTGCTGTCCCTCTGATGTGCTCATTCCTGATCCTATCCATTCTGGTCACTCCCAAAGAGAACCTCAGTATCTTCATCTCTGCTACCTCCAGCTCTGTCTCCTGTCTTCTCCTCAATCACACTGTCTCTAGACCAAACAACATTGCTGATGTCCCCACAGTTTTGTACACCTTTCCCTTCATTTTAGCTGAAACTCTTCTATCACACATCAAAACTGACACTTTTCTCCACCCGTTCCATCCTGTCTGTACACGCTTCTTCACCTCTTTTCCACACTCTCCATTGCTCTGGACTGTTGACCCTAAGTACTTAAAATCCTCCACCTTCTTGATCTCTTCTTCCTGTAACCTCACTCTTCCACTTGGGTCCCTCTCATTCTCACACACTATACTCTGTCTTACTGCGGCTAACCTTCATTCCTCTCCTATCCAGGACAAACCTCCACCTGTTCCCTGCTCTCACTGCAGATCACAATTTCATCTGCAAACATCATAGTCCATGGAGATTCCTGTCTAACCTTGTCTGTCAGCCTGTCCATCATCATAGTGAACAACAAGGGGCTCAGAGCTGATCCCTGATGCAGTCCCACCTCCACCTTGAACTCCTCTGTCACACCTACAGCACACCTCTCCATCATGTCCTGCACTGTTCTAACATACTTCTCTGCCACTCCAGACTTCCTCATACAATACCACATTTCCTCTCTGGGCACCCTGTCATAAGCTTTCTCCAGATCTACAAAAACACAATGCAGCTCCCTCTGGCCTTGTTTGTGCTTCTCTATAAACATCCTCAAAGCAAATACTGCATCTGTAGTACCCTTTTTGGCATGAAACTATACTGCTACTCTCAAATGCTCACTTCTGCCCTTAGTCAAGCGTCAACTACTCTTTCCCATAACTTCATTGTATGGCTCATCAGCTTTATTCCTCTGTAGTTGCCACAACTCTGCACATCTCCCTTGTTCTTAAAAATGGGCAACAGCACACATCTCCTCCATCCCTCAGGCATCTTCTCACTATATAAGATCCTGTTGAACAACCCAGTCAGAAACTTTACTGCCACCTCTCCTAGACATTTCCATACCTCCACAGGTACTGTATATCATCAGGACCGAGTGCATTTCCACTCTTCATTCTCTTCAATGCCCTCCTCACATCATCCTGACAAATCTTTGCTACTTCCTGGTCCACAACAGCCACCTCTTCTACTCTTTGTTCTCTCTCATTTTTCTTGTTCATCAACTCTTCAAAGTACTGTTTCCATCTTCCCATCACACTACTGGCACCTGTCAATACACTTCCATCCCTATCCTTAATCACCCAAACCTCCTTCCCATCTCTGTCTGTCTGTCTTGCCAACCTGTATAGATCAGTCTCTCCCTGCTTACTGTCCAACCTAGCATACAAGTCATCATAAGCCCCTAGATCGGCCTTTGCTACCTCTACTGTCATTTTACACTGCATCTCCCTGTACTTCCGTCTACTGCAGTCATCTTGAAGCACCTCCTGACCAATTTTCAATTTCCAGCATTTCGTCCTCTGCGCTGCCCTCTTCATCTTCCTCACCACCAGAATCATGCTATACACCATCATCCTATGCTGTTTGGCTACACTCTTGACTACCACTACTTTGCAGTCACTGATCTCCTTCAGATTACACCGTCTACACAAGATGTAGTCTACCTGCGTGCTCCTACCTCCACTCTTATAGGTCACCCCATGTTCCTGCCTCTTCTGGAAGAAAGTATTCACTATAGCCGTTTACATCGTTTTTGCAAAGTCAACCACCATCTGTCTTTCTTCATTCCTCTCCTGGATACCAAACCTGCCCATCACCTCCTCATCACCTGTTTCCTGCACCAACATGTCTATTGAAGTCTGCACCAATGACAACTCTCTCACCTGCACCAACATATCTATTGAAGTCTGCACCAATGACAACTCTCTCACTTGTAGGTGTGCTCTGCATCATTTCATCAAAGTCCAACCAGAATTTTTCCTTCTCTTCCAGCTCACATGCTACCTGTGGAGCACACCCACTAACAACATAGAACATCATACCTTCGATTTCTATCTTCAGACTCATCACTCTACTTGACACTCTTTTTACCTCCAGGACATTCCTAACAAACTGCTCCTTCAAGATAACCCCTACACCATAATAGAACAACTTGAACCTTGCTCTTAAACATCTAACCTTGCTACCTTTCCACCTGGTCTCCTGGACACACAGTATGTCTACCTTTGTCCTCTGCGTCATGTCAACTAACTATCTACCTCAATGTAATTTTAACTAAATGTAACTACTCCTTAATGTTAAATAACTTTACATTTATTACTTATTCAAGTTACAAACATTACAGTTGCACACAAAAAACATGTTGGCTTGTTTCTCTTTCATAACATAAATCCTTTTAATTTATCAGGTTATGAATTCCACAGAACCCCATCAATCAAAGATCAAACTATTCAAGTTAATTAAAAAAAAGAACATCAAAGATAAGCTAGGACATTTCTTTGTTCAAAAAGTTTTTATGAATGTTAAAATGGGCTTAGTTACTACATTGTGGGAAATTTTGGTCAAAGCATCCTTTTGATGTATTTATTTTTTTACGCTCTGACATTTGGTCCCCGGGCCTTGAGTTTGACACATGTGACATAGATGAACCTGGTGCACTCCGATGTAAACACTCCTACTTGTCACCCTGAGGGGCAGGTGAGGTTAGAGTTCCTTGGCAGGTGGACGGCAGAAGGCAATGGTATCCAAATGGATAAAATTGTACATCAGTAATGAGTAAATGATTAAAAGGTTAAAATATCCTGCAGAGATGCCCCAGGAACAGAAGTGAAGTGAAAGTACAACTCTCCTGTCTGTATGTTAAACAGAAATGCTGAATGTTTTCCTATAGCTTCAGACAGGCAGCACAAAAATCTTGCAGAAGGCAGTTCAAGATGCTGATAATATTTGTTTGAGTAAACTTGAAAATAGATGTCCCACTCTGTTTTTTGGAAGTTTGACACCAGCAATGTCAGGAGTGTATACAAAGAAAGAGGTTAGCTAAGAAGAAGTGGGACACTGAGAGGACTGAGGAGAGTAGACAGGAGTACAGGGAGATACAGCGTAAGGTGAAGGTAGAGGTAGCAAAGGCCAAACAAGAAGCTTATGATGACTTGTATGCTAGATTGGACAGTAAGGAGGGAGAGACTGATCTATACAGGCTGGCAAGACAGAGAGATAGAGATGGGAAGGACGTGCAGCAGATTAGGGTGATTAAGGATAGGGATGGAAGTCTATTGACAGGTGCCAGCAGTGTGATGGGAAGATGGAAAGAGTACTTTGAGGAGTTGATGAACGTGGAAAATGAGAGAGAACAAAGACTAGAAGAGGTGACTGTTGTGGACCAGGATGTAGCAAAAATTAGCCAGGATGAAGTGAGGAGAGCACTGAAGAGGATGAAGAGTGGAAAGGCAGTCGGTCCTGATGATATACCTGTAGAGGTTTGGAAGTGTCTAGGAGAGGTGGCAGTAGAGTTTCTGACTGGGTTGTTCAACAGGATCTTAGATAGTGAGAAGATGCCTGAGGAGTGGAGGAGAAGTGTGCTGGTGCCCATTTTTAAGAACAAGGGAGATGTGCAGAGTTGTGGCAACTACAGAGGAATAAAGCTGATGAGCCATACAATGAAGTTATGGGAAAGAGTAGTGGAAGCTAGACTAAGGGCAGAAGTGAGCATTTGTGAGCAGCAGTATGGTTTCATGCCAAAAAAGAGTACTACAGATGCAGTATTTGCTTTGAGGATGTTGATAGAGAAGTACAGAGAAGGCCAGAGGGAGCTGCATTGTGTTTTTGTAGATCTGGAGAAAGCTTATGACAGGGTGCCCAGAGAGGAACTGTGGTATTGTATGAGGAAGTCTGGAGTGGCAGAGAAGTATGTTAGAGCGGTGCAGGACATGTATGAGGACTGTAAGACAGTGGTGAGGTGTGCTGTAGGTGTGACAGAGGAGTTCAAGGTGGAGGTGGGACTGCATCAGGGATCAGCTCTGAGCCCCTTCTTGTTCGCTATGGTGATGGACAGGCTGACAGACGAGGTTAGACAGGAATCTCCATGGACTATGATGTTTGCAGATGACATTGTGATCTGCAGTGAGAGTAGGGAAGAGGTGGAGGAGAAGCTAGAGAGGTGGAGGTTTGTCCTGGAAAGGAGAGGGATGAAGGTTAGCCGCAGTAAGACAGAGTACATGTGTGTGAATGAGAGGGACCCAAGTGGAAGAGTGAGGTTACAGGGAGAAGAGATCAAGAAGGTGGAGGATTTTAAGTACTTGGGGTCAACAGTCCAGAGCAATGGAGAGTGGGGAAAAGAGGTGAAGAAGCGTGTCCAGGCAGGATGGAATGGGTGGAGAAAAGTGTCAGGTGTGATGTGTGATAGAAGAGTTTCAGCTAAAATGAAAGGAAAGGTGTACAAAACTGTGGTGAGACCAGCGATGTTGTTCGGTCTAGAGACAGTGTCACTGAGGAAAAGACAGGAGGCAGAGCTGGAGGTAGCAGAGATGAAGATGCTGAGGTTCTCTCTGGGAGTGACCAGGAAGGATAGGATCAGGAATGAGTACATCAGAGGGACAGCACATGTTAGAGGTTTTGGAGATAAAGTCAGAGAGGCCAGACTGAGATGGTTTGGACATGTCCAGAGGAGAGGTAGTGAATATATTGGTAGAAGGATGCTGAGTTTTGAACTGCCAGGCAGGAGGCCTAGAGGAAGACCAAAGAGGAGGTTTATGGATGTAGTGAAAGAGGACATGAAGGTAGTTGGTGTGAGAGAAGAGGATGCAGAAGACAGGGTTAGATGGAGGCGGTTGATTCGCTGTGGCGACCCCTGAAGGGAAAAGCCAAAAGGAAAAGAAGAAGACACCAGCAATGTCTTCATCTGAGAAAGTGTTGGAATCACACACTTTGGTTCGTCTTCTAACCAAAGGAGATAATGTTGAAAGGAAAACAAAGACCACAGTTTACAAAATAAGTTATTCTTTCTTTCAGATTGTTATTATTATTGTTATTTATTATTATTATTATTATTATTATTATTATTATTATTATTATTATTATTATTATTATTATTATTATTATTATTAAGAAGAGTTATGAAAGTCTAAGTGAAAGTTTAAATTATTGTGCAGCTTCAATTGTAGTCTATTTGCAGTACATGAAATTGAGATAAAGAATATGTGAAGTCTTGTAAGAGTGACAAGTTAAAGTTTGAAACCAAGGACCTCCTTCTTCTAAAAGTGACTCTTAGTTGGATTTTTCAAAGGTTTTCCAGTCTTGCAGATTTCTTTGATCTGAAATATGATTTGGGGATGTGTACAGTAGTTTTTGGGATGTTTCTAAGCTAGCGGCTCACTGTAGAAAATAGCATTACTTCAGGATGCAAATTAGTCCTGAGAACATGGAGGCAAGATTGTAAAAAGTGTACACACACTAACTGTGATACTCTTGTTTATTCTCTAGAAAAATCCTGCTTCCAAGGATGGAAAAAATTCAACAACAAGTGCTACTATGTCTCTCCTGGCGGAGTGACAAAAACCTGGAGAGACAGCAGAAAAGACTGCCAAGCAAGAGGAGCAGACCTGGTGATTATAACCACTACAGCTGAGCTGAATTTTGTCAAGAAAAGTTATGGTGTGACCTGGACTGGCCTGTCTCTTGATAAAGCAACAAACACTTGGAAGTGGGTGGATGGAACTGAGTTAGTGGATGATGGATTCTGGCAGGAAGGGGAGCCCAATAATACGGATGGAGATGAGGACTGTGTGGAGGTCTCGCGGGATGCATCAGCATTAAATGATGTGCCTTGCAGCAGAAGATTCTCATGGATATGTGAGGACTAAGTTTAATTGGACAGGCACGCATTTTTGCTTGAGTTGATATATGTTTTTCTCCTAGAAAATTGAACATAATAGACAGCTTGATAATTGTTTGTGTCCATGCTGTAGTTTCATTAACTGATAACAAGCTAATATACAGTTACAGTTCTAGTTGAACTTAAAAACACCATAGTAAATTTAAAACATCCTTTGAAAAATACATTAAAACCATTCTCTTTAATCCTCTCACATTTCTTATAAATAATGTTTGTTCCTGCTTTGTCAATGACTAATAGTCAAAAGTAAAACAATGCTATTTCTTCTAAGTGGTTTCCTTTACTGCATCAAAAATAAAGAATGACATTACCAACAAAAAATATTGAAATGACAGATTTTTATGTCAAAACTTAAAGATTTAACTTTTAAAAGACAGACAAGAAAGTCCTGGATGACTGGGGTCAAATATGTGCTTAACAAAACACATTCTGTCTCATCCCCTTCCTTCATCTAGCTGTGTTCCTCTTAAAAATTATTGACTTATATTATGTGATAAGGAACATGCTTCAGCAGGCAGGAGTGGAAAAACTATGCAGATCATTTGATTAAAAATAACAACAACAACAAAAAAAATCAAAAGAACTTTCTTTAAGTTGGCTGAAGACGTTTCTCGTGTCATCCAAGAGGCTTCTTCAGTTTTGACTGAGAATTTTTCACTAAACACAAGATAACCATAAAATCCGATTGATGTGCTCGCCTTGATTTACCTCAACCTGGATGACTGAGAACCTACACCTACACCACTTTAGTGAAGTAAAACGTATGACATGATATTAAAAAAAATGAGTAAAAGAAAAACAAATAACAGCAGTACTTTAAAAATAATGCTATGATCAAATTGTGTACATACTGTATAATCCAAAAATGAATTGCAAATAAGCAATACTGCTCTACATACAGTATGTTTGTTTTCAAACCAAAACCTGCCACATAAATAGTGGGTAAAACATTTTGATAAAGCGTAATAAAGTAGAACTAGAGAATCTGATTTAAAAAAAGAGACTCAAGTGCAGTACAGTGCCAGGCTAATTGTACTTTTATTGTACTTTACTTTAAATTCCAACCTCTAGGTGTGGGTCATATTGATTGTGTGAGCTCAGAGTCCTATCAGAGGTTAGATCAACATTGGCTCCCATAAACAACATCTTAGTTAAACATTAACTGTAACACGCCACTTCTTTTTTTTTTTTACCAACCGAGATAACAACCGCAATTAATTCACTTGATTATATAAAGTTGTTTTTTTTTCGCATGACATTTAATCTGCAGTGCTTTTGCGCAAACATTTTACACGTGAGTTTTAAAATCAGTTCCCTGCGCTCCACGTTGTCTAGTTTAACCTTTAAACTAATATTTACTGTTCAAACTTCGTTGCTCAATCGCATTAATGTCTGACCAGTGCAGAAACAATAGCATGTGTGCTCCACTATTGTTAGTTATCCTTCCTTCTTATAAAAGTGTAAAACTAATCAATGATTATGAATACCTCCCACTAGTGTTTTTGAACTGTCCTGTTCTTCTGCTCGTTGTTCACACGCACGCACACACACACACACACACACACACACACACACACACACACACACACACACACACACACACACACACACACACACACACACACACACACACACACACACACACACAGTTCACAAGACAGAGAAAGTGACAGAAATATTGATGCCTTCACTTGGTATTGGAAATATAACAACATTTTGAGCACGTAGCCTTTTCATGTGAAGGATTAAAAAGTAATCAAGAATTTGCTGTCAGGGCGTGGAGAGCATGGATTCACGTTAACAACAGGTGTGTTAACAAGGGAGTAATATGTTTATGTTGATCCATCCTTGTAAACACTGAAGCTATGTCTGATGAAGAGAGCAGGGTTACTCTGCCTAAGACAAATCTATTTTATGGCTATAGCAAGGGTAATAAATTTGGCTTGGCCAGAGTAGAGCTGCTGTCTTGATCAGACATAGCGTCATTATTTTAAAATTTTAGATTTCTTTACTGCACTGTCATAAATTTAGTGTGCATGTTTGTTTTTGTTTTTTTTGCAAATAAGGTTTTCTAGTACTGTATCCCTTTCTTGTGAAGGCCTGCTCAGCTACTTCTGCTCATATATAGCACCAATTTTTCAACCACGTGGAAAAATGAATTATATCAGAATGAACTCTTCAAAACGCATAATGATCCTTATTTCAAAGTATTAAATAAATATAGAAAATAAAAATATGTTCTCTACCCTGATTTCGAAAAAGCAAACTGTTAGTTACCGACTTCACCTGTGGATGTCGTAGCTTCCGAGCCGCTCTTGAATGCAGCACAGGTTTCCAGGGAGTGGCCCCTGCACCTGTCCGACCTGTTTCGGGGACACACGACTCCCGAGGAATTTACCCCGCTGCTGCTGTCCATTGTTTGACGGAGTCCCTTGTACTGGAGGGCTGTGTGAGGCTGAGAGCCAGAGGAGACGGTCAGAAGAGGAATCAGAGATGACGGAACCGGCCGCTAACCCCGCCGCTACCTCGTTCCCAGCGCCGACGCTCTCTTTACCTCTGGGGCTGGAAGTCCTGAGAACCTATTCTGGAGTTCTGATCTGTCTGGAGATAGTAAGTGTCGCTTCTTACAAGGTCATCATCTAACGATATAAAATATGTCAACGACACCTGTGGTGTTCCAAACCTCGTCTTCAGACCCATGAAGTTAATATTTATTAAATAAATGGTTATAATTTATTCTAGATTTAAAACATGGTGCTCGTGTAGTGCTCGGGGTTTTACGTTTCCCTTTGACTTCCCTTTGAAAGCCTGAGGTTGTTTTACCTTGACAGTCACACCAAGGGCAAATATCTCATGCAATGTCACCTGGATTCTGCTGAAAGGATTAAGACTTAACTTTGGGGAAATGACCCGTTACTAGATAAACTAGCAAGGGCACAAGCCCCGTTTCTCAAATCACTGTTGCAGACAGCCTTCAGTGACTACCTCTGCCCAGCTCTCTGCTGCTGGAACTTAAGAAAAATTTAGTGAAATATAGCTGTTCATTATTATAAGAATATCTATTTGGTTATTTATTAAGTAAAAACCTCAACTCGAGATAATGGAGTGCCACCCAGCAAGAAGTTTAAAGATTCTATCCTCAGTTTAGTGCCTTTCTGCATGGAGTTTCTTTCTTCTTACTATTCAAAAAAATGGAATGTAGGTCAGTTGGTGACTCTTTACTGGCCATCGGTGTGAATGTGAGTGTGATGGGTTGACCTCTGTGAGGAGCCGCTGAACAATCTAGTAGATATACCTCATGGAATACTGACTGATTGAAAAAAATAGGTCCTGACTAAATGGAATTGTGTCACTTATGATCAGTTCAGCTCATACTCAGAGGTGAGATTTGGTATTACAGCAGCAGATCCATATTGAGTTTGGTGGTCTAGGGTCTAGAGACGCCCTTGGTTACCAGCATAATCCCTGTTCATAATATTGAACCAGTTTCTCTCTCTCTCTCTCTCTCTCTCTCTCTCTCTCTCTCTCTCTCTCTCTCTCTCTCTCTCTCTCTCTCTCTTTCTGTCTGGCTTCTCATACATAATTATCCCTACATTTAACTTGTTATCTATCAGCCTGTTTGCAGTTGAAGGCTCATACAGCTGTCAGCAGAAAGAAACAGTCATTCAAATGCTAAGCCCTGTCTCTTATCAGCTTGTACCCAGCCTTCAAGTTTTTTCCAACATGTTATTCTCTCACTAACTGCAGGATATAGTTGAAGTTATCAGTCCTACATGGTTCCACCACTATATGCTTGAACCTGGTGGGTCACCTTCAGTTAGCCTTTTATCCATAGAAACTATAGCACCATCAAAGCTAAGGTAAACTTCTGTCACCAAACACTTCATTCTACTGTTAATGCCCCACATTAGCATTAAAAGTTTTTCTACGCGGGAAAGCTACAGTCGTAAAGTGACAGGCTTCTTTGAAGCCCTCTGGATGGGAGTCATACGCAACATGTATTGAAAGTGACATTACATTTAGCAGTGGGAAAGTATTGCGGTGACTTCCGCTCCATGAGAACTTTGGTCTGATCAGAAGGTTAAGAACCCAGCAGCTGATCGAGATTTTCAGCACACGTAGAAAAAAATGAACGCTTTCTGTGAGGGATATGTTTGCTTGCATTCCCAGTTATTTGGTGGTCTGGTTTGGATCCTAGTGGCCTCTTCCAATGTCCCCGTGCCCTTACTGCAGGGGTGGGTGATGTTTGTCGCCATCTTCACATTCATCCTCTCCTCTGCCTACCTTACACTCCTCGTCACGGGCCTGGCTGACCGCTTCGCCACTGACTGGAATTTCTTGGTAAGTTGCAGATGACCAAGCTGAGCGTTCCTGCGTTCCTCCATTGTCCAGGTCCTATATCATAACCAGATTATTAAGGCTTTCTGACATTGTTTAAAGAAAGTGATGCTATTAGATTTCTTATACATATTGATAATTCTGTCATAGTTTATTTATTATTCCTCAGAATGTTTGCACAGCTGGTTTTGAGGTCTCATATATCCAGTGCTGTTTAAATGGCAAGCTCGCCCGCAGCCTTCCTCAGAAGTTTAGAAGCATATCATTATTGATAAGAGTTGTGTCATACACATCCGTGAGCCAACCAGAACAGGGTTACTCACTAACAACCAGCTCCTTTACACTACTGTGTTTAACTACTGGACACCTAAACATGTTTATCCTGAAAAGACCTTTTGTTGAAAGAGGATGTTGTCTTTGAAAGAGCCAATACATCTTGGAAAGGCCGGTAAGTGTTTTCTTTTATGTTTAGAGAAGCAGTTTCATTTCCTCATCTCTAAGGACGCACACATTTCGAAACAATGCATATTAAATCAGTAATGTCTTTTGGGAAATCTTGCTGTCATGTCATGTCATGATTGATCAAGTGCTAGTGCAGCTCACAAGTTGATACTGTGACTGATGTGACTTATTAAACAGAACCAGCATACAAGGCATTAATTTAAAGCAGACTTGAAACACTGTAGCTACAATAATAGCTCTAGAGGGTTGTAACAATACAATAATAATAATAATAATAACAATAATAATAATAATAATAATAATAATAATAATAATAATAATAATAAGGTTCTTACACTGATCTCATATGAAATGCTTGAGAGGTTGTACAGCACATAGGTGAGAAAGATCCAGCTCACAACACCTGCTGCGAGACCCTTCACCAACCTTAAACATTTTAAAGTCCTCAGCACATCTTTGGTGGTTTTGTGTCCATACAAAACCAGAGATGACTGACCAAAAAAGCCCTGATATTAAAAACTACAGCTAAATTAACCCATTGTGTGATGCAGCAAACATTAATTAAAAGATAACTATCAGTTTTCAGTTCTGTGAATGTGTGTATCAGAAGGCACAATAGAGCTGAAGTCACTTAATTTCATAACTGCTGCGAAGCTGGAAAACAGTGCAGGCAAAACAAGAGATAGAGCAGAAAATTCCTGCCTGACTCGTCTTTATTGCCTTTCCTAGATCAAACAGGATTGTATTTCCATAAATAAAATCAATATGTCAGTGTTCTACATGAATTAATTCGCTGGTTTAGACAAAATATTCACAGCAAAAAGTCATTGACAGCACTCCAGTGTTAGCTGCTCGGATGAAGTGCAAACTGTTGTGGGTGTAACTGGATAAACACCAGGAGAAAAAGAAACACTGACTTCACAGAACAGGAGTCTTGGGGAGACCTTATCCGGTCCAGCTGCCTTATAGGGACGGAGCCTCCTCTGCGTAGTAGTCACCAGGTCTGCAGTGATGACGGTGGAAGCAGTCCCTCAGCGTTTCCTCTGCTTCTGGGAACCACCTCCTGACCTGCCGTGTTGTTGCTGGCAGCCGTTTCACTAGCGGAATGTAGGTGGGCTGTAGGTACACTAGGTAATGGTCTGATTTACCTAGTGGAGGGAGGGGGGTGGTTGTGTATGCCTCCTTAGCATTAGTGTAAAACAGATCGATGGTTCTGTTCTTCCGTGTGGGGAAGTCTACACACTGGACCATTGTGAGGAAAGATGAGTCCAAAGTGAAGTGGTTAAACTCACCGATGATAATGACAAGTGCCTCCGGGTGTCGGGTCCGAAGAGCAGAGGTGATATCTATATAAGACTCGGTAGTATCTCGAGATACAAAAAAAAGAGATACAAGAAGAAGAAGTATACCTTATTGATCCCCGCAAGGGGAAATGACATAGTCACTCAGGTGTTTGACATACAAGTTATTTGAGATACGAGCCGTCTCGCTGTCCACATTTTGTTCGACATACAAGAAAAATCCAGTCCAATTTAGAGGAGTTTGAAGCTTTTTTTACATGGCTGCAACAGATTAAAATGATTTTAGTTATTTCCAAATGGGTTAAATTTGTTTGACTTATGAGCTCATGGAACAGATTAAAATTGTATCTTGAGGTACTGCTCTAGGCCTAAAGCAATCGGAAGTTTTATGAGTAGCCACAAACTTTATGCCTGTCTGCTCCCACAAACTCAATAATTTCTGTTTGGTGAAACTAGATGGAAACCATCAAAGGAAGGCAAACAAAATTTGTCTCTCTCGTAAAAATCCCTTTGGCCCACCCAAATCCTGGAGCCGTACCTGGCTTGTTAAGTAAAGAGAGTGCAGTCTGACTTGTACATACTATACTGCATTTACATAATACATACATAATACATAATTTACGTATTAAGCTTTCAAGTTATCTTTTATAGAGAATATCAACATTCAACAGAACATTCACCTTCTTTTTGTCTGACCCAATAGAAAGCCAAACCTCTCCTGTTATTTTACTGTTCAATGGGGTCCTATCAACCATCTGTTCAGATGATAAATTGAGAAAATATTCTTCAACTCAGTCGATCATAAACGTAATCATTACTTCTAGCCTTGATGTGAAGTCGGTCTTGTATTAGGTTGAGTTTGGTATGAAGCTTAATTGTTAACTTTTATTATCTGTTGTATTGCTAGAGTGGTTTCAGTCTTGCCTGGTAGACGAACCCAGCGTTGCCTCAGGCACCAGGTCCTGCTCGCGGGAGCAGCCGGGCATGTGCAGTTGATTGTTTTCAGAACAATGTGTGACATTGAGGATGATCTCACCCCAAAATGTCACAAAGGCATGCCTGTAGTCCGGGCAGGCACACATTGTCAGCAACACAAACCGTCTCCAACCTCCTTTACCCTATGATGAAACACTCCCTCTCACTTCTGTGTCTTTTATGTTTGTTTTTTCATTGGTATGTACATTCTTTTTACAGTCTTGCTCTTTTAGTTGCCATGTTTGTTGCATCTGCTATGCTTTATAAATGATACGACAGGTAGATGTTCAGGTAGAAATCCTGGTTTGCTGTCCAAATGTCAAACATAGCACCTGTTAATTGCCAAATAGAATGTACTCTCATGATGTTTCGTACAAATATTTATATAATATCTTTCCTTTTATCCATGAAAAGCCTGAAAAGTCTTTGTGTTCATTTGTAATGTTTTTCTCTTCTCTCTCTTCCTCAGGATGTGTTTTACCACTTTGTGGCCTTCCTGTTCTACTTTTCTGCCTTTGTTTTGGAGGCAGCAACTACAGCAGCTCACGTAGGGGCCCAGGTTGTGTCGCTGCAAAATGGCACTACCATGTGTATAACCAACCCTCAGGGCAACATATTCACAGTCCTGACAGACAGGCAATACAGTATTAATGTGGCAGCCACGGTGAGAATGAGAGATGTTTTCATAATGTTTGCAACCAATCATAGTTCTGATTATCATGAGTCGCTGACAGCTGGAATAAAGACATTTCTTTCCTTGAGAAATCCTGAGAGTTAAAGTGAACTAACTTCCATGTGGAGAGGGATTTCTTGCTGATTAACTTTAGATATGACCTTGTTTTAGTTGAAATACTGTATCTTATATTTACCTTTTGATAATGCAAAGAGAGCATCCACATGTCAGAAAGAATGCAGTACTGTATTCTTTCTGACAATCAAAAATAATACAGTACTGGTGTTCACAGAACTTAACAACTGCTATTTTTCCATTTATGTAATAGGTATGAGAAACTATGCGACATTCATAATTATTCATAATTATTGTTTAATAATGCTTTTTCTTCCAGGTATTTGCATTTGTGGTGACACTTTGCTACAGCGGCAGTTTGATAATGGGCTTCAGGAGGTGGATGGTGTAACTGGAACAAGCAGCCCAGACTACCAGTAGTATTGTACCTGCGTCCTAACTTCAGCAACACTCTTTAGTTCAATGCATGCCTTTTCTTAAAGGACATCTTACAAGAATTCTTCCTTGAAATCTGCATGATTGAAAGAACTTTCAGAACCCAATTAAAAAAAAGTCAGTTTGGACCTTATGTTTTCTCTAAATTGAGAAGGACCTGTAAACAATTCAGAGTTTGGGGCTTATACAAGGTTGTTTTGCAAGATTCAATGAATTCTTGTAACAGTTCTGGTTTTGTGCTTGCAAGATTTTGTTAATCATGCAAATATTGCTCCATTTCTTTAGTCACATCCTCATTGGTGGGAATATTTCCCATTTTCACAGCCACAAAAACATGCCTGTAAATGCTGTTAAAACATTTTGTTTGACAGAAAATCTGTGTGATGGTGAAATTTCTTTGGCAGATTATAAAAAGGTGGCATGGTCATTTTCACTGATGTCCAGTTTCATTGGTGCTAAAGAGCTGTAAATCCATTCTATGTTGAACATATTTGTTGTTGGATTTTAAACTGGGCACTATTTAACTGTATTTTGCGCTGATGTTTGAATTTCAAAGTTTAAATTTCTTCTTTTGAGCACTTTCTGTCAGATTTTTCAATCGTCTCTGTTAACACTCAGATAATATATCAATATTGCTAGCTCTATTAACAGCTCATCATTTAATGTAGAGTATTAAATAGAAAAAAACTTCTATTTATATATTTCTCAATCTCTTATGAATCATTATATGAAGGATTTGAGTGAATCATATTGTAATTGTTTTTGGTACATTGTTAAATGACCAAAATTAACCTTGATACATTATTCAATAAGTCTATATCTGTATTCTTTTGTTTGCATTGAGGTATTACAATCCAAATAATTTAATTTTTTACAATTGATTTCTTTTGTTAACGCCTGCTATTTTTGACATTTGTAACACGTGTTAGAATTGGAGAAATTAAAGTTTTTAAGAAAAACAGAATCTTATATCTTTGAATCATTACAGGATGTATTGTTATCTGCCACTTTGTCTTCATGAGATTAGGATAATCACAGCAGCATCAGTGACCATGCATCCATTCGATTTATCCATCCATCAATCCATCCATCCATCCATCCATCCACCCACCCATCCATCCATCCATCCATCCATCCATCCATCATTTTCTTATAGATGAGACAACTGAAATCATATCGTCTTCAGCTACTTTTCCACCATGCAGGTCACGGGCGTTGCTGGAGCCTATCCCAGTGAGTGATGGGTGAGAGGTGGGTTACGGCAGAAAATATTCTACTAAGTGGAGCTCTGTGAACGTGAGGAAAGCAAATGTATTAGGACAAAATGGCTCACAACGCTGACCTAGACAGGATCATTTCCAACAAAAATCACAGTTATTACTTAGTAATTAATCTTTCTTTGATTGTTGTGAAGCCCTATTGCTTCCTCCACATAGTTGCTAGAATTACTGCAGGTATCCCTTTGACAGTATCCCAATAAACACATTTTACTGTATATATTGGGAACATACTTTTTGAGGTTCAGTTGTCTTCCTTTATATTCTGATTATTCAAATCAAATTTTTTGATGAGCATGTTATTAATCCAAAAGCAGAGCATTTGATTGATCTCACTTGTTTCTGACCTGCACATCACTATATGAGCTATTCAGCTGAAGTTGAGAGGAATATTCTTGTGCATACATGCATTCTTTTGACTAAAATCCATATCAGAATCAGAATCACTTTTATTTGCCATCGTCTGTTGGAGAACAGACAAGGAATTTGTTTCCGGCAGGTGGTGTCTCTCTGTACATTCATACATTAATTTAACTATCTAAAATACTTTAACTACTATAAATAACTAAATATTATGTACTTTAATGTATGCTTGTAGCATGCACTGGCATTAATTTGCTACCAAAGCAAAAATACCTCTCATATCCACATCTCTATCTGCATATAGCATCAAATTATATAGTTTTCTGCTGCAGCAAAATATGCTGGCAGTATACGGCAGTAGCTCAGTTAACATTGCAAGTTTTCAACTTATGTTATACAATATGAGTTTGTCTTGAATTAAATGTATAAATATATATGCACATAAGCGTTAAATCAAAACAATACAGTATCATCATCATCATCATTGTTTTTTCATATAATTTTGGAAATAAAATTTAATAAAATAAACTTTCTTAAGAATGGTATTTAAACATACACTACCAGTCAAGAGTTTAAGAACACCCCAATTTTTCCATAATTTAATTGAAAATGATTCAGTGTGACAGTGTACTCTGAAATCAAAACACGGAACAATTTTTATTAAAAAAGAAATCACGGAAACAATTTAGAAACCAAAATATATTCTTGACTCTCGACTCATCAAAGAAGCCACCTTTGGCAGATGTAACAGTTGAACACACTTGTGGCGTTCTTTCTACAATAGACATCAAATATTCTTCAGAAAGTTCTTCCCAACTCTGTTGCAGACGTTCCCATAAATGTCAAGCACTTGTAGGTTGCTTTGTTTTCACTATTCTGTCCAGTTCGTCTCAAAGCAGCTTGATGGGCTTTAAGTCAGGGGACTGACCCCGTGTTTTCAAGCATACCATCTTGTTCTTTTAAAGTAGTTTCTGCATAGGTTGGACTTATGGTTTGGGTCATTA